>OX451741.1:847404551-847940996 GCA_948472305.1 Vicia faba | reverse complement strand
CTATTCATAGAAGACAACACAAGACCCAATTTTTTGACACAATCAGCAGCAATAAAACAATGAGTAGCACCAGCATCAATTATAGTAATTAAAGGCGTACTATTAATGAAACATGTACCTTTGATGAGTCTGTCCTCACTAGCTAATGGAGTCCCAACCAAAGCAAACACCCTACCACCAGTTTGTGCCTTCTTTGGTTTTTGACACTGAGTACTAATATTCCCCTCTTCTCTATAATTGAAACAGACATATGCCTTATGCCTACACTCAGGAGTTGTGTGTCCAATCTTGTCGCAACAGAAACACCTCTTCACAATAGCAGTAATGCACACATTACTCTTATGATTAGGTTGCCTATATTTCAAACATACAACTATAGCAGGAGCATCTCCCCTACTAGTCCTCTAACCATGAGCAACTATTTGTTTACCTCTACCAGCATCATAAGGCTTGATATGGTTCTGTTGATTCTTGCCTCTCTTATCATTAACAATCTTATGATGAGCATTTCTATCCTCTTCAAAGATCCTACAACTATCAACCAAATCAGAAAAGACACGAATCTTCTGATATCCAACAACCTTCTTGATTTCCGAGCACAACCCGTTCTCAAAATTAATGCACTTAGAAAATTTAGCCCCTTCACCATCAAAATGTGGATAGAACTTAGCTAGATCAATGAACTTAGCAGCATACTCAATGACGGATTTGTTCTCTTGCTTCAACTCAAGGAACTAAATCACTTCCTCAGAAACTCCCTATGCAACACAATCCAAGTAATTTCCTCATCTGCCGCTTCCAACCTTGCATGCGTCTCTAGCCACCAGTCAATTCGGTGTAATCGACATGATTTCAACATAAGGACATATCCACAATTACCTACTAATTAAACTTAGTTACCCGGGAAATTTTTGTTAAATTCCAAACAACTAATTATACCGCCTAATTCGGCTACTGGTCAGTGGTTCTACACAGGAGTTTAGTAGTTACTTAGTCATTTCTTCGTTCAAGTAATTGATGTTTTATTCCTTATCACCATATTTTATGCTTTGGTTTTGCAGAAGAATCAAATAGGACGAATCGGGTCAGAAAAGTGCATAAGTCTAATTTTTAGAAAATTTGCTACATCAGCTAACACGGGTGGTCGTGTTGCCTGACACGACCGTGTCAGAAGAAGGAAAGGGGAAGGTGTGGAGTACAAAGGCTGACACGACCCGTGTCAGGAGGCCTGGAGCATAAAAACCAGTTTTTCCTCCCTTCACACATGTGCCTTGTTCTTGTTCATTCCTAGTTTCAATTTACCCATTTATCCTAGCTTAGCATTAACCTAACACAGTTCAAAAACAAAAAATAACAACACAACTCAAATCAGTCGTTAATTTCAATAGCAACACAACCAATTTTTAGCACAACATAGTAGTGAAACTAATACCCTAAACCCCAAATTAAAATTCATTATACTCTCATTTATTTAGCAAGAACCCCCACCCTTACCTTGGATTGAGTGCAACTCTAAGAAAATTCAATGGAGTTTCTGGGAATTTGGCACTAGTAGCAACCTCCTCTTGTTCTTCTTGTCCTCTCAAAACCTTATTCCTCTTCTCTTCTTTTTCTTTCTTTTCCTGATAACACTAACTCTCTTTTTCCTCTATTTCTATTCCTAATACAATAATGTTATTTCTCTTACTAAATCTAAATGGGCCTAAGTGACATACCCCCTTATTACTTCACAACACCACAAATTAAGCCCAATATCATATTTAAGCTTAATAATAAAAATAATACTTCAACTTAATTCCACCAAATTAAATTCGATTATTTATCATGCCACTAAATAAAATAATTCCGACTTCAATGATAAAAATTCGAATTAATATAAAATATTCAAAAATATTTAATTAAATAAATAACTAAATATCGTGGCGTTACACCCTTCACTGCCAGATTATATTTTAACTGTACCAACAACATGGTAGAGTACGAAGCATGCATCATGGGTATCAAAGCTTCCATCGATATGAGAATTAATTATTTAGGTTATATGGGGACTCAGCCCTAGTAATCAGTCTAATTATGGGAGAATGGGATATGAAGCATCCAAATCCCATTCCTTATCGAGAGCGTGTGTTGACATTAATTCCGTACTTCAAAGAAATCACTTTTGAACATATTTCACGAGAAGAGAATAAATTGACAGACGCACTAGCTACCATGTCATTTATGTTCAAAGTCAGATGGGATAACGAACTCCTCGAATTACTATTGAGAGACTAGATGAACTGACGCATTGTTATGAAGTTGATACTGATGGGGTAGAGGAAAAGCCTTGGTACCATAAAGTAAAAAGATACCTCGAGACTCAAGATTATTTTGAAGGGGCATTTATCAATGGTAAGAAATTTCTAAGGAGGTTCTCTGCCAAGTCCTTTCTGAGTAACAGAATCTTATACATGCGCAATCACGATTCAACTTTGCTTCATTGTGTGGATAAGAAGGAAGATGAAAAGATTATGGAAGATATGCACGAAGAGTCTTTGATACTCACTCTTGTGGGCATTGATGGCTAAGAAAATTCTGAGAGCGGGTTATTATTGGTCTACCATGGAAACTGATTGCCACCATCATTCCATAACTTGTCATAAATGCTAGATTTACGCTGACAAAGTACATGTGCCTCCAATTCCTTTGAATGTCTTAACTGCTCCTTGTCCGTTTGTGATGTGGGGCATTAATATGATTGGAGAGATTAAGCCTACCACTTCCAATGGGCATCATTTCATCCTCGTTGCTATTGGTTACTTCACGAAGTGGGTAGAGGCAGCCTCATTTACTTCTGTTACCAAGAATGTTGTGGCTCCGTTCATTAAGCATAACCTTATCTGTCGGTATGGCATACCAGAGAGGCCCTACACGGACAATGGTACCAATCTCAATAATACTATGATCACGGAACTCTGCATGCAGTTCAAGATTAAGCACCACAATTCTTCTCCGTATCGACCAAAGATGAATGGCACAGTGGAAGCCTCCAACAAGAATATTAAGAATATTTTGCAGAAGATTACGGTGACATACAAAGATTGGCATGAGATGTTACCATTTTCTCTTTATGGTTATCGCACTTCAGTATGTACATCAACTGGGGTAACCTCGTTCTCTGTAGTCTATGATATGGAGGCTGTCTTACTTGTCGAAGTCAAGATTCCTTCCTTAAGGATTATGAAAGATGCAGGTTTAGATGAAGATGAGTGGATTAAGACTAGACTCGACCAGATAAATTTGATTGATGAGAAAAGGCTTGCGTCTGTTTGTCATGGTTAGATGTACCAGAAGCGCGATGATCAAGGCCTTTAATAAGAAATTCAAACAATAGGTGTATCAGGATGGTGATTTGGTCATAAAGTGCATTATCCTACCACAAGGTGATCCCAGAGGAAAATGGACTCCCACATACGAAGGGTCGTTTGTGATCAAGAAGATATTTTCTGGCGGTGCTATGATACTTACCACCATGGACGGTGAAAATTCTCACACCCTGTGAATGCGGACATAGTTAAAAATACTACACATAAAAGAGACCCGCTAGGTTGACTGGCCTAGGTAAAAATAAGGGCATCCTGACGAACCAAAAGGGATCGGGCAAAAATTTGGGATATATATATTGTACATCCAACAAGTCGAAAACCTGAAAAGGCGGCTTGGGCAAAAAAGGATATCTCGGTGGACTGAAAACCCGAAAGGGAGGTCCAGGCAAAAGTTAGGGATTAAAGCGTACGACTATGTCCCATTGGATCACCCATCTATTTACAGCCAACATAATTACCAACTTTAATTTCAAATGGTACAGATCAATTCAATCAACTTCTTCCGACAACGAGGGATGAGATGCTTGAAGACATAGGGACAATAGCAGAGTTGAAACTCGATGGGATTGTTTCCACATAGCTATTTTTCTTTGTTCCACTTTTTCTTTTGGGATGACTTCCTTTTACTAGGATTTCTATCTCTTTGTACAAAATTGTCTGTTTATAGGCAAACCTTCTAAAATCAATACAATAAATTTCAAATTCAAAACTATTTTCTTTACTTTCTCTGTTTTGTTTGCAAAAACGTCCAACGATTACATTGAATGAACATATGCATTTGAATATGATTATTGTTTACAAATATATGCATGAAAAAAGGATTATCATTTATGAAAGACTCTAGGAGTTTGGATAATGTTCGAAGTTGACCATAAATTCCCATAAAGCAACCTCCTAAGAACTATTTTTACAAGGTAATCTCCGTCACAGTTTATCTCCTCAGCACAATCTATAGGGTTTATTTCCCTGGCAACGTTTATTTCTCCAATATTGCGAGTTCCTCAATAAGATTCTCTTTTGTGAACAGATATCATCTGACATTGTCCTCCCCAGAAGAGCTAATTCTCATATCCAAAACCTGGTCAAATAACACATCAGAGGATTATCTGTCTCTTTAATCCCTAGTCAGGAATCAAATCCTTTAAAGAACGACGAATGACCAACTCTCCTTGAATGCTTCTATCCTAAATCAGAAGTCGAGCATCCCCAGAAGAATGTCCTCAAGCAGAAAGCAGAAATCCCCAATAGAGGGGTTCCAAACAAATTTGAAGAATGACTATCTTCATCCCCAACAACAATTAGGGATTTATCTTCCCCATCCATACATTATTATACGAAGCTACTGATACGCTCCAATAACATATTTCATCTATACATCATTTACAAAAATCATGACATATGCATACGAAACGCATATACTATTCTCATTTATTTTGAGAGCATCATTACAAAATGCATTACATACATCATGACATAAAACTAACTTTGTCTTTTCAAGGTTAAGTTTGAAAACAGACAAATATTACCAACAACCGATAGACAGGTTATGGATCAATTCCTAAAACAGGACGGGGCGACTATCTACATAACCATCATTTTCCCCCAGAGACTGTATTCTGGCGAGCATTTCCTTTAGAGGTTTATTTTGAAAAGCATCTTGCTTCAGGGTTGCTCTCTGAAAATCATTCTCCTTTAGAGGCTTATTCTGAAAAGAATCTCCTTCAGGGCCTTCGTTCTGAAATCAACTCCTTCAGGGCCTTCGTTCTGAAAATCATTTCCCCCCAGAGACTGAATTCTGGTGAGCATTCCCCTTCAGAATTTTATTCTGAAAGCAACTCTTCAAGGCCTTCATTCTGAAAAGCATTTCCCCTTCAGAGACTGAATTCTGAAAAGCATTTCCCTTCGGAAGTTTATTCTGAAAAGTAACTCCTTCAAGGCCTTCGTTCTAAAAAGCATCTCCCTTCAGAAGCTTATTCTAAAAAGCATCTCCTTCAGGGCCTTCGTTCTGAAAAGCATTTCCCCTTCAGAGACTAAATTCTAAAAAGCACCTCCCTTCAGAATTTTATTCTGAAAAGAAAATTCTTCAGGTCCTTCGTTATAAAAAGCATCTCCCTTTAGAAGTTTATTCTGAAAAGAAACTCCTTCAGGGCCTTCGTTCTGAAAAGCATTTCCCCTTCAAAGATTGAATTCTGAAAAACATCTCCCTTTAGAAGTTTATTCTGAAAAACATTCCCCCAGAGACTGAATTCTGGCGAGCATTTCTTTCAGAGGTTTATTCTGAAAAGTATTCTCCTTCAGAAGTTTATTCTGAAAAGCATCCTCCTTCAGAGCTTTATTCTGAAAAGCATCTCCTTCAGAAGTTTATTCTGAAAAGTAACTCCTTCAGGGCCTTCATTCTAAAAAGAATTTCCTCTTCAGAGACTAAATTCTGAAAAGCATCTCCCTTCAGAAGTTTTATTCTGAAAAGCATTTTCCTTCAGAGGTTTATTCTGAAAAGTATCTCCTTCGGGGCTTCGTTCTAAAAAGAATTTTCCTTCAGAGATTTTCTTAAAAACATTCATCAGAAACAGTTAGGCGTAGACTCATTCTGATACTCCTATCAATAGTGACTTTGGATGGCATCTTAAAGCCCATCTCCGACGACACTTTATCATATCTCTGAATGGCATATTTAAGCCATTCAAGCAGTATAATCAACCAACAGTGTTACTTTGTGCATATGTGAGTGCAAATTTATGGGCACTTATAAGTGTTCAATCCTCTTCCACCTTCAGATCCCGAATGGCGAGCATGCTAATCTAACTCTTCAGGTTTAAGAAGATTGAATAGGGGCATTTTTATGTGACCTTCAGCGGTCAGACGTTTCTGTAAGAAACAAATTTTTAAAAAATCAGTAAACTTTCAACCCATCACCGAACATTAATAAATAATTTAAAATTAACAAATGACATATATATATATCTCTCTTTGCAGTAATCTGTATGCATGTGACATGGTCAACATACTCCGTGAGCCCAAATCAGTCACTGGATCCTCACAGGAACGCCTCTACTAGTGTGAATAGATGTCTCTATAAAAGAACGAGATGGAATGTCTATATCAGTAGGAGTATCATCATCGTCCGCATTTGTAACAGAGATAGAAACCTCCTCAACAACATGAACCTCCTCCTAAGTAATTGGCACAGGAACCTCCTGATCATCATCCATAATAACAAGAAACTACTTAGTAACATGAACCTTATCAGCAACCGGCACAAGAACCTCCTCGACAACAACTCTATCTGCTCGTTGTTAGCGGTGCGCGGAACTGGCCTTGTGCCTGCTCAACCATTTGTTTTCATTGAGAATCAGTAAGAGCAACTCATTCATCCCATAGTTGGGAAGCCTTTATCTTAGAACCCTATCCAAAGTTGTCTCTCTATCATTTATTATGCCTCCAATGGACCCGTCTTCCCCTTGTCCTAAATGAAAAAATGACAAAATTTTAGTGAAAGAAGGATGTATCAGAAATTTTAAAATTTCTGGAATTTTTCAAAAAGTTTTGAACTACCGAAACTTTCAAAATATTCGGTAAAATGAACTCAATAAATTTCAGAAAATACCGAAATTTCCATAACTTCCGGTTAAAATGTTATGAAAATTCTAAAATATATGAAAAAACATCCAAAATTCCAACTTTCCGCTAATTTACTCACTTTTTAAAGAATTTCTGATATATGCATGATATTTCTGGTATCGCCAGAGTGATTTAAAAAAATTCGGTTTGTTTGAGTGAATTTTGAAAATGGTTGAAACTTTGATCAAAAATATTATGGTCTTTTTGTTCAATTTGAGAAGTGACAGGTTCAACTTGGGGGGTGACAAGTTAAATCCTCGAGAATATACTAAAGTTTTATTGAAATAAATTTTTATTATGAATGATTTTCATTTCTATTAATTGATTTGAATGATATCAAGTTATAATTTCAATGTAGAAAGTGATTAAACCATATGTATATTTTGGGTGAGTGAGTCTCTACTACATTACACAGTATTTCTTTATATACATTGCCTTATATTTTAGGAATCAAATTTTATGCATTTTTAGTGTAAAATTGTTTTACAATCACATCCAATGTGAATACATTACTTTACCACATCACCTTATTTTTTATTGTTATTTTGAAATTGATTGTACAAACAAGAAAATATGGTGGCATCTTATTGGATGAGAATGTAAAATTATTTTACATCATTAATGCACGACTTATAAACTAATATGGAAAAATAAATGATACTCTTGTTAATGAACTCTTCTTATTTGTAAGAACTTATTGAGTATATGTTTTGTTAATGCACTTATTAATGAACTCTTCTTAATTCTCTTACAATTTTAATGATGAAGAGAATAAGGTAAGCTTGAAGTGTGCGACATAAATGATCGACGAATTAAGAGAAGTCGCCCACATATGAGATTTTGCAGTCAAACACAGGGCCTTCAGGAGATATAACTCCAAAGTGAAGCAGAGATATGTGAGAAGGTGGCATGATTTTAAAAGAAGTGGTTTTACTTTAACAATAGGGAAAGCTACAACCGAACTAGGAGAGGCCATATCACATATTTTATAAGTTCCCTCATGTTGCTTACAACTTGTAGGAGTTGAAAGAACAGCTCTTTCCTAGAACCTGGAATGCTCTCTATCTTAGATATTATTATAGTTAAAGTTACTTGTAACTCTCTAATTAACATCATGACTATGTGTCTATGAATAACTCTTGAATGGTTTATTCCCAAAAACAATATTTTTCCTAAATTATTCTTGTATGCTAGACCTCATGATGAAGGTCCTTGCGGCCCTGCTAAGGCAATGTTTATATCTTGGACATCTTCACGAAGGTCCTTGCGCCCTCTAAGGAAATGTTTATATGATGTAACCTGTGATGAAGGTCCTTTCCACCCTCATGTAATACCCCAAATTTGTCCTACCCTTTCACTTTTATCTAACTTATTCATTTTACACTTTTCTCATGTACATAACCTTCATTAGGTCATCTAACACACCATGCGTCATCAGTCAATAATTTGGCATGGGATCAGGGATTTCGAGGAATTAGGGTTGTTGTATGGCTTTAAGGCTCTCATATTTTCACAGGCTTGTTTCGGTTGATTTCTCCATCAATAATTTGTTTGAAGCTAGGGTTTTATTTCCTGGATTGCTTTATCACCAAACTACAGGGGTATTCTTTCTCCTCAACATCAAGTTGCAATCTTTCTTCAAGGCTTAAGAATTAGGGTTTTCGTATGTTATGCTTCAACTGGGGATCATTGGATTAGGGCTCGATTTTGTGGTTATCTTGAGGCTCTCCTTCTCTAACATTGTGGATTTGTTTTTAATGATACAATTTTTGGTTCTCATCAAATAATTTCCACTTCAATGGTAGTCAAAGTTGACTAAAGGTCTTACGTATTGGCTTGTGTCGAGAATCTAACTCAAGCAAGATTAGAATATTCATATGGTGCAAAGTTACCATTTTTAAGTTCACTTAATTCATCTTCCATTATTCAAATCTAGGCATGGCATGTGAATGAATTTGGATTTAATACTTGGTGAAATATAAAATTGGATTCAAATTTTGAAGCGAGGCTTCCCATGATAAAGTTCAATGTCAATTTAGGAAAGTTAACTTTTGACCAAAGTTCTATTTAAATATATGTCTGTTTCATTCAAGTTACGAGCATAATGGAGGAAAATGTATTTCAAAGTATGGTTGAAAAAAGGATTCAATACATTCAAAGTTTAAAGGAAATTATAAAGGACATTCAAGTTCACAATTCAACTTACCTCACAAACTCAATCTCATTACAAGAAGAACCATCACATATTTCACGTTTTAAGACCATTCCATTTCAATCCATGTTTCCATACGCAATACTTTACATGATTGAGTCATGTTTGATACATATCCAAGAAATTCATTCTACATCATTCAAAGGAAACTATACAAATAGAAAATCATTTTACTTCAAATCATTCCAATATACCATTCCAAATGTATAGAAAATCATACAATGAAAAAATGTGTCCTTAAACCTATGGCTCCTAATCCTAAGTCTCATATTTTTCCTAAGGAATATCATCCAAGCATTTTCAAGAAATCCATCTTTGTTCCTTCAAGTTTTACATCTTAGCCACGCTTCAGTTAAACGAAAACCTCCACAAACCGAATACATAAGTCATCGCACCAGTACATAGCCGAGCATAAAACTTCAGATGTCCAACCTTTTGTTGTTTCCCTGTAAAAATCCAATATAAACAATTAACCAAGTATACATAAACTTCAACCCTGCATCCATCACAAAAATAAGGCATCAGTTCGTGATAGCATATCGATAATATCAAGCTACAATTGACCAATTCAATTTTGGAAAACTAAAAACATGGTACTTACTTAGATCTCAGCAGCCCTACACTAACAGGAAAATAAAAAGAGAAGTTACACAATAATGTTTCAAACTATACAATGTTGATACAGCAACATCCCTCAAGACCTGTCCATGATAGCATCATACCGAACTCATAAAACTGATGCAAGATCACTAGAATTCCTGCAATTTAGCTATGCATTCAAGACACCACATATTTTTTCCCCTGTCATCTTCGGTGCTCGATGAAATCATAAATTTGACAGTGTAAATTGGAGGCTTGCTAATATCACTAGTTGAACATGACGTCGCGCGAGTATTTGAGTTGCAATAAGAGTTGGCCTTTCAAACTTATGACCTAAGTCGTGCCCTGTACTGCGAACAAAAGAAGGCTGCAAAAAGCAGAGAAGAATCAGATCTCGGGCGAAATTGGTTGATATGTTAGGTCATTAAACCAACTTCCAAAACAGAAATTAACAGCTCATTTAATAACATCCAAAACAATTGTGTATCCTCTAACTACAGTAACAAATTTCTAACTACTGCCAGCAAGCTTAACAGAAAAAACAGAAAAGAGAGGGATGGATTTTTCATGATTCAAATAGAAATTCACTAACAGAATTTCCTAACCTCTTTTCTAACTCAGTCAACTAACCCCAACTGTTTCCTAACCGTTTCTAACATCCTAACTTCCTAACCAATTCCACGAAACAGAAAAAGCAACAGCATAACAGAAGAAGAGAGTGAGATTCACGATTCAGTCTTCATAAGGTTTAGAAAACAAAAAACTCACCAAAATATCTCTCTCTCTCTCTCTCTCTCCTCTCTCTCTCTCTCTCTCTTCTCTCTCTCTCTCTCTCTCCTCTCTCTCTCTCTCTCTCTCTCTCTCTCTCTCTCTCTCTCTCTCTCTCTCTCTCTCTCTCTCTCTCTCTCTCTCTTCTCTCTCTCTCTCTCTCTCTCTCTCTCGGCACTTCATCTTCTTCAATCTCCTTCGCTCTGTAAGATCAATCTTCACAAACCATCTTCTTCATGCATCTTTGTGTCCTCTTTGATCACCACCTTCATCTTCATTTACTTCATCGTTTCAACATCATCAACCTTCATCACATCATCATTGAATCGGCAGGTGCATTAACGGCTCAGAAGCGGAATCAATAAGACAAAGGAATTGAAATCGAAATCACGGGTAGAAATGATAAGGGAGAATAAAGAAACTAAATGGCAAATACAAAGCTCACGAAATTACCTGGAAGCTAACATTTTTAGTCTCCCCGCTTCCAATCACCACCGTCAAAGAGCGCGTCGGACGATCTCCGACCGGTGAGTTTCAATTTCCATTTCTCATATTATTTCGCATAGCATCTTGCTGGAATATGTGCAATCTATAGCTAGATTCGGATAGCGATAGTGTTAAAGCTTCAGTGTCCTTCGTGTGACATCGATTTAGATGTAGCTTTAAAGAGACGCAACGGATTTGAGAACAAGTCGAGATCAGAGAGGAAGCGAAATGGTGAGCATTGTCAAAGCAGAAGGAGGATGCTGGTGTTACTACGCTTCCGGCGGAGAGGATGGAGGAGAAAGAGTCGTTGCCGCGTTCGAGAGATGGAGAAGAATTAGGACCGTCACCCAAAAACAAAACCTAATTCCCTTCACATATTTTTTTATTTATTATTTAATTCATATTAGAATTATATTTGTGATAGTCTGTTTAAAATAATGCAAAGAAAAAGAATTGAAAAAAATGATTGGACTAAGCTGTGATTTCATTGAGGGCTTATCCTGAAGCCCAGCCCGTGTGCATTTTTGTGAACCTGTATCAGTGAACGAAAATCAAAATTGAACCAAATTCGTCTTCCTTAAGCCAAGCCTCGTTTTTTATAAACTCAAGTAATAAACAAATCTGAGTGGACCTACATCACCCCCTGGACTCAGATTAACACCCCCCTGAATTCATTATTTCTTCATTAGAATTAGGACTTTTTTTGTGTTAATTTTTTGCCAATAAAATACATGATAAAAATAATATAAAAGACCATGAAAATAGTAGATTCTAATAGAAATTTTAGGAATTAATTCTCTAGTTTTTTTAGAATTTTCCTTACAGAAAAACTAATAAAAAATACTTTTTCTCTTTTAGTTTTTTATCCGCATTTTCGGGCTGCTTTGCCATGTTATATTTTTACGCGTTTATTCATTGTGCAAGGTACAATTTTGTGCTTTTGATCATGTAACATAATAGGTAGTTATGTGATCGAAGCATACGGCTTATGTTCGCTTCTGATGTGACACGCCTTATTTATCATCGTCTTGAGAAATTCACATTGTATTATATGTTGTCCTGATACATGCGATACTTTATGAGCTTTGTACATGAACTTTTGATTACGTGTTGTATTCACAACATGCGTTTGCCTTTATCTTAGTTGGATATTATTTCTAACTTTTTTTGTTTCTTGGTGAAGCTTGCTCGACGCGTACTCCCTGCTTCTCCATTGCTTTTGTCTGCTCTTGACGATTTGCTCACTTTGGTAGTCGTCGCTACTACCTTCGTACTTCTTTGCACTTTACTTCATTTATTTACCGCTTTTCTAGATATCATGAGAACTAGGATTTTATTGCTTTCTAGATACCATGAGAAGTAGGAAATAAAGAGCGTGCGCTCGAAGTCGCTGTTTAAAGACCTGTAGCGGGCATTCCACACTTCATTTGCTATATGTGTTGTGATTGTGTTTGTTTCTTTGGTTGTTGATCAATGAGTTACTCAATTTAGGAATTGAGATCACGACTTTTCTCTCAGTGCATGCTCGCTATAGGATTTTATCTCTTTCCTTTATTTCTTGTTGATCGATGAGTCACTCAATTTAGAAATTGAGATCACGACTTCGCTCTCATTGCATGTTCCCTATAGGATAGTTTTGTTATACTTTCTTTGGCATGCTAACCTAGATAGGATCTCTCTAGGTGTGCTCTCTTGAGCTTATTAGCTTGTTTTCTTTATCCTTGTACATACCATGTTCCCTTAGGGTGTGCTTGCTTCATTCGGATGCGAGTTAGACCTTAGGTTGCAAACCATGCATGCTAACATTAGGTAGAAATTTTGCCTTTCATCCTTGACGTAGGGCTACCATTGTATGATAACATTAGGTTAGAAATAGGCTAGTCTCCCTTAGACTCTTTTCTTCCCCTTTTGCATATGCATTTAAAACTAAAACTCCATTTCTTAGCAAATTAAGAACATTCTAATCTCACTTAAACCCTTTTTCAAAGTAACAAAATACAACCCAACTCAAACCTTTTTATGCGCCCAAGCACCTTTCTCTAAAACCATTTTCAGGTAAGGACATGATTAGTTTACTTATGTGCCAAAGCATAAGTCTCCAAAGGTCGAGCTACGGCAGAAAGCGGAATTAACATTGTCCATAAAATAAACAAAACAAACAAAACATGTAAGCCGAACTACGGTAGCTCTGATTCCTCAAAAAGGATACGTAGGCATTGGGGTAGGGCCCAAGCGAGTACAATTTTATTTTCCCTACATTCTTTTCTCCTTTATTTTGCATGCATTATTCCTTAGTAGTAAACAGTAAGCATAGGTTAAACACACCCATAATATTAGAACAACAAGAGTGGATACCATAGAGTACTACGAGCGTGTGGGGTGCTAATACCTTCCCCTCGTGTAACATACTCCCTTACCTGATCTCTCGGTCGCAAGACCCTGACTTCTCCCTTCTCAGGTTTTCTCGATGTTTACCTTTCCCTTCATGTGGGATAAAAGATGTTCAATGGCGACTTCATTGTTTGATGATTTTTAGCCGGTTGTTTCAGCTGGTGACTTCACTGGGGACAGGTCGACCAAATTCTGGTCCATCCTGGAGTCACTCCTAGCTCTTGTTTCCTTTCTTTGGGTGTTTATTTTTATGCTTTCAGTTTATTCATTCATTTTTTATATACTTGAGCATATGTATGCATTGCATTTTATTGCTTTCTATATACTATTGTTGTACTGGTTCTGTTTCTTATTGGGTGGGTGTTACTATGAGGTAAAAGGCCCAATACCCAAGCCAGAGTTATATACCATAGGAACCCTAGGAATATAGTGGAACATGAACGACTAGTTGACTTAGGGTTTCACTATTTTCTCCATGTCATCCACGCTCAGATGAGATATAAATGAGGGGCTATCATTTTCACGTAGGTGATACGGCGATTGTTTTTCAGGAGTACCCTCAATTCTAAGTTACCCAACCTTACCTTGACCTAGTTTTCACCCGTGAGTGGGGAGGGAATTATTATCACAGGTACAAATGGTGACTATGTTCAGATGGTTACTCACAAACAGTGACTATTGGTTCTAATGGTTAGGTTCTGGATTTCTATCAGTAACTATGAGGTTCTTAGATTTATTTTCTGAGTTCCGAATCTGTTTATGAGGTTCTTTGGTTTATGTTCTGGACCTGTGATCCTGGTACTTATAGACCATGCAGAGACAATACAGCAGAAATTAGTATCATGGAAGTAGTAACCCCATGATCATTTGCACTTACATCATATCATATTTATTTTTTCAAAAGAAATGTCATAAAAAATAAAACTATATACTAACCTTACATGTGCATGTCCATTTCGGGTTATCTCACAAAGTTATAGTTTATGTCGGTAACGTCTAGCAACAGTGATGTTCTCAAGAGGACCAGAAGAGACAATTGTACTTATCAGTGCTGCTCAAGTTTTCCGCTCAAGTTCTTGTCCTTCTTTGAAGAGTTAAAAAAATCGTTTAGTTTGTCCTGATGCAGAGGTTTTTAGTGAGAAACATGGTAGCACTTTGACCTACTTCAGTTTTACGACTATGAGTTACGTTGTTTCACCCTCTGGGACCATTAGATCCCTCCAACTTCGAAAGAGTACTCTCATTTGTTTAAGATTACCGAGCACATATTTATTGATGATCTGAACAAGTCCAATTTTGAAGATATTGCTAAGGAACTTTATTTGGGCCTTAGTAATGTGGGATAGAGATAGAGAAAGAATGGTAGCCTACCTTCAGACTTATTATTATATTGTTATCTCGATTACCGCCAGGCTTGTTGGACAGAATCGCTTATCTTGTACTCTCGCAACTTTCTTGCATTGAATTATGTGGGAATTTATCCCATTTCTCGATGTTTTCTTTATATGGTCGTTCTTATCATCATGTTGCTCGATTATTACTGACGTTGATTGAGCTGTGGAAAACCGGAATGGACAATCATTCCATACATCATACATATCATGCATTTCATGAATTGCATGTTTTCTGGCGGGAATTCTTGTCTGATGGTTTTACCTCTTATTGTCAAAATCTACAAGACGAATTCCATACATCCTTATCACACTCGAGCCAACAAGTTGAGAATTATGGAGAAGATTGAACAGAACCAGGCTGCTCTCCACAAATACATGGACATCATGGGTGATCGAATGAATCAGCTCATGGAAACTCTTCATGTCGTCATCCATGGGCAAGAAGAGCTCAGACTGAGTGTTACTAAGTTAGTTGACAGTGCCTCTACATCCGAGAATGGTGGACCTAGGAATGATAATGGGGGAATTCCTAAAGAGAAACCACGACTGATTGTGGATGACCACCATGATGTCATTGATATCGATGACCCTCCAAAGGATTCTATTGTTGATTTGTCTGAAACTGCTAAGATGTACAAGGCTTTGGAAGAACGCCTGAAGGCTATGGAGACTTCCAAGAAACCGGGATTCAGTGTTGTTGCTATGTGTTTGGTTCCAGGTGTTGTGATTCCACCAAAGTTTAAGGTACCTGATTTCAACAAGTATAAGGGGGTTACATGCCCAGAGACTCATCTCTGATCTTATTGCGGAAAGATGGTTGCTGATACTAGCAATGAGCTGTTGCTTATGCATTTCTTTTAGGACAGTCTGGCTGAAGCTCCATTAGAGTGGTGCATGCAGTTGAAGCAAATTCATGTTAGTACTTGGGGTGAGATTGTTAATGTTTTCATAAAACATTATCATTACAACACTGCCATGGCGCCTAGCCGTGCACAGTTACAGAGTTTGTCTCAAAAGAATGATGAGTCTTTCAAAGAGTATGCCCAGAGGTGGTGCAGTCTGGCCACAAAAGTTATGCCTCCTCTCTTGGACCGTGAACTGGTAGATTTGTTTATGAGTACCCTCTGAGGCCCGTATTTGCAACATATGCTTGGCAGTACTTTTGATTCATTTTAAGATATGGTTATCATCGGGGAGCGGGTTGAAATGTGTATTAAAGTAGGGACTATTACAGGTGCATCTAGCACAAATGGTAACAACAGCTTAGGTGGTGGAAAGAAACTGTACTCTAGAGGTTTTGTCAAGAAAAAGGAAGGAGAGGTGATCAATTCCTCTGATGATAAGGGGAAAGTTGTTATACAGGTTCCATATTACCAAACTTCTGCTGCTGCTCCACAACAACAGTACACACCGCCGCGAAACTATCAACAGAATTAAAGGCCCCAAGGACAAAGGGGACAACAAAGGACACAAAGGTATCCCGAGAGGAAGTTTGATCCAATCCCGATGTCATATGCTCAATTGCTTCCAAGATTGCTAGCTGGTCAGTTGGTACAACTTCCAGTGCTAGCTCCTCCACCGGTAGAACTTCCAAGGGGTTATGATGTTAATGCACGTTGTGAGTTTCATTCAGGCGCTCCAGGCCACTAGATCAAAAATTGCAAAGCTTTAAAGTACAAGGTGCAATCTCTTTTCGATGCCAAGGAGTTAAGCTTTGCTCTTATAGGCCTTAATGTTCAGAACAATCCTATGTCTCCCCATCATAGGGTTGCTGCCAATGCAATCGGGTACAGTGATGGTCATGACTTAGTGACTCAGGTTGATAAGATTCAGATGTCAATGGCAGCTTTAAGAGAGCATCTTTTGCAGCAAGAAGTTCTACAAGAGATTCATGACTTTTGTTTGAAGTGCTCATCCAGTCCAGATGAGTGTGATGATTTGAAAATTCCATTCAGAGCTTGATTGATGAAGGGGTTGTTAGAGTTGAGAAAGTCATCCCCAAAGGCGATGTTGCTATCCTAGAGATTTTGTATTATTCGACCAATGTTCAGAGGAATACTTCAAGAGTTCCATTGGTTATACAAGTTCCAGTGCTCCCTGCGCCAGATCATAATTTGGTTTCTCCCCCGCTAACCCAAGCACTGACACTTCCAAATCCAGTTCTCGTTCCGATAGTTGATAACATGGGCAGTGCCATGGGAATACAATGTTGTTTACATTCGTGGAAACAAAGTTATTTATCCTCCGATTGAAAATAAGGACATAACCAACATTGCAGGAACTAGCAGAATAACCCAAAGTGGGAGAGTCTTTGCTCCTACTCCATCACCTCCCGAAGAAGTTATTGAAGAGATTCCAGTGAAAGATAAGTGAAAACAAGTAGTCAACGATCCTCCCGTGATGTATTTTGAACAACAAGTAGAGCAGTTAATCAGGGTGATCAAGAAGAGCGATTTCAAAGTGGTTGACCAGCTGAATCAGACGCCTACAAAGATATCAATATTATCCCTCCTTCTGTACTCTGAAGTGCATCGAACCGCCTTGATGAGGATTCTATATGGCTCTCATGTGAATCCTGAAATTTTTGTGGCCCAATTTGAAGGGGTTGTTACAAATATTCCCGCTGGGAATTGTCTAGGTTTCAGTGACGACGAGCTTCCTCTTGAGGGACGAGCTCATAATAAAGTGTTGCATATTTCCATCATATGTTTAGACACTTTGATGTCTCTAGTCCTGGTAGACACCGGGTCTTCTTTGAATGTGATGCCTAAACATACTCTGTTCAAGCTGAACATGGATGGGGTTATGATGAAGCCTAGCATGCTGACAGTCAAAGCTTTTGATGGGTCAAGAAGATCTGTAGAAGGGGAAGTTGACCTACCCATCAAGATTGGTCCCCACGTGTTCTACCTGTCATTCTATGTCATGGATATTCGTCTGTCTTATACTTGCTTGCCGGGGCACCAATGGATACATATGGCAAGAGCTGTAACCTCAACTTTTCACCAACCTTTGAAATTCATCATCCATGACAAGGTCATCGTTGTTGGTGGAGAGGAAGATGTCGGGATCAACAATGTTACTTCCTTCCGTTATGTCGAAGTGGACGGGGAAGTTCATGAAACCCCTTTCCAAGCCTTGGAAATCATTTATGTTGACAAAGTCCCCGCCATGCTAGAAACTACAAAGAAGTCTGGAGTTCCAATGGTTTCCTTGAAGGATGCCAAAGCCATTGTGGAGTCTGGAATTCCCAATGAAGACTGGGGCAAAGTGGTCGAGGTGCACAAAAATCAGGACAAGTCTGGACTTGGGTTCGGGTCCTCTTTTTCAGATCATGTCGGTACGGGTCCAACTGTGCTCAAGGGAAAATAGGTTCCCTTGCTTTCAGAAGTGTTTGTTAGTGTTGGTCCAAGTGTTCAAGGACAAATCCATGCAGTGGATGATGATGATGAAGACGGTGCAGATATGGCTCAGTATATCTACCAGATTGCACCTGATCAAGAGCTCGTCAATTGGACTGCTACTGATATTCCCGAAGTGGTTTTCTTTGACATGTAATGTTCTTGTTTTAAATAAGTCACATGTTTTTTCCCGAAGCATGTTGACAGCTTGTGAAAAGGGCCCCCTCATGTTTCTATGTTTGTTTATAATTGAATAAAATGGCATTTTTGCATACAATTTTTACTCTCTGTCTTTTCTTATTTTCGTAAAATTAAAAAAAATGACAATGCTTTTCCTTCTAACTCTTTAACCATTTTCCAATTCGCATCCATATTCTAAAATGAGGCATGATTCATCAATCATGCAGGTCTGCCTCGAATTCCATTAAAAATGATGATGTTACAGTTCCTTGCACTGATATCCTTGGAAATCTGAATAACCAAGCTGACAAAGATAGTGGGGAAGATTGTTGAGACAAGAAGAGAAAATGATCCTGCCTCATCAAGAAGCCATTGAGATCATCAATCTCGGTACCGACACAGGGAAAAAAGAGGTCAAGATAGGGGCCTCTTTGCAAAATGATGTAATGAAGGGGTTGATTTAACTTCTCAGAGAGTATTCTGACATCTTTTCCTGGTCGTATGAAGATATGTCTGGTTTAGATACGGATATGTCTCTCAAGATCAAAGAAGAGGTTAAAAAGTAGTTGAATGCAGGCTTTTATTGGTATGTGAATACTCGGATTGGATTGCCAACATCGTACATGTCCCTAATAAATATGGGAAGGTGCACATATGTGTGTACTATCGGGATTTGAATAAAGCAAGCCCAAAGGACGACTTCCTATTACCTCACATCGATGTATTGGTTTATAATACGACTCAAACCTCAGTTTTCTCCTTCATGGATGGTTTTTCAGGGTATAATCAGATAAAGATGGCCCCGGAAGACATGACAATGACGACATTCACTACTTCATGGGGTACTTACTATTATAAAGTCATGCCTTTTGGCCTCAAAAATGCTGGTGCAACATATCAACGTGCCATGGTGACGCTCTTCTATGATATGATTCATAAGGAGATCGAAGTATATGTCGATGATATGATTGCAAAATTGCAAACCGAGGAGGAACATTTAGTTTATCTGCAAAAGTTATTTGCGCGTCTGCAAAAGTTTAGGCTAAGACTTAATCCGAACAAGTGCACCTTCGGGGTGCGATCTAGAAAACTACTTGGTTTCATCATAAGTCGGCAAGGAATCGAAGCAGATCCTGACAAAGTAAAAGCAATGCAGAATATGTCAGCACCAAAAAATGTAAAATAATTAAGATGATTCCTTGGGAGATTGAACTACATAACCAGGTTCATCTCTCATCTCACAGCCACTTGTGAACCCATCTTTAAATTGTTGCACAAGAATCCAGATGTCCAATGGGATGATAGTTGCCAGGAAGCCTTCGAAAAGATCAAACAGTATCTCCAAGAACCATTGATCCTCATTCTTCTAGTGCCCGGGAGGCCACTCATCATGTACTTGACGATGTTGGAAGGATCTCTGGGTTGTGTGCTTGGGCAATATGCGGAAACAGGACGTAAATAGCACGCCATTTATTCTCTGAGTAAAAAGTTTACCGATTATGAATCCAGGTATTCTTTGCTTGAAAAAACTTCTTGTGCGCTTGCTTGGGCAGCTCGACATCTAAGGCAATATATGCTAACATACACGAATTTTCTAATATCAAAGATGGACCTGATAAAGTATATCTTTGAAAAACATGCACTCACAGGCAGACTGGCTCGATGGTAGATGCTTTTATCTGAATATGACATTCAGTATGTTACACAAAAGGTTATCAAGGGTAGCATTCTTGCGGGTTATCTCGCTCATCAGCCGTTGGAAGAGTACCAACCAATGAAATTTGACTTCCCTGATGAAGATGTTATGAAGCTTGATGATTATGACGGGGTTGATCCGGAAGAGAGATGGACTTTTACATTTGATGGTGTTTCAAATGATGTAGGTCATTGCATTGGGGAAATACTTACTTCTCCATGCAACACTCATACACCGTTTACGGCCCAGTTATGTTTTGATTTCACGAACAATGTGGCAAAATATGAAGCTTGCGTGATGGGCCTCGAGGAAGCCATCGACCTCAAAATCAAAGTTCTTGAAGTCTTTGGAGACTTTGCTTTGGTCATACATCAAGTACGAGGTGATTGGGAGACAAAGAACCCCAGTTTGATTCCGTACAGAGACTACATCTTGCAACTAATACCCGATTTTGATGAAGTCTCCTTATTCCCATGGACGGAAACAAGTTGGTTGATGCTTTAGCCACTTTAGCATCAATGTTCTCAGTGAGATTTTCGAATTATGCCCCTAGCATACACATCATCCGGTACAAAGAGCATGCACATGTCTTTCCTGCTCATTATCTCTCGATCGAGGATGTGTCTGATGAGAAGCCGTGGTATTACGACATCAAGCAGTACCTCTAGAAGAAAGAGTATCCTGAAAATGCTACAATTTGTGATAAGCGTATGCTTAGAAGGTTAGCATCCAAGTTCCTCTTATCAGGAGACTTCCTATACAAGAGAAATTATGACTCGGTTGTGCTCAGATGCGTGGATAGACACAAAGAAGAGTCGATCATAAAGGAAATCCATGAGGGTTATTTCGGGACTCATTCGTGCGAGCATTCTATGGCGAAGAAAGTCCTACACACAGGATATTTTTGGATGACGATGGAGAGTGATTGTTGTGTATATGCAAAATTGTGCCACAAATGCCAAGTGTATGCAGACAGAATTCATGTTCCTCCAACTCCTTTGAATGTTATGACTTCCCCATGGTCGTTTGCAATGTGGGAATTTATATGATTGGGAGGATTGAACCAAGTGCTTCGAATGGTCATAGGTTCATTCTAGTGGCTATTGACTATCTCACTAAATGGGTAGAAGCAGCTTCTTACAAGAATGTAACCAAGCAGGTCGTTACCAATTTCATCAGGAAGGAAATCATATGTCATTACGGAGTTCCTCACAGAATCATCACTAACAATGGTTCTAATCTTAACAACAACATGATGAAAGAGTTGTGTGAAGAGTTCAAAATTAAACATCACAATTCATCGTCGTATCGACCAAAGATGAACGGTGCAGTCGAAGCTGCTAACAAGAACATAAAGAACATCGTCTAGAATATGGTCAGAACATACAAAGATTGGCATGAAAAGTTTCCTTTTTCTCTGCATGGCTACAGAACATATGTGCGTACTTCAACAGGGTAAACTCCATTTTCTCTTGTCTATGGTATGGATGCAGTGCTTCCTGTCGAAGTAGAGATTCCGTCGTTGAGGGTTCTGATGGAAACCAAGCTTGATGAGACGGAGTAGTTTCAGACAAGATTTGACTAACTCAACCTGATTGACGAAAAGAGCCTGGAAGCTATGTGTCATGGCCAGTTGTACCAACAGAGGATGAAAAGAGCATTTGACAAAAAGATCCGTCCTCAGAAGTTTTATCCTGGTGATTTGGTCTTGAGAAAGGTTATCGTGCAAAGCCATTCTGATCCAAGGGGAAAATGGACTCCCAATTATGAGGTTCTCTAATCCTTACTCACATGGATGGGGAAGACGTTCCACTCCGAGTCAACTCAGACTCATTCAAAAAATACTACGCATAAAGAGACCCGCTAAGTCGAAAACCTAAAAGGGCGACTTAGGAAAAAATTGGAATCCTGGTGGACATGAAAAGTCCAAGAAAAAATTATGGATAAAATGAAAAATAATAACCCACTAAGTCGAAAACCCGAAAGGGAGACTTAGGCAAAAAAGGGTATCCAGTTGGATCAAAAACCCAAAAGGGCGATCTAAGCAAAAGTTAGGGATCTAAAGCGAGAGGTTGTAGTCTGAATTCTCTTCATGAATGGCACGTTCACATCTATAGCACCTTGGCATCGAATTGATCGGTCCAACTGTTACTCTTCAGAGGCGAAGCATTGAGACTACTAAGGATATGGGAGCTGTAGAAATATCGGCTTTAATGTAAATTCGAGCATCTCTCATTGCCATTTATACCTGTTGTATTTTCCGTTTCTTTTTCACAACTACCTCATATAGGAGTTGCATCCTTGTACGAATGCCTATTCACAGGCCAATCAATAAAGTTTGCTTTCATCAAAAAGTTGTCTTTTACCATCATAAAATGTTTTTCGTATGCAGAATGTGTTTTATTTGATATTAAACACTGCATTAGAAACATGGGGAATAAAAATTCTCAAGCTGAGATAAAACTTGACTTTACGTCGATATATAACCATGAGGGAGTGTCGTATGCATTCCAAGTGTTGTTTTTCTTTGCAGGTAGCAATTTGTAACGGTCACCCTAACCTAGCCAGCGCATGAAGCTGCTTTCATCCGTTACAGACAACTTCAAGCCTGATTCCACAAGTGAATTTAGAAAATTCGGAGTCGTTGTTTGACTCGGCACGCACAAGTGCATCCCCAGTGGAGTTAATCAAGTGCATCCCCAGTGGAGTTAATCAAGTGCATCCTCAATGGAGCTAAACCAGGGCACTCACGGAGTTAAACCGGGGCATTCGTAGGTGTTCAGGCCCAACTTTTATCTCCAAGTGATTCAAGAGGTAATTCCCCAGTGTGGTGTAAACTTGGGGCATATATTCTAAGAGATCCACATGGTGTTCGGTATCCATTCTTCGGCATATTCAGTTCTACCATCCTCTCAATGGTTTGGGATGTATGGAAGTCTGGAAAAAGTATCTCTTCCCCAACAATACAGTTCAGAATTTAGTGGTGTACCTATAAACTCGCTTCGTCGTGAATTCAATCTTCAATAGAATCATCGATAATATTTGGTATCATGAGCTCCCCAATGCAAATTCATATCAGTATCCTCGGCAATCTTTGGTACTGCGGGTTTCCAGCACCAGTATGTATTGTATCTCCAGTGATGAGCTACAGTTCTCAACGAGCCTTCGCTTATCCCCATGAAGTCTAATTGTTTGCATTGCATATAGTTATCATTACATAACATTGCATCCCCAAAAGCGCGTAGCTGATCCATCAGAATGGATCTTTGCGGCAAAAGAAATTCAAACATGCATACGAAGCATAAGCCATATCAGGTACCTTACATAAAATACCTGAATTATTCAAGGACAGCAATACATCCCCACAAGAGGGTAACACTTCCAAAATCCCCAGTCGGTGACCTTCACCTTCACAATGCCCAGCAGAATCAATACACCTCGTCCTTCTAAACCCAGTTCTCGTCTGGTAGTCGGTTTCCGTATAACAAATCATTCAGTCCCTAAACACTCATTATGTCAACTTCAAAACACTCGTCGTGTTAACCATCCTAAACACTCGTCGTGTCAATCTCTAAATACTCGTCATTTCGTAATCAATGTTTCCATCATAGAACCTGAGATCTCCTGCAGGCTAGGTTCTTCCTTAGATCATCTTAGAACCTGAGATTGCCCGTTGGCTAGGTTCTTCCTATAGATCATCTTAGAACCTGAGATCGCCAGTTGGATAGGTTCTTAGATCATCTTAGAACCTGAGATCGCCCGTTGGCTAGGTTCTTCCTATAGATTATCTTAGAACCTGTGATCGCCCGTTGGCTAGGTTCTTCCTTAGATCATCTTAGAACCTGAGATCTCTCATTGGCTAGGTTCTTCCTTAGATCATTTTAGAAACTGAGATTTCCTGTTGGCTAGGTTCTTCCCCATAGATCATATCTTAGAACCTGAGATCGCCCGTTGGCTAGGTTCTTCCAATAGATCATCGTAGAACCTGAGATCACTCGTTGGCTAGGTTCTTCCTCAGATCATCTTATAACCTGAGATCGCCTTTTGACTAGGTTCTTCCTCAGATCATCATAGAACCCGAGATCACTCGTTGGCTAGGTTCTTCCAATAGATCATCGTCGAACCTGAGGTCGCTTGTTGGCTAGGTTCTTCCTCAGATTCTCTTAGAACCTGAGATCTCTCGTAGGCTACGTACTTCCTCAGATCATCTTAGAACCTGAGATCGCCCGTTGGCTAGGTTCTTCCTCAGATCATCTTAAAACCTAGGATCTCCCGTAGGCTAGATTCTTCCTCGGATCATCTTAGAACCTGAGATCACCCGTAGGTTAGGTTCTTCCATAGATCGTCTTAGAACCTGAGATCGCCCATTGGCAAGGTTCTTCTTATAGATCATCTTAGAACATGAGATCTCCCGTAAGCTAGGTTCTCCCTACTGATTTTCTTAGAACCCGAGATCTCTCGTTGGCTAGGTTCTTCCTATATATCATCGTTGAACCTGAGATCGCCTGTTGGCTAGGTTCTTCCTTAGATCATCTTAGAGCCTGAGATCGCCCGTTGGCTAGGCTCTTCCTTATATCGTCTTAGAATCTGAGTTCTCCTGTTGGCTAGGCTCTTCCTTAGATCATCTTAGAACATAAGATCGCCTATCGGCTAGGTTCTTCCTTAAATCATCTTAGAACCTGAGATTGCCTGTTGGCTAGGTTCTTCCCCATAGATATTATCTTAGAACTTGAGATCTCCCGTTGGCAAGCTTCTTCCAATAGATCATCGTAGAACCTGAGATCGCTCGTTGGCTAGGTTCTTCCTCAAATCATCTTAGAACCTGAGATCTCTCATTGGCTAGGTTCTTCCTCAGATCATCTTAGAACCTGAGATCACTCTTAGCTAGTTTCTTCCAATAGATTATCTTAGAACCCGAGATATCCCGTAGGCTAGGTTCTTCCAATAGATCATCTTAGAATATAAGATTGCTTGTTGGCTAGGTTCTTCCTATCGATCATCTTAGAACCTCAGATCTCCCATATGCTATGTTCTTCCTCAGATCATCTTAGAACCTGAGATCGCCCGTAGGCTAGGTTCTTCCAATAGATCATCTTAGAACCTGAGATCGCTGTAGGCTAGGTTATTCCAATAGATCATCGTCGAACCTGATCACCCATTGGATAGGTTCTTCCTATCGGTCATCTTAGAACCTGAGATTGTCCTTAGGCTAGATTCTTCCTCAAATCATCTTAGAACCTGAGATCGCCCGTAGGCTAGGTTCTTCCAATAGATCACCGTCGAACCTGAGATTTCCCATTGGCTAGGTTCTTCTAATAGATCATCGTCGAACCTGAGATCACCCGTAGGCAAGGTTCTTCCTCATATCATCTTATAAATTGAGATTGCCTGTTGGCTAGGTTCTTCTAATAGATCATCATCGACCTGAGATCTCCCATAGGCTAGGTTCTTCCTTAGATCATTGTCGAACCTGAGATCTCCCGTTGGCTAAATTCTTCCCATAAATATTGTCTTAGAACCTTTAGATTGCCCGTAGGATAGGTTCTCCAACAAATCACTCTCATGTTTCACCTTAAGGCCGTAGGTCACCCATAGACCTTATTCGCTATCTTTTCGTCAACCTATGTCTTGTATTGGCATCACGCCATGCTGTAAGTCCAATCTCCGCTCTTCACTAGAAAACAAAAAATTATTTCCCCCAGCAAATACCACAAAAATAAATAATACTCGCACTTTCTCCCAGAATAAATTTTTGGCATTGGTATTTAATCATATTCAACCTTGAACTTTCGAAAGGCACGCATCGATCATAGTTTCAGGTTTAAGACGATTAAATAGGGGCAGCTGTAATACCCTAAAATTTTCCTACCCTTTCCCTTTTATCTGACTTATACATTTTACACTTTTCACATATACATAATCTTCATTAGGTCATCTAACACATCATGCGTCATCAGTCAATAATTTGGTACGGGGTCAGGGATTTTGAGGTATTAGGGTTGTTGTATGGCTTTAAGGCTCTCATCTTCGCACAGGCTTGTTTCAATTGATTTCTCCATCAATAATTTGTTTGAAGCTAGGGTTTTATTTCATGAACTTCTTTATCACCAAACTACATGGGTATTATTTCTTCTCAACATCAAGTTGCAATATTTCTTCAAGGCTTAAGAATTAGGGTTTTCGTCTGTTATGCTTCAACTGGGGATCATTGGATTAGGGCTCGATCTTGTGGTTATCTTGAGGCTCTCTTCTCCAATGTTGTGGATTTGTTTTTAATGATACAATTTTTGGTTCTCATAAAATACTTACCACTTCAATGGTATTCAAAGTGGATTAAAGGTCTTAGGTATTGGCTTGTTCGAGAATCTAACTCAAGAAAGATTGGAAGATTCATATGGTGCAAGTTACCATTTTTAAGTTCACTTAATTCATATTCCATTATTCAAATCTAGGAATGGCATGTGAATGGATCTGGATTCAATTCTTTGTGAAATATCAAATTGGATTCAAATTTTGAAGCGAGGCGTCCCATGATAAAGTTCAATGTCAATTTAGGAAAGTTAACTTTTGACCAAAGATCTATTTAATTCTATGTCTATTTCATTCAAGTTATAAGCATAATGGAGGAAAATGTATTTCAAAGTATGGTTGAAAAAAGGATTCAATACATTCAAAGTTTAAAGGAAATTATAAAGGACATTCAAATTCACAATTCAAGTTACCTCAAAAATTCAATCTCATTACAAGAAGAACCATCACATATTTCGCATTTTAAGACCATTCCATTTCAAACCATGTTTCCATACACAATACTTTCCATGATCGAGTCATGTTTGATACATATCCAAGAAATTCATTCTACATCATTCAAAGAAAACTATACAAATAGAAAATCATTTTACTTCAAAGTCATTCCAAAATACCATTCCAAATGTATAGAAAATCATACAATGAAAAATGTGTCCTAAACATATTTCTCCTAATCCTAAGTCTCATCTTTTTCCTAAGGTATATCATCCAAGTGTTGTACCCCAATTTTTCCCCCTAAGATCCTTTCATCATACCATATTGATTCAATCACAACAAGATCACATTAGGTTTTTTTGTTTCTCCTTCCTATCTTTAGCTATGCTCTTTGAGGAATCACCAAGCACCTTGACCTGTTTTTCTTTTGTGATCATTCATGTTTTGTTTTGACTTTAATTTTAATTAATAAAATGCAATGTTGGTTTTTCTCACTTGTCAATAATGTAGGTAAAGGCAATGTGGTTTAGCAAGTTGATCCATGGGTTCATGAGTTTATTTCCATGACCTAGTCAATAAAGCTTGAGAAATTCAAACCTCACCATTGAAGTTGTTTTGGAAGAAATGGCATGGCAAGGTTTATTTTGGTTCACTACATTTCAAAGTTATCAAAATTTATTCAAAAGTACAAGTGGTTGATTGAAGAAGTTGTCATGGTTGGACAAGGTCTTGTTCCCATTGGTCACAAGTGCATATTTCTATCAATTATCAAGATATGGAAGTGGTTTTGGTTGCTATGAGTTATCATTATCACCCTCAATAACTTCTATTTACAAACCAAGAGTGTTGGTATAATAAGGTTGTTCAAAATTGTAAAAGTTCCTTAAAGCATTTTCTTGATCTAGGAGCTAGGGTTTTGAATTTCAAAGAAGTATATCTTTCTCATCTTTTGGTATTTTTGAATGATTACAAATACATCCTTCTTTTCAAAGGGTTATTAACAAATCACTTCAAAATTCTCAAAGATTTTTCATGTGGAAGAAAATTGATGATGAAGAAAGATTACAAGTCCTCCAAATGAACCCCCAACTTCTCATGTGTGACTTCAAATGATCATAACTTGGTCAATTTTTATCACATTGAGCCTACTCTTTTTCCATAATGATCTTGAGGATGTGAACTTTATTCCTTATTTTATATGAAAAGTGAGAAAATGGATGGAAGATTCCCTACGGATGCAAAATATTATAGGTCATTTCATGATTTTTTGCCAACTTCAACAATTCATAACCCTCTCAATTTTTGGATATTTTGAATGGCTAAAGTTTAAAAATTTCATTCAAGAGCTCTATTTCATGCCATATTTTTTGTTAAAGATCAAATTCAAAGTGGAAGGCCATGTTTGGATGTAAAACATTATAGGTCACTTTTAAAGAAAAACTTAACATATTTCTAAGTATGGAAAGTCAACCTCTTTTTCCCAACTTTGACGCATTGCAACTTTCATCTCAAACATCCATTTGATTCCATTATTTTTCCATTGCAAAGCTTGTAATCTCATCTTTCTAAAGCATCAAGAATCATGCCCTAAGACCCCTTGAGTTAGAAATGCCATTATTTTTAAATTGGTAACTTGAAACTGAATTTCTCACCAAGTCAAGATTTTGAAATCCATAATATGGCCTCTAATCACAAGATTTGTGTGTGTTTTTGATTTAAACTTGATTAAAAAACTTTCCAGAAGTGTTTAGCACCTCAAAACGCAAAGATTGGATGAGTTTTGGTGAAAATGAGATCACACTTCACTCGTGTCCAAACTCCACACGAATTCCCTCCAAAGTGCATCATTCACTCTTCCTTTTGATCCCATTTTCTTCTCTTATAAATACATGAGTTATCCCATTCATTTTCTTAAGCTTGAATAACCAGAATCACCCTGCCAAACTTGCTCCATAACTCAATTTTCTGTAACTTTGAAATCAGTGTTCAAGCCTTTTTCAATCCAATTTGTCTATAAATTCACCTTCCTTGATCTTCCCTTAAGCTAACCATACAATTACCTTCGAGAATCATGCCCTATATTGCTCCATAGAAGTCCAGTTTCAGAGCTCTGCAACTCAACTTCAATAGGTAGATTTCTCCATCAATTATTCAAAACTTTGATATCATTGTGAAGCTCTCATTGCCCTGGTTTTAGTTGCAACACTTTATTTTATTTGGAAATATGTTTTGACAATGAAATTTCAATTCCCTTTTCAAAACATTCCTTCCAAATTGCTTGAGCTACAGTTCATATAAATTTGTCACGAATGTGTGGTTGTCTTCGTCTTGAAGAGACAAATCGAATGGCATAGTTCTGAGCTTCTGATTTTACAGTTTGAGAGACCTGCAATTCACGTTGGCTGGAGGTTGAAGATGGCCAATGTGTCATCTTCCAACCAATGAGGGCGCGCCACATGATTTTTATTTGAAATCTGATTTAAGTAATGATTCAGTGCTTTATTCACTAAAGTCCATAACATGCACAACGCGCCAGGTCCACTTGATCTGTTTAGTAACACGTTTTGACTTTGATCAGATGGCCCATATTTTTTTGGTTTCATATTTTATTTTTTTATTTTTATTTTAATTGTTTTAAATTTCAAAAAATCATAGAAAATTTATTTTTAATCCAAAAAATCTGAAAAAATTATGAAAAATATTTTTGATTTTTCTCTTTCTGATTTTTATATTTTCACAAATTTATTTTGTGTTTTGATATTTTTTATAAATTTTTACTTTATTTGAATTGTTTTAAATATTCAAAAATACTTTTATGCATTTTTAAATTCTGAAAAAATTATGCAATGATGCAATGATACTATGACAAATATTGGTGACCTCATTTATTTTTTATTTTTGACTTTGTTATTTTTTATCATTTTTAGTTTATTTTACTCATTTCTTTTAATTTTAAAAAATAGTTTCTAACTTTAAAAAATTACCACAAAATTTATAATAATATTTGAGTCCTTTTCTGATTTTTCTATGGTCTTACTTTTTATTTCTTGATTAATTTGAACATAGTTGATAGTTTTCTCTTTTATTTCTATTTTAAAACTTTTTTAGAACTTTTTTTGATGTATATATTAAATGAAATATTATTTTGTGATTATTTTCTGGATGATCTTGGGTTGAATTTTTTATCATGAACTTTATTAACATCATTGAATCCACGGTATTGAGTCTAACTCCATAAAAATGGATGAATGATTTTAATAATAGTTTGATTAAAATTTAATTCAGATGTGGTTTGTATATTCTTCCCCACTCCTCTTCATCTTATTCCTTTCTTTTTTTATTGTGCTACATGTTAAGGGATGATGATCTCTATATCATTTATCCAAACATGAAGTACATAGATTTCTATTGACCACCCTCAAAATAGGTGCGACTTCTACATAAGTCCACTTATGATTGTTTAACATAGCACTAAATTTTATCTCGACTCGAATAAATGATCATTTGTGGCCCAAACCTATGTTTGCAAGCCCAAGTATGTTAATTTGATCTCTTTGATCCAATAACTTTGAGATTCATTGTGTGGAGGCTTTGGTTCTACCAATCCTCTAATGGATCTACAACACTTTTGGTCAATATGGATCACTTAAACATCGTTGATCATTAAATGCTAATTTTGAGGATTCCAAATGGATGATATACTTGACAAAAATCAAATGCAAATTATTGTGCGGAGGCTTTGGTTCTACCGATCCTCTAATGAGTTCCAAATGCAAGTTTCAAGATGGTCATCCAACTAACCACTAATTATACAATTGATTTTACTTTATGTTTTTATTTTTTAAGCTTTATGTACCATTTACTTTAAGCATTACATTTCATGTTATTTGTATTTTTGCTCACTTGAGCATTTATATTCGTGTTATTTTTATTTTTTGCTCACTTGAGCCTTTCTTTTCTTTTTCAAGACACCTAATAATCAACAATGAATACTATAAAATCTTTAATGATACTTGGACTATTTGGTTACTATCCTTGGCATTATGGAGTATTGGACTTCTTGGACTTAGGATTAGAAACCTTGGCCTATGATGGGGACCTTGTGACCTTAATTGATATTTTGTCTAGAGTTCTTGAGGTTTACCTCAAGAAATTGTGTTATTTGTTTATTTTGTGTGCAGGTTATTGTGATTACACTTTTTGTTTGTAATCTGGAATTCACCCGTATACAGTTGTTACTCTGCCCAATTTTTGTGAAGACTTAATACACTTGAAGTTTTGGTTCTCTCAAGAGGTCTAGTATCTTTGCTTGCTTGGTTTCGATCCAAAGAATGGGAATTCTATCTTGACTCATAATGTCAAGTATTGGCTTCTTGTTGGTTAGATGCTTCTTATCACTAGCTTTTACCTTTATGCTTTAGGATAGTCTCACTTTCTCCTCCTCCCGTCTTTTTTAATTTCAAATATCTTCTTCCTCCTTTTGAAAACTCTTCTTGTTTTGAAACTTGAACTATTTTCATAATAAACTTGGACCTAGGTCCATGCATTTTCAAAACATTTTTCATAAACAAATTTCAATCAACTTAATAATGCCTTGTGTTGTACCCCAAAATTTTCCCTCTCATTTAGCAAGTATTTTCTCACAAGATCTCATTTGGTTCAAGACTGCACAAGGGTTAATCAGCTCAACACACCTCCTTAAGCACTGATGACTGAAATTAGGGTTTGAGATTTCACAAGCATAATTGAACTTTTAATGCCTCATATGACTTTAATGGATCATTATGGACCCTCAAGATTTCTCATGTCAAGTTTCAAGTCTTGAATCACATTTTTGCTCAGTCAATTGATCAATTGACCTAAAAAGAATTTGTATTGAGGAAAAAGTCAATTATGGTCAATTTACAGTCAAACTTCATAATTTTTTATCCATATCAACATTGTGAACTCACATATGTCATTTGATCAAGTTTGGACCACAATTCCTCAATAAATTTGATCAGATCATCAAAAGGGCAAAATGGTCAAAATTAGGGTTTTGATTGAGAAAGGGCAATTTCAGATTTTTGACCTAGCAAATGGTTAATTGGTTTGAGACATGATCTCTAGGTTTCAAGAACATCATTTTCACCTGATGGTATGACTCAAAACTTCCCTCAAGATCAATTGATTGATATTTGATTTTCAGTCAACTAATCAAAAGTCAACTAATATAGTGAAAAGTCAAACTTTGACTTTTTGGTCAAAATCAAGTGTCAAAGATCACAATTCATAAAAACATGTCAAAATGTGAAACTTGTTCATCAAGAAATCAAAAAGTCAAGATTCCATTTTGAAAAGTCAAAATTTCCAAACTTAGAAATTTTTCTAAGTGTTGAAAACTTCATATTTTTTACAATATTGAGCCAATTTTTCACCATGATGCAGGATGATTCAAAGGAAACTTTCAACATGAAAGTTGTAGATCCCAATGAGATATAAAACATTTATGAACACAACTTCTCCTAGAAATGCATGGATTTCAAGTTATGATTTTGTGAATACATGTTCATGAAACTTGGAAACTTAGTGAAATTTTGCCCTAGTTTAGGCAGGATTTTGACCTAACTTCATGGCAATTTTTCACATAGTTCCAAGGGGAATCTTCAAAAGTGACGAACATAGTAGTTGTAAAGGATGTTACAAGATTTTCAAAATGTCCAGGAACTCATTGATATCATGTCTTAGCAAGGAGAATCGAAGGCATGAAGTTGGCATTTCATTCTTGAATTATAGGTCATTTCCATGATGAACAAGAATGCAAATCCATGCTAGGGTGCACAATCTTTGCTTTGTAGGCCTCAAACTTGTTTGGAACTTTATAATTTAATGTTTGCACAGCTGTAAGGAGCTTCAATCTAAGAATTCAATGCATTGCTCATGCTTAATGCCATTTTGGGAAGAAAATGCACATTGTCATTTTGGAAAAGTAGCTTTTATGCACAAAATCAGTTCTTGAGCTTTGCACTTGTTTGCTTCTGATCACACACAACCTATAACCCAAAAGAAACTTGTCTAAACTTCTAACAACTCAGCCCGTGCTTGTACTTTGCCTTGAAACTATATTTTCACTTTTCTTCAAAATCAAGTAAGATAGCCATAACTCTACATCTTGCACTTCTGACCCTCTCAAGTGCTAGAATCTTTTCCATACTTATGCACAAGTTTTTTGCAAGGTGAGACACAATTTCAAGCCTCCAAGAACTCTCCCAAACACCCTGGCTGTAGAGAACTGTTCCACTTGATAGTTTTGAGCCAAAACTCTCCATCTCCATTTCCACTCGTGCGTTTTGATTCTTAACCATCCAGACACCTTACTTACATCATACACAAGTAATCCAAGCCCCTGTTTCAAGACTGTAACTCCTCCATCACTATCCTCCATTTTCAAAACTAAAGCATGCGACTTGACTTGAGTTTGGAGTTTCAGCCATCCTCAAAGCAAAGTAGGAGTTGGAACACATTCAAGGAGGTCCAGGCAAGCTACAAAAATCATCAGGCCATCTCAAAGGTTGCTTAAACTCCATAAACGACTCCATCTGCAAGAGGTAAATTTTCAAACTTCTATCTCTTCATACAAGCATCATTTGATTCTAATTTGTGAAGATAAGATGTAGATATCATTGCCACAAAGCTGTACATATCCATAGTTTGAATTTAGATGGCCTGAGCTTAGAGAATTTTGGAGTTGAAGTTTCTGAAATTTTTAGGTTTTAAATTAGGGCCAGAAAAATTCTCGCCCATCATTGACTTTTAGCTTTAGTTATTTATAGGTTGGATTCATGGGAAGAAATGCCACAACTTTCATGTTTGTACTTTCCATTTTTGTTGAGAGATGAAGAAGTTATAGGTACTCTGGTTGGCTGAAGGTTGAAGACGAAGTACAGGCCTTGGAAGCATTTTATGTTATGTATTTATTATTTAATATAAGTAAACGGATGTATAACCATCCCGGTGGTAAGGCAGCGCGCTGGTAACCAAGAGGGCGTGGGTTCAACACCCAGCGCGCTACCTTTTTCTTATTTTTTCTCACATTTTCCATTTCTTTTTTTGTTTGCATCGCCTGGGCCCCATAACTTTGGGCTTTCTTTATTTTTGCTGACTTTTCCCCCTGATTATGTTTCATACCCCCCTGACCCATTTTATTTCTTTATTTTATTTTCATTTTTATTTTAGTTTACTTTACCTTCATATTTTCTTGTTATTACTTTTATTACTAATATTAATTTTTTATTATTAATAAAAAATCCAAAAAAATATTTATTTTATTATTTTTGCACTCATATTTTATTTCTCTTTATAACAACTAAAAAAAGGAACAAAAACAATTTTCTTAATAAATTAATTTTTCTTTCTTTTATTAATATTTAGATAATTAGGTTTAATTATTATATTATTTTCTTATAAATTAAAATTAATTTAGAATTTAGGTTTATTTTAGTTATTTAATTTTTATGTATTTTTATATTATTCTTAAAAACTTTTCATAAAAAACCCTAAAAAATCCTTTTCTAGTTAATTTCTTTTTTAATTAGTTTAGGTTTTAATTTTAGTTAATTTCCATTAATTATTTTCTTCATTAGGTTAAGATTAAAACCTGTCATAAAACTAAATAAAAATCATTTATTTTTCCATTTTGCATTCTTGCATCTTTTATCTTCAATTTTGTACAGTATTCAATATGGTTGTAATAGTTAATTAGATTTAATTTTCTTGAAAAATCCCCATTTGTAAATTTGTACACCCCCTCTCCTATTTATGTAATAGCTTAGTATTTTTATTTTCCACAATTTAATGATTTATATATAAATGCTAGTAAATTAGGGTTTGTATGGAAAGATAAAATCAATGCTTAGAAAACCCTAATACAAGATAAATCAAGCATGAAAAAGATACACTTGCACACTTTGCACCTCTAGGGTTAACTCCACTTGATGCCTTTGAGAAATAAATGGTCATAATACGCATGTAAGACGTCTTAGCAAAAACAAACAAAAATACAAGGTCATAGTCCCTCGATGACGCTACAAATCTTGCCTTACAAATGATCTTAGTCCCTCAAAGAAAATGCTAAGATATCTTACAACATTGCTATTCATGACTATACAATGACCATTGCCCGTCCCTTTTATATCTAAAGATAAGGTTACTTACCAATCCATGATAAAATAATAATGTCAAAGGAAAGAGGAAATAAACAAGAAAGACTTTTGAGTAGGTAGAATGTTCCTAGTTGCTCGCTCATTTTCAAACCAAAAACATCCTTGTTATTTTCAAAACAAATACCAAAACTTTCAAAACATCTTTCAAACATGAAACATTTTCAAAAGATCAACACTTTGTATACGTTCTTACGAACAAGAACTATTACAAAGTTTGCCTAAATGATGGCGCCTTTTCAAAATACTTTCAAAAACAACACAAAGCACATTTTCAAACAAAAGCAAGTAATCTAGCAAGCAACTAAGAGCCCGTAGATGACTACGGATGAAAAGGGTGCTAATACCTTCCCTTTTCATAATTTACCCCCCGAACTCAAGAAAACATCTCTAAAGGTCTTTTCTGTTCTTTTCAGCCTTTCCTTTTGGACAAAAGAAAAGTCGGGGGCGAATCTTGCTATCTGCAACATTTGTGATCAAACGTAAAACAACCAAGTCAGTTCTCTCACCGTGTTACAGAACTGGCGACTCTGTTGGGGACAAACTTAAAAGTGGGGTTGCCTTAGGGCTAAATCATCTTTACTTGCTTTCTTTGTTTGACTTGTATGCTTTACATTTTGGGTCCTTGTTTAGGTTACTGTTAAAAATCCTACACCCGAAATTGGGGCACCTTTTAGGTAAGTAGCAATAAACTGTGAGGGAGTTATGCGGGGTATACTGACACGGTTGAAACAGTAGCTACGTTGATGCGATACTTTGGTGTGTACCGGTAGCCCTTGAGTAATCAAGGAGAATACGGTTCTGCTGCGTGGTATCATAAAGCGTCAACTGACCTTAGCACCTTAATTGACCAACTTGGCTTTTAGGACGTAGTGAGATAGCCATCTTTGGTGTAAACCCAAAGTCGGTTGATACTCGATGCTACACTCATTGAGGTTTGACCCTTGAGTTTTGTTTGGTGGCAAGTCAATTGTCTATCGGAATGAGATTTGGGGGAAAGACAGGTGATATTGAGATCTCTTAGATCCCGGTTAATATATTTAGGACAGGTTGAGCCAACCCAACTTCAAGAGGGTATCACCTTAAAATCCACGCAAGCCTTAAACCTAAGGTCTCTGTATGATTTGCTTGTGTTTGTTATATCTGCTATATCTGAGCATAATCATGACATCATAACATAGCATATCATACTAAACATTTCAAGGATTCTTAGGGTTTATTTTTGTCTTGTTTTGTAGGACATGGCCCTCGCCCGCAGATTCACTATCCAAGTCAGTCTTGTAAAGGTACCTCCTCAGCTTAAGGATTTGGTATCAAGGGTTCCCGAAAGCTCTCCCTTCACTAAAATACATGGTCGACTTCTCAGCTTGGTCACCTCAAACCCTGATGAATAAACGTTAAAAGTGCTCTTTCAATTCTTTGACCCTCTATATCACTGCTTCACTTTTCCGGATTACCAGTTAGTGCCTACTATGGAGGAGTTTTCTCTGTTACTGGGGGTGCCTATCCTTAACGAGGCACCTTTCAATGGTATGGAAAGAGACCCTAAACCTGAAGATATTGTTAAAGCTCTGTCCTTACAACAGTCTGACATAGTAGCAAATTGGGAAACCAGGAGAGGTGTCAAGGGTTTTTTGGCTAAGTTCTTGTTTGAGAAATCTCATCACTTTTGGGATACCCTGGACTTGCAAGCTTTTGAAGAGGTGTTAGCCCTTCTCATCTATGGGTTGGTACTATTCCCTAATCCGGACAAGCTCATAGACGTGAATGCGATTAAGGTTTTCCTGTCACGCAATCTGGTACCTACTCTGCTTGGAGATATCCTACATTCTTTGCATACTTGGACTATAAAGAGGAGAGGAACCCTTCTGTGTTGCACACCTCTTTTGGCTAGGTGGTTTATTTCGCACCTACCCCGATCCGTCTTGAAGAATGAACAGGGTTTGAAATGGTCTCATAAGCTAATGACTCTTACACATTCAGGCATTCATTGGTGTCCTCGATTCTCGGAGAATGTTACCATCATTGATCGATGTGGAGAATTCCATAATGTCCTTCTCTTAGGCATTGGGGGAGGAATCAATTACAATCCTTGTTTGGCACTGCGACAGTTTGGATATGCGAGAAGGGATGGTCCTCATGATACACTTATCCAAGGAATCATCTTCAACTATGAGAATGATGCTCAGGGTTACCGCAAAAGGTTCATGCGGGCTTGGGGCATGGTACATAGAGTTGATAGCAAGACACTGGGGCACAATAATTCCATACCTCTTGAGCCTTATCTCAAATGGGTACGAGCCCGTGCCCAAAGTCTTATGTTGCCTTACCCCTCCATTCTCCCAGTTATCATAGAGCCTGTTGTGGAAGGAGATGTCTCATACACTATCCTTCATCCTAACATGCCCACCTCTCTCGAAGACTTACAAAGGGATTGGATACAGCTTAAGGAAGAGCGAGACGCTTTCGAAGCCCAATTTTACGCCAGCAAGAAGAAAGTTCTGGAACTCACCATGCAGCTTCTTGAAGAGCGGAGTCTGAACGCCTACAAAGCACCGAAGAGGATGCATTCAACTTTTTTGTCTTAAAGTTTTGCATTTTTATTTCTTTGTAAATCCCAAAAAGGCATGAGGTACTCAAACTTTGATTTATTAATATAACGTGTGTTCCTTTTTGTCTAAAGCAAATTTAAATCTCTAATTTCCTTGAAATCATTTGCATATGCATCTTCATTCATCATAACACAAACAGGTTTTTTACAACAGGTCTCCTTATCTTTCTATTGTTTATTTCAGTGAGATGGATATGGAACAGACAGTAAAAGATCTTCAGGCGTAGAATGCCCAGTTTCAACAAATGTTCTTGAATCTGGCAAAAGGAAAGGAGGATTTGAAAACTTTGCTGATTAAAGAAAAGAAGAAGAAGGTGAAGAAATCAACCGGTGTTTTGAATCTGGGAAGAAGGTTCCAAGGGCCATCCAGACGGACCCTAGACTTCGAAACATCATCAGGTGAAGGGGACAATCAAGAGGGGAAAAACAAGGAAGTGACTGACCCTCCAAAATCTGAAGAAAAAGAAGAGGTTGATTACTCTGAAGAGCAGTATCCTCCAGCTGACGACAAATACAAACAGTTTGAAGTTCTCTTAAATGCTATGGAGATCTAGAAAGTACCCGAGTTGGATTTTGAGGAGCTAGGACTTGTCTCAGGGGTTGTCATACCACAGAAATTCAAGGTCCCCACTTTCGCTAAATATGACGGTGTCTCTTGTCCAAAACTACATTTAAGGTCATACGTCAAGAAAATTCAACCCCATACTGCCGATAGAGACCTATGGGTACATTTCTTCCAAGAAAGCTTGTCAGGAACGCAGTTGGATTGGTTCTATCAATTGGAAGGGACCAATATTCGCAATTGGAAAGACTTGGATGCCGCCTTTTATAAACAATACCAGTATAATGCTGACTTAGCTCCAACTCGGACACAGCTGCAAGGCATATCCATGGGTGCAGGTGAAGGTTTCAAAACCTATGCTCAAAAATGGCGGGATCTTGCAGGAAGAGTCCAACCCCCTCTATCTGATCGATAATTGGTGGATATGTTCTTAGGCATGCTGTCTGGTCCATTCTTCAAACACTTGATCGGAAGATCCTCGACTGGATTTACCGAATTAATCATGACTGGCGAACGAGTAGAAGCGGGTATAAGAAGTGGAAAAATTCAAAAATATGCATCCTCGAGCGTGTTGAAGAAACCATTTGCTGGGAAGAAAGAGGTTGGTGCTGTCTACCATCAAAGGAATCAAGACATAACTGAACACCGTCCAATGGTAGGGGCCGTCATGATTCTTAAGACTGCACCTACTAAACAAAGGAACAACCAGCCTAGAACAGAAAGACCGGTAAGATAATTTACCCGGATAAATATGATGTTGTCTCAAGTCTTGCCACATTTGTTGAGATCTAATCTGGTAACCTTGCGGGAAGCTCCGAAGAATCCCAACACTGCCTCTCCCCGTTACAACCCAGACGCCCGTTGTGCTTACCATTTAGAAAGTCCAGGTCATGATATAAATGATTGCTGGGCTTTGAAAAACAAGGTGCAAGACCTTCTCGAGGAAAAGGAAATTGAATTTGACACCCCCGAGATCCCAAATGTTATCACCGCTTCTATGCCCAAGCACGGTCGTGGTGTTAACGTAATTGAAGATGACGTGTTTGTTGTTGTTGTTGATGAACTTGTTACTCCTCTCCTAACCGTCAAAAGGAACCTGTTGAAGGCCGGTTTATTTCCGGGATGTGGCAAAGGCTGCCACCTCTGTTTATCCCTACCTACTGGTTGTCATTTATTGAAAGCAGGTGTCCAGCGCCTGATGGATGATAAAGAGATTTTGTTTGAAAAGACTCCCGTTCCAACCATTGCTTACAAGGATGTTTCAATAGAAACCATTTCCTCCAATCCTCCCAGGGTCTCCACCAAAAGACCCATCAGGATTACATATGTTCCGAAGGTGACTCCACTGATAATTACTATGCCAGGGCCAATCCCATACTCCTCAGATAAAACTGTCCCCTGGAACTATGGGGGTGACGTCTACTACCACGGTGTCAAACAAGATTGGCTGGCTGATGAAGACTCGGTTTTTGAGAGGGCTGACCCCAATAACGGCAACATTGTGGGAACCAACAAAATAACCAGAAGTGGAAGAGAGTTATCCCCTGAGATTTCTCCTCTGAAAACTATTACCGATCCTGTGATCATCCCTGCTTTTGTTCCTGTTGACACTACTACTACAGTTCTTGTGGTTACCCCTGTTGATACCCCTATCACCGAGTCGACCGAGACTCGGGGCAAAGGCATTTTGGTTGAACCTGTCCGGATGAAGGCGCAATCAGTACTTATCCCAGAGGCTTCCAAGAAGGAGGTGGAAGAAATTTTGAAAATTATAAAGATAAGCGACTACAATGTAGTCGAACAGCTTGGGCAGACCCCTTCAAAGATTTCTATGCTAGCTTTACTGTTGTGGTCTAAAGCTCATGAGAAGGCCTTGGTGAAATTTCTTAAAACTTCCCATATGCCACAGGAAACCTCTGCTGACCAATTCAAAGATTGTGTGGCTAGTTTGACAGCTGACAATGGTTTAGGCTTTTCTGATGCTGACTTGACACCTAGAGAGAGGAAACACAATGAGGCGTTGCATGTCTCTGTCGAATGTATGGGCACTACTTTGGCCCATGTCCTGGTAGATATTGGTTCATCATTAAATGTGCTGCCTAATAAGACTCTAGATAGACTAGACTGTGAAGGTTTGACCTTAAAACCCAGCAACATAGTGGTAAGGGCCTTCGACGGTTCAAAGAGAATGGTGCACGGGGAGGTGGACATCCCCATTATAGTTGGAACCGAGACCTTTGATTCAACTTTCTATATAATGGATATTCTCCCTTCCTATTCCTGTTTATTGGGCCAACCTTGGATTCATGATGCTGGTGCCGTCACCTCTACATTTAGGGATGTCAGTTTGGACCTGTTAATGGGGATCCCCGCGGGGAACGCCCCGTTCGGGGCCCCAAAGATGGGGAATTTTCCCCCGTGGGGGCGGGGATGGGGAGAAAAATTCCCCCGAGAGCATTTCGGGGACGGGGACGGGGAATACACCCCCCGCCCCGCGGGGACCCCGCCCCGCCTATTATTTTAATATAGTTAATTTAATATATATATTTTAGATTAGGTTTTTTAGTCATTTCCTTTATGTTTATTTATAAAAATAAATAAATAAATATTCATGTATTTATTCATGTATTTATTCATGATGCTAAATTTTATAATTATCCCTTATTAGTTTTGAGGAAGTATAGTTTTTTAAGCATAATTATGTTGTTGGATTTTTTTAGTTGTTTAGGCATATTGTTACTTTAAAAAGTATTATAGTTCATTTTGTTGAATTTTATAGCATTTTATAGAAATTTATAAAAAAATATTATTATTTTGTGTTCCATTAGTATTTTTAATAAAAAATAATAAATGTCAAATACTAGTATTTTTTAATAACATAATAAATATGTGAATTCTTTGTGCTTTTTATTTTTATAGAAAATATAAACATTTTAAAAAAATAAAATATTAATGAATAAATGTAGGATCTATGGGGATCCCCGCGGGGAACGGGGATCCGCGGGGAACGGGGATGGGGATAGAAATTCCCCCGTGACGGAGATCGGGGACGGGGACGGGGAATGAATTTGATGGCGGGGAAAAAGATGGGGAAGTGTCCCCCCGGCACCGCCCCGCCCCATTGACATCCCTATCTACATTACATCAGATGTTGAAATACCCAACCAAGGGAAAAATCATCATTGTCCATGGAGAGGAGAAATATATGGTCAGTCACCTGAACTCCTTCAGATATGTGGAAATAGATGGTGAATTCATCGAAACTCTGTTTCAGCATTTCGAGGAAGTCCCACAAACAGTTGCGGCAACCAAGACTATTTCCAAAGTTCCGAAGATTACCATACCTCCGCTGAAGATGGCTTCTCTGAAATATTCCAAGGTAGTTGTCGAAGAAGGTGGGTGTACTATTTGGGGTCAACTCCCGGATATTTCCTACAAGTCTAACAAATTTGTTTTGGGTTTTACTTCAGGAGACCAAAAAGATGTTTGTCATGCTCGTGTCGGGGAACCACCTTTACGGATCAGCAAGCATGGAGTCAACGCAGTGGAGGATAGTGATGACAGTTGTGACCTGGAGGAATGGATTTTCCCATATATCAGCAGAGGACTCAACAATTGGGAAGCCAAATAATTTGTCCCTATTAATTTTATCCAACAATAATTGTCTTTAAATTTTTGTCGGACTTGTAATATTTAAACAATTTAAACTTTTAAAACCTTGTGTCTTACCCGAGGCACAATGGTCCATTTGTAAGGGTTTTTACTTCATTTTCATATGTCATCAATGAATCATGGACGTTTTTGCATACAAATTTTACGCTCTTTGTTCTTCTTTTTCTACATTTTTATTTTTTCAAAGATAGATATGCTCTTACACACACTCATATATCAAAATGCAGATCCACATCCACTTAGGATCCCATGGGTAACGATTCTGCTATGGCCTATTGTGGCTTTGAAAATCTGATCTACCAAGCCGAATACGAAGGTGAGGAAGATTGTGAAGTGCCAGGGGAACTATCCAGGTTACTACAACAGGAAGAAAGGACCATACAGCCCCGCGAAGAACCGGTTGACACAGTTAACTTAGGTACCGAAGAGGACAAGAAAGAAGTCAAGGTAGGTGCCAATCTAGAACCCAGTGTCAAGAAGCGCTTAACTGAGTTACTACATGACTATGTTGAGGTCTTTTCTTGGTCATACAAAGACATGCCAGGACTTGACACTGATATCGTGGTCCATCGTCTACTAACAAAAGAAGACTTCCCTCTGGTAAAACAGAAAGTCCATCGCATGCGGCCAGACATGTCAGAGAAGATCAAGACTGAAGTCATGAAACAATTCAATGTCGGATTCTTAGCCGTCACCTCCTATCCACAATGGGTCGCCAATGTTGTTCCAATGCCTAAAAAGGATGGTAAAGTATGCATGTGTGTGGATTACAGAGATTTTAATAGGGCAATCCCTAAGGATGATTTCTCGCTTCCCCATGTCGATATTCTGGTTGACAATACCGCACAGCATAAAGTGTTCTCATTTATGGATGGTTTCTCAGGCTATAATCAAATCAAAATGGCACATGAGGACATGGAGAAAACGACCTTCATCACACAGTGGGGCACATTCTGTTACAAAGTTATGCCATTCGGGTTGGAAAATGCTGGGGCAACTTATCAACGCGCCATGGTAGCTCTATTTCACGACATGATCCATCACGAAATAGAGGTCTATGAGGATGACATGATAGCCAGATCTAAAACTGAATAGGAACATCTTTACCATTTGTAGAAACTGTTTGAAAGGCTAAAGAAATATAAGCTAAGGTTGAACCCGAGTAAATGCACATTTGGAGTGAGATCTGGTAAACTCCTAGGCTTCATCGTCAGCGATAAAGGTATCGAAGTGGACCCTGCAAAGGTAAAAGAAATACAAGAAATTCCTGCTCCTCGCACCGAGAAGGAAGTTAGAGGATTCTTAGGAGTTCTAAACTACATCGCTAGATTCATTTCGCACCTAACCGCTACTTGTGAACCAATCTTCAAATTACTGAAGAAAGATCAAGTGTTGGATTGGAACGACGACTGCCAGGCTGCCTTTGACAAGATCAAAGAGTACCTTCAAGAGCCTCCTGTTTTGATGCCTCCAGTCGAGGGAAGACCTTTGATCATGTATCTAACTGTCTTGGAAAATTCAATGGGGTGTGTGCTGGGGCAACATGACGAGTCTGGCCGAAAAGAGCATGCAATATACTACCTGAGCAAAAATTTTACCGACTGTGAAACCAGATATTCACTGCTCGAGAAAACTTGCTGCTCTCTGGCATGGGCTGCTCGCCGGCTAAGACAGTATATGTTGACCCATACTACCTTATTGATATCTAAGATGGATCCAATTAAATACATATTCGAGAAGCCCGCCCTCTCTGGAAGAATAGCAAGATGGAAGATGATCCTGACTGAATACGACATTCAGTACACTACCCAAAAAGCAATAAAGGGAAGTGTGCTAGCCGATCACCTTGCTCATCAGGCTGTGGATGACTACCAATCCATGAAATTCGAGTTCCCAAATGAAGACATCATAATGGTAAACAATTGTGAAGAATTCAGACCATATGACGGACCTGAACAAGGATCCCGATGGACCTTGGTTTTTGATGGTGCTTCCAACACACTCGGCAATGGCATAGGTGATGTGATCATATCCCCTGAAGGATGTCATACTCCCTTAACTGCAAGACTTTGTTTCAACTATACCAATAATATGGCGAAATATGAAGCATGTATTATGGGTCTCAAAGCTTCCATAGATTTGGGAATCAAGTCCTTAAGTGTATTTGGAGATTCATCCTTAGTCATCAGTTAGATCAAAGGAGAATGGGACACGAAGCACCCTAATCTCATCCCCTACAAAGAACATGTGTTGACATTAATCCCACATTTTGAGGAAATTACCTTTGAGAATTTTCCACGAGAGGAAAATCAACTAGCGGACGCGCTAGCCACTATGTCATCCATGTTTAAAATCAAGTGGGGTAACGAGGCTCCCCAGATCACTATTGAGCTGATGGATGAACCAGCTTACTGTCATGAGATCAATACTGAAGAAGTAGTGGACAAGCCTTGGTTCCATGAAGTTAAGAGGTATCTCGAGGCCCAAGAGTATCCGGAGGGAGCTTCAGTCAATGATAATAAGTTCTTGAGAAGATTCTCTGCTAAGTTCTTCCTCAGTAATGGCATTCTCTACAAGCGCAACCACAACTCTACTTTGCTTCATTGTGTAGACACGGTTGAGGCAGACAAGATCATGGATGATCTTGGCTGATCTACATGAAGGCACTTTTGGCACCCATTCTAGTGGGCATACGATGGATAAAAATATCCTACGGGTAGGGTACTACTGGTCTACCATGGAAGCAGATTTCCATCAGCATTCACGAACCTGTCACAAGTGTCAGATCTATCTGACAAAGTACATGTGCCTCCAGTTCCTTTAAACATCTTGACTTCTCCCTGGCCATTCGCGATGTGGGGCATCAACATGATTGGACAAGTCAAACCTACAACTTCTAATGGACACCGCTTCATCTTGGTGGCCATTGACTACTTCACAAAGTGGGTTGAGGCAGCTTCTTTCGCTTTTGTTACCAAGAACATTGTGGCCCAATTCATCAAACAGAATCTCATTTTTCGGTACGGTATCCCAGAGAGAATCATTACAGATAATGGTACCAATCTCAACAATACTATGATCACTGCACTATGCGCGCAATTCAAGATCCAACATCATAAATCTTCCCCTTACCAACCGAAGATGAATGGCATCGTAGAAGCCGCTATTCAAAAAATCAAAAAGATCATACAAAAAAAGACAGTGACCTACAAGGACTGGCATGAGATGTTACCATTTGCTCTCCATGGTTACTGTACCACGGCGCGCATGTCAACAGGGGAAACTCCTTTCTCTTTGGAATACGGTATGGAAGTAGTCCTACCAATTGAAGTCCAAATACCTTCTCTGAGAATCATAAAGGATGAAGGGCTGAATGGATTCAAACTCGACTTGACCAATTGAATTTGATAGATGAGAAGAGGCTTACGGCTGCCTGTCATGGTCAGATGTACCAAAAACGTATGATCAAAGCTTTTAACAATAAGGTCAGGCGTCAGGTATATCGGGTTGGTGACTTGGTAATCAAGCGTATCATATTGCCACAAGGTGATCTTAGGGGCAAATGGACTCCTACATACAAAGGACCATTTGTGATCAAAAGCATATTCTTTGGTGGAGCAATGATCTTAACCACTATGGATGGTGACGACCTTCCGCACCCTGTGAACGCGGACATAGTCAAAAAATACTACGCATGAATAAAGACCCGCTAGGTCGACTGGCCTAGGAAAAAATTAGGGATAAAACACACAAAAAATTTGTACACCCGACAAGTTGAAAACCCGAAAGGGAGGCTTGGGCAAAAAAGGGTATCCCGGTGGACTGAAAACCTAAAAGGGTGGTCCAGGAAAAAGTTAGGGAATTAAAGCGTATGACTATGTCCCGTTGAATCACCTTGCAGACAACCTTCAGTATTGACTAACAAGTTCAAACGGTTCTACTCAATCTAATCAGCTTCAGACAAAGCAGCAAGTGGACAAGACGCTCAGAGACATGAAGGCTATAGCAAAATGGGAACCCCATGGGATTATTTCACATAGCTGTCTTTTCTTTGTATCAATTTTCATTGTCTACGACGACACTCCCTTACTAGGATGTTCGTCTCGTTGTACAAAAAATACTTATTCGAGTTAATACAAAGATATTCCTTGGAAAGTGCAAAACTATCTGTTTTTATTTTATTTCCTTGTTTTGTTTGCAAAAACGTCCAATGATTATTTTTGAACATATGCATTTGAACGTGACTACTGTTTACAAATGAGCAAAAAAAAAGGGAAATAGAAAATAGAAAGACAATCACTAATGGCTTTAAGAAATAGGATAATATATTTAGACTTTTCCACAAAATCCCCCGCAGGTACTTTTCCAGAAAGAGAGGAAGCTGGGACATCCCACTACAGGATCGCTAATGTATCTCCAGTATGCAGCCTAATGGTATCAAGTGCTCTCACATCCCCGATGGAACAAAACTTCTAGTTACCGCTCCAAAGATTCCCCAGTGAAATTCGCCAAGTTTCTAAGGATTTCACGAGGTCCACAAGCAATGCACGACGTTTACCTTCCACAGCAGAGTTTATTTCTCTAACAAATGGAAACTCATCAACACTTCAACTTCAAAATATGAAGACTTACACTCCTCATTCCCAGGATTACTCAGGGATTTATTTTCCCTAACTCTAGCAACACTACGGCATAACAATTAACGTGTCCATACATTACATCCATACGTCATAGCATTGACAGCACAAATGCATACAACGCGATCTCATTTATTTTGAGAAACAGCATTATATCGTGCATTTCATACATCATGGCATTGCATGCAACTAACCTTTCACCTTTTTCGGAAAGATCAATCAACAAAAAATTATCGTCAAATTTTCAACAAGTCAATTATAGATCAATTCCCGAGAAAGGACTGGTCGATCATCTACATAACATATATTTCCTTCATACCCCTTCTAGGTTCAGTTAAATCTCTCAACGGTTTATTCTGATTCTTTCTCGTAGACGTTTTCTCTTGTTCAGATAAATATCTCAATGGTTTGTTCTGATTCTTCTCCAGATCCCTACCGGTTCAGTTTAAATCTCTCAACGGTTTATTTTGATTCTTTTCCACAGCTTTCTTCTCTGGTTCAAATAAATCTCTCAATGGTTTGTTCTGATTCTTCTCCAGATCCCTGCCGGTTCAGTTTAAATCTCTCAATGTTTTATTCTAATTCTTTCCCGCAGACACTTTCTTTGGTTCAGATAAATTCTCACCGATTTATTCTGATTCTTCTCCAGATCCCTATCGGTTCAGTTTATATCTCTCAATGATTTATTCTGATTCTTTCCTAGTAGGCACTTTCTCTGGTCCAGAAAAATCGCTCAAAGATTTACTCTGATTTTCTCTAGTTGAAGAATATTCAAGACCTCTTTTGGTTCAGTTTAAACCTCTCAATGGTTTACCCTGATACTTTCCAAAAAAACATTTCGGGTTCAGATAAATCACTCCAAGATTTATTCTGATTCTTCCCAGTCAAACAACATACAAGATTTCTGCTAGTTTCAGATAAATCGCTCCAAAGATTTATTTTGATTCGTTACCAGTTGAAATCAAGTTCAAACTTAGTCCATTTTATGTCAACGGTCACCCTTGGATGGCATCTACAAGCCCATCTCCGGCAAATCTCATTCATTACTCCAAATGGCATCTATAAGCCCATTCACAATCCATCTTCGAGTGCAAACTTCTGGGCACTCTAGTATTCAATCATCTTCCACCTTCAAGTCACGAATGGCGGATCTGCCAATCTAACTCTTCAGGTTTAAGAAGATTGAACAGGTGCAGTTGTTGTACCCCAAAAATTTTCCTCTCAATTATTAAGTATTTTCTCATAAAATCTCCTTTGGTTCAAGACTTCAGAAGGGTTGATCAGCTCAAGACACCTCCTTAAGCACTGATGACTGAAATTAGGGTTTGAGATTGCACAAGCATAATTTAAATTTTAATGCCTCATATTACTTTCATGGATCATTATGTACCCTCAAGATTTCTCATGTCAAGTTTCAAGTCTTGGATCACATTTTTGCTCAGTCAATTGATCAGTTGACATAAAAATCAACTGTATTGGGGAAAAAGTCAATTATGGTCAATTTACAGTCAAACTTCATAATTTTTTATCCATATAAACATTGTGAACTCACATATATCATTTGATCAAGTTTGGACCACAATTCCTCAAGAAATTTGATCAGATCATCAAAAGGGCAAAATGGTCAAAATTAGGGTTTTGACTGAGAAAGGGCAATTTCTGATTTTTGACATAACAAATGGTTAATTGGTTTGAGACATGATATCAAGGTTTCAAATGCATCATTTTTACCTAATGGTATGACTCAAAACTTCCCTCAAGATCAATTGATTGATAGTTGATTTTCAGTCAACTAATCAAAAGTCAACTGATATAGTGAAAAGTCAAACTTTGACTTTTTGGTCATAATCAAGCGTCAAAGATCACAATTCATCAAAACATGTCAAAATTTGAAACTTGTTCATCAGGAAATCAAAAAGTCAAGATTCCATTTTGAAAAGTCAAAATTTCAAAATTAGAAATTTTTCATAGTGTTGAAAACTTCATATTTTTTCATAACTTTAAGCCAATTTTTCACCATGATGCAAGATGATTCAAAGGAAACTTTCAACATGAAAGTTGTAGATCTCAATGATATATAAAACATTTCTTGACACAACTTCTCCTAGAAATGCATGTATTTAAAGTTATGATTTTGTGAATACATGTTCATGAAACTTGGAAACTTGGTGAAATTTTTCCCTAGTTTAGGCAGGATTTTGACCTAACTTCATGGAAATTTTTCACATAGTTACAAGGGGAACATTCAAAAGTCACAAACATAGAGGTTGTATAGGATGTTACAAGCTTTCCAAAATGTCCAAGAACTCATTGAGATCATGTTTGAGCAAGGATAATCGAAGGCATGAAGTTGGCATTTCATTCTTGAATTATAGGTCATTTCCATGATGAACAAGAATGCAAATTCATGTTAGGCTGCACAATATTTGCTTTTCAAGCCTCAAACTTGTTTGGCACTCCATAATTAAATGTTTTCACAGCTGTAAGAAGCTTCAATCTAAGCATTCAATGCATTGCCCATGCTTAATGCCATTTTGGGAAGAAAGTTCACATTGCCATTTTGGAAAAGTAGCTTTTATGCACAAAATCAGTTCTTGAGCTTTGCACTTGTTTGCTTCTGATCTCACACAACCTATAACTCAAAAGAAACTTGTCTAAAGCCTCTAACAACTCATCCAATGCTTGTACTTTTCCTTGAAACTATATCTCCACTTTTCTTCAAAATCAAGTAAGATAACCATAACTCTACATCTTGCACTTCTGACCCTCTCAAGTGCTAGAACATTTTCCATACTTATGCACAAGTTGTTTGCAAACTAAGACACAATTTCAAGCTTCCAAGAACTCTCCCAAACACCCTAGCTGCAGAGAACTGTTCCACTTGACAGTTTTGAGCCAAAACTCTCCATGTCCGTTTCCACTTGTGCGTTTTGATTCTTAACCATCCAGACACCTTACTTACATCATACATAAGTAATCCAATCCCCTGTTTCAAGACTGTAACTCCTCCATCACTATCCACCATTTCCAAAACTAAAGCTTGCAACTTGACTTGAGTTTGGAGTTTCAACCATCCTCAAAGCAAAGTAGGAGTTGGAACACATTCAAGGAGGTCCGAGCAAGCTACAGAAATCATCAGGCCATCTCAAAGGTTGCTCAAACTCCATACACGACTCCAGCTGCAAAAGGTAAATTTTCAAACTTCTATCTCTTCATACAAGCATCATTTGATTCTGATTTGTGAAGATAAGATATAGATATCATTGCCACGAAGCTCTACATATCAATAGTTTGCATTTAGATGGCTTGAGCTTAGAGAATTTTGGAGTTGAAGTTTCTGAAATTTTTAGGTTTTAAATTAGGGCCAGAAAAATTCTCACTCATCTTTGACTTTTGGATTTAGTTATTTATATTGTTGGATTCATGGGAAGAAATTCCACAACTTTCATGTTTGTACTTTCTATTTTTTTTTAGAGATGAAGAGGTTACAGGTACTCTGGCTGGCTGAAGGTTGAAGACGAAGTACAGGCCTTGGAAGCATTTTATGTTATGTATTTATCATTTCATATAAGTAAACGGATGTATAGACACCTCAGTGGTAAGGCAGCACACTGGTAACCAAGAGTGTCTGGGTTCAACACCCAGCGTGCTACCTTTTGCTTATTTTTTCTCATATTTTCCTTTTCTTTTTTTCTTGCAGTGCCTGGGCCCATAACTTTGGGCTTTCTTTATTTTTGCTGACTTTTCCCCCTAATTATGTTTCATACCCCCCTGACCCATTTTATTTCTTTATTTTATTTTCATTTTTATTTTAGTTTATTTTACCTTCATATTTTCTTGTTATTCTTTTTATTACTAATATTAGTTTTTTATTATTAATAAAAAATCCAAAAACATATTTATTTTATTATTTTTGCACTCATATTTTATTTCTCTTTATAACAACTAAAAAAAGGAACAAAAACAATTTTCTTAATAAATTATTTTTTCTTTCTTTTATTAATATTTAGATAATTGGGTTTAATTATCATATTATTTTCTTGTAAATTAAAATTAATTTAGAATTTAGGTTTATTTTAGTTAATTAAAATTTTATGTATTTTTATATTATTCTTAAAACCTTTTCATAAAAAACCCTAAAAAATCCTTTTCTAGTTAATTTATTTTTTAATTAGTTTAGGTTTTATTTTTAGTTAATTTCCATTAATTATTTTCTTAATTAGGTTAAGATTAAAACCTTTCATAAAACCAAATAAAAATTATTTATTTTTCTATTTTGCATTCTTGCATCTTTTATCTTCAATTTTGTACAATATTCAATATTCAATAAAGATAGAAAGACATTGAGAAGATTGGCAGGCAGTTTCTTCCTCGGTGAAAATGTGTTGTACAAGAGTTATGACATGGTCTTGCTCAGATGCGTGGATAGACACGAAGCAGACATGTTGATGCATGAGATTCATGAAGGTTCATTTGGCACTCATGCCAATGGATATTTGATGGCTAAAAAGATGTTAAGGGCAGGTTACTATTGGCTGACAATGGAATATGATTGTTACAAATTTGCAAAGAAGTGCCATAAATGCCAGATTTATGCGGACAAGATTCATGTGCCTCCAACACTTCTAAATGTTATTTCTTCCCTGTGGCTCTTCTCTATGTGGGGTTTTGACATAATTGGAATGATAGAACCCAAAGCTTCGAATGGACACCGTTTTATTTTGGTAGCAATTGATTACTTCACCAAATGGGTGGAAGCTGCTTCATATGCTAATGTTACAAAGCAGGTGGTTTTATGATTCATTAAGAATAATCTTATATGTCGGTATGGTGTGCCAAGCAGAATTATCACCGACAATGGCTTGAATATGAATAACAAGATGATGACAGAACTTTGTGAAGAATTCAAGATTGTCCATCACAACTCATCTCCGTACAGGCCGAAGATGAATGGGGTTGTTGAAGTTTCTAATAAGAATATCAAGAAGATCATCCAGAAGATGGTTGTTACTTATAAAGATTGGAATGAAATGCTCCCTTTTTCTTTACATGGATATCGGACATCTGTCCGCACTTCAACAGGAGCAACCCCATTCTCCATTGTGTATGGAATGGAAGCGGTACTCCCAATCAAGGTTGAGATTCCCTCTTTGCGTGTGATAATGGAAACTAAGTTGTCAGAGGCTGAATGGGTCCAGAACAGGTTTGACCAATTGAATTTGATCGAGGAGAAGAGAATGACAGCTTTGTGTCATGGGCAGTTATATCAGAAGAGTGTGAAGAAAGCTTTTGATAAGAAGGTCAAACCTCATGAATTCAGAGAAGGCGACCTCGTTCTCAGGAAGATCATGTCTTTTAACGCGGATTCTAGGGGCAAGTGCACTCCCAATTTTGAAGGCTCATATGTTGTTAAGAATGCCTTCTTTGGCGGTGCATTAATTCTTGAAACTATGGATCGCGAGGAGCTCTCACATCCCATGAATGCTGATGCAGTCAAGAAATACTTTTCCTAAAGAAATAAAATAACAACTCACTAAGTTGAAAACCCGAAAGGGCGGCTTAGGAAAAAAGCAGCATCTCGGTAGGCCGAAAACCCGAAAGGGCGGTCTAGGCAAAAATTAGAGACATAAACAGAATAAAATTTCCCGCTAAGTTGAAAACCCGTAAGGGAAGCTTAGGAAAAAGTTAGGGACTTTCTTGGCAAGTAACTACATCAGACAAGACTTGATCATTGAAGCAACAATCTTCTTGGATCCTCACCATACTTCAATGGAAGCTGCTGCTCAGAATTTCAAAGTTGTTAGAGGGAATAGCGGACATTGTATATCAATGTATCTTTTCCATTATATATTACCATTTTTCCGAACTTTGTAATTATCCATGGAGTCTCGCCATTCGCAGACTACCATTCTATCAATAAAATTTGAGCTTTTACCCAATTCTTTATATTTCTTATTTTTATTCAGCTTACAAAGACTCTATTAATTATTGATAATAATTTTCAAAGCAAAAAGATTAAATAACAAAGTTATTTTTCAAAAAGAATTTACAACTTACTTTTACTTTAGATTTGTACTTCAAGAGAAAAACAAAAGTGGTGATCCCAGGAATGGACGAACTCCGGTAATTTTGGGAAGTTTTGTTTCCCCAGGGAAGGTTTTCTCAGGACGTTTTCGTTGATATGCGTGTGATTTTTGTATATTGAAAACGATATGAATTGGTGTAAGGTGCAGTATCAGGTTTGTGATTCCAGTGTCCCTAGTCAAGTCTTGGTTCATTTTTTAATTTTTTTCTAGTTTGCATGATATGAAGACTTAATCCAAGACTCTCCAGTGAAGGCCTCGCTTATTTGATAGAAGTCTTTTCTCCCCAGAGAAGTTGGTGCAATAATTACTCTCGAAGAAGAACGCATCTTCAGTTTCCCCAGTAGAAGTGCGGACCGTGAAAACATTTATTTCCCCATTGAAGTCTGAGTGTTATTCCCTGATAAATCCTGGAGAAGGATGTTATATCCCTGTATCTGTATTGTTTTGTCGTTATGATTGTTTATCCCCAGTAAAGTTAAGCCATGCAGTAGGACTTTGTTTCCTCAATTGGTGCTTATTCTCTTTTGGAATGATCGTCTTGGAAGTGATTTAGCTGAGTGTTGTGTGTGCCCGAGTTGGTTTTGTTTGTTTATCCCCAGTACTATAGGTTTGTTTGGTCAACATATGCACGATAACCCTCATACATTCATATGTACATCATGCATAGCTAAACTTAATAAATCATTGCTCATTCGTGTCCATTAATATTTTTGTTGACATATTACCTTGTTTTGTAGAGTTGTGTTATCCTCTCCCCAATAGAGTGTCATCCATAAGTAGATATTCTTTCAATTTCCCCACTGAGTTATCCCTCGTGGAAGATTGTTTTGCTTTAGCCTTCTTACACGGCTCTTTGTCTGGAAGATTTGGGTTTCCCTCTTGAGTTTATTTCTCAAAGAATGTATTTTTGAAGACCGTTTTATTCCAGTTTATTTCTGGTTTGAATCCTTGATCCTCAGCAATATTACTACTCTGGATTTCTGCAAGCTTCGAGTTTTGGTTTGAGAATGTGCATTTATTTTGCACGAGAAGACTTTATCTCCTCAGTAGGAGTATATTGGAATTTCCCCAGGAAGTCTTATTTCTTTCCCCAGGAGGTCATATTTCTTTCCCCGGGAGGTCATATTGCTTTCCCCAAAAGTCATTTTTACAATCCTGCCTATAACAGCAAGTAGCGGGTCTCTTTATTTTAGCAACTTATACTTCCACGTAAAAGCCGACGTTACCTTTTTTTGCTATCTTCTCTATGATTGTATAGTTTGCAGTTTGTTGTCAAAATTACTCCAGTGGATGACAAGTCTTTCGATATGGTAGAGAAAATTCATTGTGAAATCCTTACAAGTGGTAGTCTCTTTACTTGAGACAACTTATATATTACCCTTTCCAGGCGGAATGCCTTGGTTAAAGAAGAAGTTGAGCCCCGTTCTAGGTGAAACGCCAGAATGTTGAAAAACTTGTTATCTTTTTGCTACCTTCAGTGAACATTGGTAGTTCATCGTCAGTGAATGGCAGTGCTATGATATATTTTCTCTCTACCTTCAGTGAAAGTTGGTAGATCACCATCAGTGAAAGTTGGTGATTGTTATCTTTTTTCTACCTTCAGTAAATGTTGGTAGTTCATCGTCAGTGAACGGCGGTGCTATGATATATTTTCTCTCTACCTTCAGTGAAAGTTGGGAGGTCACCATCAGTGAAAGTTGGTGATTGTTATCTTTTTTCTACCCTCAGTGAACGTTGGTAGTTCTTCGTCAGTGAACGGTGGTACTATGATATATTTTCTCTCTACCTTCAGTGAAAGTTGGTAGGTCAACATCAGTGAAAGTTGGTGATTGTTATCTTTTTGCTATCTTCAGTGAATGTTGGTAGCTCACATTTAGTAAACGTCAGTGTTGTTTTTTCTTTCCTCTTTCTACCTTCAGTGGACGTTGGTAGTTTCGCATTCAGTAAAAGTTAGTGTATCTGTTGATCTTTTACCATCCTCTATGAGTCGAGTCTTTTGATCCACCAGTGATTTATTTTCCTAGTTGGGTTTCCCTTTTGATCTTTATTTCCTTTGATATATTCCCAGTGGTGTTTTGTATCCTTTTGAAGATTGTTCATATGCATTCATACTCATAAGCATTGCATGGCATCTTAGGGCCAAAAATAGGTTTTGTTTTATATTTAAGTATCTTCGATCGCATCGACACGAAGATTTTTAACTTTCGTATCTCCAGATAGAAGAAACTTAAATAAGGGCAACTGTTGTACCCTGATTTTGGCCCCTAAGATCCTTTCATCATACCATATTGATTCAATCACAACAAGATCACATTAGGTTTTTTTGGTTCTCCTTTATATCTTTAGCTTTGCTCTTTGAGGAATCACCAAGCACCTTGACTTGTTTTTCTTTTGTGATCATTCATGTTTTGTTTTGACTTTACTTTTAATTAATAAAATACAATGTTAGTTTGTCTCACTTGTCAACAATGTAGGTAAAGGCAATGTAGTTTAGCAAGTTGATCCATGGGCTCATGAGTTTATTTCCATGACCTAGTCAATAAAGCTTGAGAAATTTAAACCTCACCATTGAAGTTGTTTTTGGAATAAATGGCATGGCAAGTTTTATTTTGGTTCACTACATTTCAAAGTTATCAAAATTGATTCAAAACTACAAGGGGTTGATTGAAGAAGTTGTCATGGTTGGACAAGGTCTTGTTCTCATTGGTCACAAGTGCATATTTCTCTCAATTCTTAATATATGGAAGTGGTTTTGGTGGATATGAGTTATCATTATCACCCTCAACAACTTTTATTTACAAATCAATAGTGTTGGTATAAGAAGGTTGTTCAAAATTGTCAAAGTTCCTCAAAGCATTTTCTTGATCTAGGAGCTAGGGTTTTAAACTTCAAAGAAGTATATCTTTCTCATCTTTTGGTATTTTTGAATGATTCCAAATTCATCCTTCTCTTCAAATGGTTATTAACAAATCACTTCAAAAGTCTCAAAGAGTTTTCATGTGGAAGAAACTTGATGATGAAGAAAGATTACAAGTCCTCCAGATGAACCCCCAATTTCTCATGTGTGATTTCGAATGATCATAACTTGGTCAATTTTTATCACCTTGGGCCCATTATTTTTCCACAATTATCTTGAGTATGTGAGCTTTATTCCTTCTTTTATATGCAAAGTGAAAAAATGGATGGAAGATGCCCTAAGGATGCAAAAGATTATAGGTCATTTCATGATTTTTTGCCAACTTCAACAATTCATAACTCTCTTAATTTTTGGAGATTTTGAATGGTTCAAGTTTCAAAATGTCATTCAAGAGGTCTATTTCATGGCATATTTTTTGGTCAAGAGCAAATTCTAAGTGTAAGGCCATGTTTGGATGTAAAACATTATAGGTCACTTTTGAAGAAAAACTTGAAATGTTTCTAAGTATGGAAAGTCAACTTATTTTCCCAACTTTGAATCATTGCAACTTTCAGCTCAAACATCCATTTGATTCCATTATTTTTCCATTACAAAGATTGTAATCTCATATTTCTAGAGCATCAAGAATCATGCCCTAAGACCCCTTGAATTGAAAATACCATTATTTTGAAATTGGTAACTTGAAACTGAATTTCTCACCAAGTCAGAATTTTGAAATCCATAATGTTGTCTCTAATCACAAGATTTGTGCGTGTTTTTTATTTAAACTTGATTAACAAACTTTCCAGAAGTGTTTAGCACCTCAAAACGCAAAGATTGGATGATTTTTGGTGAAAATGAGATCACACTTCACTCGTGTTCAAACTCCACACAAATTCCCTCCAAAATGCATCATTCACTCTTCCTTTTGATCCCATTTGCTTCTCCTATAAATACATGAGCTATCCCATTCATTTTCTCAAGCTTGAATAGCCAGCATCACCCTGCCAAACTTGCTCCATAACTCAATTTTCTGTAACTTCGAAATCAATGTTCAAGCCTTTTTCAATCCAATTTTATTATCAATTCACCTTCCTTGATCTTCTCTGAAGCTAACCATACAATTACCTTCAAGAATCATGTCTTATATTGCTCCATAGAAGTCCAGTTTCAGAGCTCTGCAACTCAACTTCAATAGGTATATTTCTCCATCAATTCTTCAAAACTTTGATATCATTATGAAGCTCTCACTGCCCTGGTTCTAGTCGCAATACTTGCTTTTATCTGGAAACATGTTTTGACAATGAAATTTCAAATCCCTTTTCAAAACTTTCCTTCCAAATTTCTTGAGCTACAGTTTATATAAATTTGTCACGAAGGTGTGGTTGTCTTCGTCTTGAAGAGACAAAGCGAATGACATAGGTCTGAGCTTCTGATTTTACAGTTTAAGAGACCTGCAATTCACGTTAGCTAGAGGTTGAAGATGACCATTGTGTCATCTTCCAACCAATGAGGGCGCGCCACTTTTTTTTTTTTTTTGAAATCTGATTTAATTAATTATTCAGTGCTTTATTCACTAAAGTCTATAACATGCACAACGCGCCAGATCCACTTGATCTGTATACTAACACGTTTTGACATTGATCAGATGACCCATATTTTTCTGGTTTGATATTTTATTTTCTGATTTTTATTTTTATTTTTTTTAATTTCAAAAAATCATAGAAATTTCATTTTTATTCCAAAAAATCTGAAAAAATTATAAGTAATATTTTTTATTTTTATCTTTCTTATTTTTATGTTTTCACAAATTTATTTTGTGTTTTGATATTTTTTTATAAATTTTCACTTTATTTGAATTGTTTTAAATGTTTAAAAATACTTTTATGCATTTTTAAATTCTGAAAAAATTATGGAATGATCCAATGATATTGTGTCAAATATTGGTGATCTCATTTATTTTTTATTTCTGACTTTGTAATTTTTTATCATTTTTGGTTCATTTTACTCATTTCTTTTAATTTTAAAAAATAGTTTCTGACTTTAAAAAATTACCAAAGATTTTATAATAATATTTGAGTCCTTTTCTGATTTTCCTATGGTCTTACTTTTTATTTCTTGGTTAATTTGAACATAGTTGATAGTTTTCTCTTTTATTTCTATTTTAAAACTTTTTTAGATCTTTTTTTTAATGTATATATTAAATTCAATATTATTTTGTGATTATTTTCTGGATGATCTTGGGTTGAATTTTTTATTATGAACTTTATTAACGGCATTGGATCCATGGTATTGAGTCTAACTCCATAAAAATGGATGAATGATTTTAATAATAGTTTGATTAAAATTTAATTCAAATGTGGTTTGTATATTCTTCCCCACTCTTATTCATCTTATTCCTTTCTTTTTTGATTGTACTACATGTTAAGGGATGATCATCTCTATATCATTTATCCAAACACGAAGTACATAGATTGCTATTGACCGACCTCAAAATAGGTGCGACTTCTACATAAGTCCACTTACGATTGCTTAACATAGCGCTAAATTTTATTCCGACTCGAATAAATAATCATTCGTGGTCCAAACCTATGTTTACAAGCCCAAGTATGTTAATTTGATCTCTTTGATCCAATAACTTTGAGATTCATTGTGTGGAGGCTTTGGTTCTACTAATCCTCTAATGGATCTACAACACTTTTGGTCAATGTGGATCATTTAAACATCGTTGATCATTAAATGGTACTTTTGAGGATTCCAAATGGATGATATACTTGACAAAAAGCAAATGCAACTTATTGTGTGGAAGCTTTGGTTCTACCAATCCTTTAAAGAGTTCCAAATGCAAGTTTCAAGATGGTCATCCAACTAACCACTAATTATACAATTGATGTTACTTTATGCTTTTATTTTTTATGCTTTATGTACCATTTACTTTAAGCATTACATTTCATGTTATTTGTATTTTTGCTCACTTGAGCATTTATATTCTTGTTATTTTTATTTTTTGCTCACTTGAGCCTTTCTTTTCTTTTTCAAGACACCTAATAATCAACATGAATCCTATAAAAGTTTTAATGATGCTTGGACTATTTGGTTACTATCCTTGGCATTATGGAATATTGGACTTCTTGGACTTAGGATTAGAAACATTGGCCTATGATGGAGACCTTGTGACTTTAATTGATATTTTGTCTGGAGTTCTTGAGGTTTACCTCAAGACATTGGGTTGCTTGTTTGTTTTGTGTGCAGGTTATTGTGATTACACTCTTTGTTTGTAATCTAGAATTCACCCGTATACGGCTGTTACTCTGCCCAATTTTTTGAAGATTTAATACACTTGAATTTTGGTTCTCTCGAGAGGTCTAGTATCTTTGCTTGTTGGTTTCAATCCAAAGAATGAGAGTTCTATCTTGACTCATAATGTCAATAAACTTGAGAGATTTTATAAAGAAATGCATGTGAACCTCCTTATACAAGGAAATGAAGTTTAAAGGCTACCTTCCAACCAAACAACAAACAACCTTTAGAGTGGTTATTCTGAAAACCAAACATAAATTTTCCACAGGTTAATCTCAAACCAATAAGGATTTTTAAGTTGGCTATCCTTCGAAGTGAGATGAAGTTTTGAGTTGAACATTTTCTTAACCAAACTTGGTTTTTACACAAGATGACCATGAACTGAGTTGAGATTTTATACTAGCTAATCTCGAACCGGCTAAGCTTTTAACCAGGATGAACTCAGGAACTAAGTTGAGATTTTACCCACACTAATATCGAATTGATAGAATGTTATGGATATTTTAAAGGCTGACCTTCACGAACTGAAAGAGAGCTTTTCTTCTTGGCAAAAATCACGAACCAAACAGAGACTTCCTAAGGCAATCACCCAAAACAAACAAGAGCCTTTTACTAATTTAGCTCACAGCTAAAGTAAATTCATATTGAAGAAATATTTAGTTAATATATAATTAATCCTTTGTAATTACAATTAACCCCTCACTGAGAACAAATATCCTCACTTAGACTCAAGAGTACTCTTGAATCACTATACAAAATACATGTGATAAAAACCAAGAGATTTAAAGAAAATGAGAGAGAATGAGAACGTGAGATCAAAGCTCATTTTTTGGATGTGAAAGAGTGATAGAGAATCTCTCTATTTATAGGCCACTGTTTGGTAAAAATTTGGAAACAATTCATGGGCCAAATCAATAATATAATAAATAAGGCCAATAGATTGTTGACCTCCAATAATCAATTGCTCAAGCCACAAGTGGATGGTTTTGATATTTAGTCATTACCAATCATAAAGAGACTGTCCCAATCAATTTTAGACTCAACTTAGTGAAAATGATCTATTAGATCATTAAGTCTAATCGATTATTCAGCTGGAAAAAGTCTTCCAATCAATCACACACTATCCTAATCAGTTGGCTAGGCCGTAAAATATTTCCATATTGTTTAAATAAAATATGAAAGGCTTATAAAAGGTTTTTAGTGTGTGTGTGTTTTCCATAATATTTTCACAAATATCCTTGTGTCTTTACAAGACACTGACATCTCAGACTGGCGTGACCAATCTAGCTTTTAAACATCCTCTCTTTCATAACTCTGAAGCTTCAAGTCTTTGTATCATTATCTTTTATTTTAGCATCATATAATATCTTTAAATTGTATTAATGAGGCCTAATATATATTGATGTTGATTACAATCATCTGAAAGTTTAGAGGTTAAACCACCCATGAACCTTGAAACAAAAGTATTCAGTTGAATGTCGTTTGACCATAGTGTTGGCTTCAAAGAGATAACTTGATCTTCAAGAGGATAGCTTAATTCAGCAAGATAGATTAATCAAACATTTTGAGTATCTTCTACCGCTTGAGCTATCTATAATAGATACTGACTTCACTGGATATCGTTTAATATTTAGTGTTATCATCATCCAAACTAAATAGTTACTCAGTTAGCTTGTAGCTTTATTATCCATAAGATTCACCACCTTGGATCATCTTGATAATATCTGCAAGCAAATAGATCCATACTTAATGTTTTGGTCTTAAATGAGACTTTTTCTCTTCGATTGATACAATTTTAAAGTCTGCAGCTGTCTATATTTATTAATAGTAACCTTCATGGATACTTTTATTTTTCTTTACGAGTTAGACAAGATGATCCTATATCTCCGCTCTTATTTTGTATCACTGATGATGTGTTTAGTAGGAGCCTTTCTAAGTTGGTGGAGGATGGGACCTCAAGCTCATCAAGGCCACTAGAGAGATTATGATGTGTTATCATTGCTTTTATGTTGATGACATTATGGTCTATTGTACAGGGAGTCAGACAAACTTGGTGGAATTGAAGACCCCCTTCACGAGATATGGATTGGAATCTAGCCAGATTGGAAATCCTAATAAATCAACAGTTTATTTTGGATATGTATCCATATATAGGAGGGTTATAATTTCTCATCATATTGGTTTCAAAATTGGCACATTCCCTCTTAACTACTTAGGGTTGCCTATTTTCAGGGGTAAGCCAACGGTGGTCCAGTTCTAACCTTTCTAGCAGACAAGTTGAAGAACAAGTTTGCTTCTTAGAAGGCCTCCCTATTATCTATAACGGGCAGGGTTCAATTGATAAAATATGTCATTCAAAGTATGATAGTCAATTCCATCACTAATTGTTCAAGGCCAGCTTTGTCGATCTAAAGATAGAGAAATGGATAAAAATTGTTATTTGGTTTGGTGACTCAGAGCAGGAGAAGCTGATAATATGACTTAGAGCAAGGTTTGTAGACCTTAAAAGGAAGGTTGCTTAGGTATCAAATCATTGATAGTTTTGAGTGGGGCCTCTAACCTCATTTTCTGTTGGTAGTTTCTAAATTCTAAGGAGGATTGTGGCTTGATTCTCAGAGGTAGAGTGATCAAAGTTTTTGCTTGCATCAAACATCACATTTTCTTCCCTTTAGAGTTGGATACAACCTGGATTCTTGGTGGTGAAAACCGACTCTATAAGCTTGGTAGGGAGTGGTTAGAATACAAAGTTATAGTTGGATGTCATGTGTGGAAACCAAATCTCAGTTGAGCAATTCAGCATCCCTCATGAGTGGCATCAGGCTTTGAGGGATAGGGTCTGCATGTTCATTCATAATCACCGATGGGTCATTCCTTAAGGTTTTTCCAATCATTTCCCCTCATTTAGAGGTCAAGTTTGAAAAGGTTTTTCTTTTTGCAGAAGATAGGCATGTTTACTTAATTTGACTTGGTACTGAGTCTAGTTGCTTGACTCTCAAGAAAGCCTTCTCCTTTAAAGAAAAGGCCAGAAGACAGCCTCATTGGGAAATGTCCTTATGGAGCATTGATATCCCTTCCAAAGTCCTAGTTGGCTTGGAGAATCATTCAATATAAGCTCATTACTGATGAAAATGTGAAAATGAGAGAGTGTCATTTCCCATCCATCTACGAACTCTTCCTTCAATAAGAAGAAACAAATTTTTACTTGTTCTTTTAATGCTCTTTTACAACTAAAATTTGGACATGGTTCTTAGAGACCATCAATGTCATGATGCATTTTGACTCTATGGAGAATAATTCGATGCTTTGTGACAGGAAATGGTCTCCTCAGTGCAAGGTGGTAATGCATGCATCTCTTGTCAACATCTTTGCCTACATTTTGCATTATAGTAACATGTCTAGATTCAAGGACAAATCAACCAACTGGAAGATTTCCTTAACCTTTATCAAGACTGATGTCTTCCTTTTAGGTAAGGGAACCAACCATGATTTCTTGAATTCCATGACTGACTTCAGGATTCTCAAGCTTTTTGATGTTGAGATACATTTTCCTCATGCCTCTAGAATAATTGAAGTTCTTTGGTTGCCTCCTTTAACAAGTTGGATTAAAGCTAACACTGATGGAGCTTCAACTTCCAATACCTTAGCCTCTATAGGGCATTTTAGAAATCATATCTCCAAGTTTCTTGCAGCATTTGAGGAAAATCTCAGAGATCATAATGACTTCTATGTTAAGCAAGTTGGCAATCAAATTCATTGAGATTGTTCACTCCAATCATTGGAATCACCTTTGATTGGAGACTTACTTCACAATGGTGGTTAAGGTCTTCCAATCATCTGTGTCGATTCCTTGTGCTTTAAGGCAAATATGTGATAATTATAAAGAGGTAGTTAGAAGCATGTAAATTATGATAATTCATGTCTATAGGAAAGGAAACATGTGTGCTAATATTCTTGCTTATGAATGCGTGAAGATGGTTGGTTACATCTACTTCAATAATATGCTTATGATCCTTTGTTATAGTTTCCTTAGAAATAAGTTATGGTTGCCTAACTTTAGGTTTGTTGCTTCTTGATGGAAGGTTTTGCCTAATCCCCTGTCCATTTGTATCTCTTTATGTTTCTTCTTTATAATATTGGCCTTTATAAAAAAATCTTAATTATGCTATTGTCTAATATTTAAATAAGAATCAAGTCTTCGATTCTTTGTCTAAGGCCTGTCATTTATGACTATTGATATGTCTTTGTAGTGTATTAACCATCGATTGAATATATTGGCTTTGGACCGACCTATTTATCTTAGCCCTTTTATCTTGATCCATCTCAGTCTTGTCCGAGGAGATGTCTCGAAACCGGCACAAACTCTCATGACTCTGGGTTTAGACCTTACTCAAATTTTTTGACTTGTACAATTTTACAATTATTTTTGAGTGATATGTATATAGTGGTGAAAGAGAAATTACTCATATTAGTTGTGTTACATTATTAGTTCAAGTTCTAATAGAAATGGAGCAAATACTTAAAAAAAAGTTTTGTTGGATATGCCTTTAGTCAATAAAGACAATGGAATAAAGTTTAATTTTTAATGACATGTTTGTAATTACCGTGAGATTATAGAATAAAGGGTGCCAATCCAATTTTGGTAAAAAAAATTGTTTTAAACATTCAATACTAAGACTTTGTTATATTCATCTTTTATCCAAACTACATAAAAACATATTTTAATTGTGTTATGGGTCCAAATTCTTAATAATTAGTTCCAGAAATGGTCGAAACTATAGAGATAGCATGGTATATGTCATTATCTTTATAATTAGATTAATATTCAAATGCTACAACTGCAACACAATGACGTGAAAGGAAATGGCATTGGTAATGACACGAACAACGAGTTGTGACAGAAAATATAGGCCAAGAGAGAACATAATTAGTGTAATTAACCACATCATTATCTTTGATAAAGTCCAGATTAATTTAATCTAAATCAAATGCATTTTCATTATTAAAATACTTCCGATTTTTATATGTATTATTGTGAAACAATGGGGTCATTCGGGAAACAACCAGCAGTTCTTGACAAAAACTTAAATTAATTGAGCATTAGAAATTGACTAGTAGTCAGGGATTGGATAGGCTTAAAGTGAAATCAATTATTTGTGACTCATTGACTTTCAATTTGGATGCTTATGCTTCATATGCATTGGAAAATGATTGAAATCTAAGTGTTGAAAGAGGACAAATAATGAATGGAACTACGGGTGTGAATACACCATACCTACAGACATGATGGACTTATTATAGTCACCAAATTAGACTTTTTTTTTTCTTCTTCTAAATTTTATGGTAATTTAGGGTTTGGTCGAACAACGATAATTTATTCAAATGTAAGCGAGTTAGAAAAAATTAATTAAATTAATAATTTAAATTAAGTTAAAATCGAAATAAAATTGATTATTTTTAGTTTAATTTTAAAATCAAATCAAATTAATAAAAATTGATATGGTTTGATTCGATTTTCGGTTTTAGTTTTTAGAAACTGTCAAATTAATAAATCGAATCAATGAATATAATTACACTCTAAATCTTTTATTTCATCTATCATTAAGCTTAAATTTTGTATAGGTTCAATCGTTTTCTGTCTTTCTTTACACTTTATTTCTTTCAGCAAAACATACATCTAGAATCATTATAAGCAGTGGCGGAGCCAGAAAAATTATGAAGTCTGGGCAGTGGTGGGTGCATTCTAAGCGAAAGATGCATCCGTTTTAAGAAAAAATGTTTAAATAGTTAAGTGTAATCAAACCTGGATAACCCAGACGCTGATCAATGTTTCAAGACAGAAAAATCCAAATCCAATGAAGTAGAAAATCTACAAGAAAATGGACAAAAACTTAACCAGTTATCAGTTGTTCCGAAGCAGAAAGCAGCAAATCGACAAAAATAGAACCAATTTTCAGTCGTTTAGAAGCAGAAAGTTTTTCACTGATTGGATTTTGCAGTATTTGCTTTAGAGCTGTAATGTGGCTTGTGTGAAAAACGTTAAACTGGCTTAGCATGTGTGAAATTGTGTCAACAAATTGGAAATGTTACGACATATAACAATGAAACATACACAGGAATCATAAACACTTCAAGATAAGCATACTCACCCCAACCAAAGTATAGTCACCAACTACATCTATGGCTGACAGAATGCCTCTGCATCAATAAGAAGACATTACTAAGCATAAGGCCAAAAAATGAGAATAACACAAGCTATATACATAGGAAATTAGGAACAAGCAACAAAGTCATGTTAAATGGGGTGTGTGTGTGTGTGGATAGTAAGTCAACATACGTCAATGATTTTCCTTTGAAAACTATAGGAGGAGCAACTGCAGCTAAGATACAGAATCCAAGGTGAAGCTGTAAGCAGAAAAAGAAATTAGGCTAATTTAATTTTGTCCAAATGCAAAACAAAGCTAACATGCGTAAAGCAAAATAGTCAATACCAGGTAAAACATGAAAAACCATCCAAACTTAATAGCGCTGTCAGTCCTGCAAAAGTAACAAATGAAAGAATCCATGATCGGGAGAGTAATCAAATCAGAAAGATCAATATATGGCTGGTGTGGTACGGTGGGAGAACTGACTAGGGTTTTGCGTTTGTTTTCGCAAATGTTTCGGTTGAGCAAGAGTCGCCACCAACTTTTTATTTTATCCTAAGGAAAGGTTTAAAAAGTACAGCAAAAACCTTTGAGATTTTTCTTGGGTTCGGGGAGTAGATTATAGAAAGGGAAGGTATAAGCACCCTTTCTATCCATGGTTATCCATGGGCTCTTAGGTACTTGCCTAGATCAACTTGCCTTGGTTTTCAATTGTTTTGAAATGGTGTTTGGTGTGTGATTTTGAAAATGTTTTGAAAAGATGCCTTGTATAGGCTATCCTTGTAACAATTCTTTACTCGAATGTTTTACAAAAGGTGTTTTGTCTTTTGAAAAGATGTTTCAAGGTTTTTGAGAGTTGATTTTGAAAGTGTTTGTGAAGTGGGTTTTGAAAATAGGCAAGTGTTTCCTTTGCAAATTGACAAGTACTTAAGAGTTTTTCTACCCTAAAGTTTTCTCAAAGATTCTTGTGATGTTTTAAACCTTTTGACAATTTTGTTCCACCATTGCATTTGGTGGACAATCTTGTCTTAGGAGATGAACGGGACGGGCGCGGGTCATCGTTTAGACCATAATTGCAATAGTGTTAAATGTCTTTGGACAATTTTTCTTTAAAAAGGGACTTGATCATTCATTTAGGCAACATTTTGAGGGACTATGATCATTTTGATTGTTTGTTCTACCCAAAGAAATTCAACATACAATATGACCCAATTATTTGAAGGCAACAAAGTGGAATACCCTAGGGGTGCAAGTGTGAAATGTGTTGTCCATTTTCATGCTGGTTTATCTTGAGTTATGTCCAACTATTTTGTTCGTTTTATTCGCATACAAACCCTAATTCTAGCATGGTAAGTTTAGAAAGCATTTAAAGTGCGGAATTTAAATTCCTACGCTATTACAACATAATAATATGGGGAGGGGGGTACAAATGTTCAAATGGGGTATATTTAGACAAGAAATTGAATCTAAGCTATTACATCATTTGCTTTGAATATTTACAATATGATTAAAAGCATAAATAAAATAGAAATAAAACAAATATGCAAGAATGCAAAAAAGAATTTTTATATGTATGAAAAAAGTATTATTTATGTAAAATAAAAAGAGCATAAAAAGGTATTATTTTTGAAGTATTTTCAAATTTAGGGTAAAACCCTAATTTTTAATCAAAAAGGGATATCAATCAATTAACTCATATAATAATCATTATTTACATACAAAAATAAAATAAAATATAGTATATTTGTAAAAAGGGTATTTTTTAGTATTAAATATTAAAAAATAAAATATGTACATTTTTTTGATATTTTTATCCTAAGTATATTAATATATACCTATATATTTATATTATTTACAAAACATGTATTATATATATTAATTAATAATATTTAAATAAAAAAAGTATTTTTTTCTATAAAATATTTTCAGGAAGTAAAAATAAGATAAAAGTGTATAAAAAATATATTTGTACTATCTTAATATTTTAAACAAAAAGTATATATATATATATATATATATATATATATATATATATATATATATATATATATATATATATATATATATATATATATATATATATATATATATATATATATATATATATATATATATATATATATATATATATATATATATATATATATATATATATATATATATATATATATATATATATATATATATATATATATATATATATATATATATATATATATATATATATATATATATATATATATATATATATATATATATATATATTTATGTACAAACTAAAGAAACAATTAAATAAATACTCAATAAATTCAAAAAATGATGAGAAAAATATTTTTATATTTTTAATATGCTGAGAAAAAATAAATGAGTCAGTTAAAAAAAGAAAAAGTCAAAAAACATTAAAAATGAAGCAAATGGGCTCAGGGGTGTAAAACCAAAAAGGGTGGTGTGAAAAGGAAAGTCAACATAGGCCCAACCCATGAAGACCTTTCTTCAACCTCTGTACAACAACGTTCAAAAAAACGCGCGCCCTGTACTCCATCTTCTAACTCCTGATTCCTGGCTTTTCAATGAAAACTCATAACATGAAAAATGTTCAGCATGAAGAGACGAATCCAACCATATGCAGAACTTGATCTAACTCTCTAAGATGAGGGAGAATTTCTTCTCCCCCAAATCCTAACCTAAGTTTTCTGCCATTTTCAAACCTCAAATTCTCACAGCTCAAGCAAAAGAAATGAAAAGTAAAAACATGTACATGTTCAGTGGCATGGGTAGAACATTGTTTATTCACAAACTTAGAGCTAATGATGCTTGATAAGAGAGATATAAGTTCACCAAGATACCTGTTCAGCTGAAGTTCTATCTGGAAATGAGGGAGCTTTCAGTGCAAGGTGATGATTGGAAAATCTTCCTTGAGGTCCAGGGATGCTATTCCAATGTTTACTTTGTCTTGAGAGCTTCTGAATCGTGCTAGAGCACTTCACCTGCAAAACAAGAAACTGAAAATGGTGGAAGTGGTTAGAGGGATTACAGGTCGTGTTTCAAGTCATGGTTAGCTTGCATAGGTGCTGGGGAATGTATGTGAACTGGTTTGGGCAAGAGAGCTTGAGGGAAATGGAAGATGACACTCAAACTGCAGGCCTTGCCCTGTTTTTGCAGTTTGAGGATGATTCTGAGATTGGGAGTGTTTGGGAGGTTCTAGGGTCGTGCAAAAGCTTGGTTGAGATGTGTGGAGTATGTTTGATCAGTTCACTTAAGGGTTTTTTAGCTGATATGAGAGTTGTTGTATATTATGGTACTTTTCTTCACTCTTAAGCAAACAAAACCAACTTGGTGTTTTAGGCAAGTAGGGGACCTCTAATGAGCTGCATAATCTCTCCTTGATCAGAGTGATTTGCCCATAATCTTGTGCCAATTGGATTTGGTTTGTACTTGTGGATTTGCATCATGACATAAAGTGAAACTTTTGCAAAAATAGAAAGAATGCTTTATCTAATTTGGGATTAATCCATCATACAATGCTTTAGCTCATGAAACAAGGTCTTAGCACAATGAACATGCATTAAATTATTGAGTGTTGGATGGTTTTAGGACCTGTAATCAAGGGGCATGCTGGTTTGAGAAGTTTGCACAAGTTATGAACATGGAAAATAGCCAATTCAAAAGTGAGTTTTTGCCAAATTGTGAAATTCGATTCTCTCAAGTCATGAGGTTGTTTGATGAGTTCTTGGACATTTTGGAAAGCTTGGAATGTGTACTACAATCCATATTTGAAATGAAAATTGAAATTCCAAGTGGAAGTGTATGGAAAATGGCCTTGAAGTGGGGTAGAAAACCTTGTCAAAATAGGTCAAAAATTCACTAAGTTAAGAATGGTTTAATGCCCTTATTCAAAAATTTATAACTTGAGATACAAGCCTCAAATGGGAAAACTTTGTGAATCAAAGTTGTAGATTATGCAACAAGATACAACTTTCATGTTTTGACTTTTGTTTGAATCCAAATGGATCTTGGTGAAAAAGTGGGGCAAAGTTGGGAAAAAATTAGGGTTTTTTTATAACTTAGAAAAATTCTAAGTTATGAAAAATTCTAATTTCTAACCCTAATTTGCATTTTGTGATTTCTTGGTGAACAAGTTTCATGATTTGGCATGTTTTGATGAAAAATGAATCTTGACTCTTGATTTTGACCAAAAAGTCAAAGTTTGACTTTTCAGTATACAGTCAAAATTGATCAATTGACTGGGAAATTCAACTGTCAATCTTGTGTACTTGGGATCTTTTGAGTTTGTTGAGCATGTCAAGATAATTCCATGGGGTCCTTGAGTCCATACATGAGCTTGGTTTGCCATTGGCTAGGTCAAACAGTCAAAAATTGCCTTTGTGCAGTCAAAACCCTAAAAATGACCATTTTGCCCTTTTGGTGATCTGATCAAATTTCTTATGGAATTGTGATCCAAACTTGATCAAATGGTCCATATGAGTTCACAATGTTGATGTGGGTTAATTTTCATGAGGTTTGACTGTCAATTGGTCACAGTTGACTTTTTCCCAATACAGTTGATTTTTAGGTCAACTGTCCAATTGACTGGGCAAAACTTGGAATCAAAGCTTGAAACTTGGTATGGATAAACTTGGGAGTCCAATATGAAGCATGAAAGTAATTTTAAACACTTTAGGTCAAAACATCTTTGTGCAAACATAAACCCTAATTTGGGTCCACAGTGCAAGGAGAAGTCTTGAGCAGATGAAACCTTAACTGGATCTTGGGCTTCAAAGGTTTTGTGATGAGAAATCATTGAGAAATGGGAGGGAAAATTTTGGGGTACAACAGTTGCCCCTGTTCAATCTTCTTGAATCCGAAGAGTTAGATTGGCAAGTTTGCCTTTCGTGACTCGAGGGTAAAAGGAGATTGGACACTAGAGTGCCCGGAAATTTGCACTCGTCAAAGCAATGAATGCGGGAATGGGCTTAGAGATGCCATTTGGAGATGGGCTTAGAGATGCCATCTTGAGAGGGTAACAGAGATCCTGCCGGGGATGGGCTTAGAGATGCCATCTGGAAGGGAATATCAGGAAGGTGTCCAAGCTTTGGACCGTCTTCGAGCTAGGGGTCTGAATAAGCCATAGATAGTCATCCGTTGTTGGGAGGAATCCGTAAGCTGTTTTCAAAAAAATGCATCTGAACAAGTTGATAGATTAACATCCGTTGTTGGGAAGAATCCGTAGACTGTTTTCAGAAGTCTTGAGAAGAAACTGAACAAGCGATAGGTTAACATCCGTTACTTGGAGAACCCGTAAACTGTTTTCAGAAGTCTTGAAGCTTGAATAAGCAATAGAGCAGCATCCGTTGTTGGGAAGCGTCCGTGAACTGTTTTCAAAAATTGCGTCTGAACAAGCCGATAGATTAGCATCCGTTGTTGGGAAGAATCCATGAACTGTTTTCAAAAGTCTGGAGAAGAAACTGAACAAGCGATAGGTTAACATCCGTTACTTGGAGAACCCGTAAACTGTTTTCAGGAATCTTGAAATTGAACAGGAACCGGTATAAGGTTGCTTGATGATGAGTCCGTGCAAAACTGGATCTGAAACTGTTAAGGATAGCTTTTTACTCTTATCCTGAAAAGGACAAAATGTTAGCTAGACACAAAATTATGTTGCATGAAATGTATGATGCAATATATGGGATATCAATGGTATGATATGAATGTAATGAATGTGCATGTAAGCCGACGAGCTGTCTTGCTGGGGATAGATGAATCCTGGATGGCTGAAGATAACAGCATCGTGACTGCTGCCGGGAAGAATAAATCTTTGGCTGTGACTGGGGGATAAGGAGCTTGGGTTGCATACCAAACCTCTGGGGAATTCATGATGACTTCTACTGGGGAGTACCAACCTAGTAGACTCCTGCTGGGGATGCAAGACTGAGAATCTTCAGTTTGGCGGGAAGCATCTCTGGCGACCTTACTGGGGACTCAAGGTTTTGTTCTCCTAAAACTCTGTGGGGAAAAGGTTCATTAGTATGGCTCCGCTGGGGATTGATAATTTGAAGCTTTAGCTCGGCTGGGGACACTGAAACTTAAGCTCTAAAGGGAATTGAATTCCGGAGGATTATCTGGCTGGGGATTTGCAAAGATAAGTTACTGCTGGGGAATTTTGATGAACTCCGCTGGGGATAGGAAGAACTTTGGCGAGTGCGATCTTCCGTGGTTGTTAGCTGAGGATAACCCAGTTATAAGGCTTTGTGAGGAATAGCTTTGAATAAAACTCGGGAGAGACGTCCGTGCTCTGCGGGGGACAAGCTTAGAATCTACTGGGGGTGAGCTTCAAGACTTGCCAGGGATATGGATTCCAAATCTCTCGGGGGGCTTCCTTTTGAAGGGTATCAAGATATCCAACTGTACCTTTGACCTATCGGTAATCCTCTTTCCCGACTCATAAGAAAATGATTGTGTTTCAAATGCATATGCCTATTTAACAAAACATTGGACGTTTCTCAAAATAAAACAAATAGTGCAAGAGAAAAGAAAAGGAAATGACACAAATTTCCGGGAAAAATATTTGTATTGATTTTCTTTGAGTATATTTGTACAAAGGAGACAATCATCCTAGTAAGAGGATTTTGCCGTAAATATTTGAAAAATTTATACAAAATAAAGATGGCTATGTGAAATAATTTCACGGGATTCCATTCTGCTACAGCCTTCACAACTCTGAATATCTGTCCATTCAATGCTTCGTTCGCCGATGACTGGATTGATCAGAAACCCGGAACTGGTTGATGAAGAGATTGTTTTTGAAGTGATCCGACGAGACATAGTCATACGCTTTAATTCCCTAACTTTTGCCTGAATCGCCCTTTCGGGTTTTCGATCCACCGGGAAACCCCTTTTTGCCCAAGCCGCCCTTTCGGGTTTTCAACTTGCCGGTGTGTACAGATTTTTTTTGTTTTTATCCCTAATTTTTTCCTGAATCGCCCTTTTGGGTTTTCGATCCACCGGGATGCCCATTTTTGCCCAAGCCGCCCTTTCGGGTTTTCGACTTGTCGGGTTATTTTACGCGTAGTATCTTTTGACTATGTCTGCGTTCGCAGGGTGCGGCAAATCGTCGTCGTCCATGGTGGTCAGAATCATTGCACCACCAGAAAATATACTCTTGATCATAAATGGTCCTTCATATGTAGGAGTCCATTTGCCCCTGGGATCACTTTGCGGTAAGATAATCCGCTTGATTACGAGATCTCCGACTTGATACACTTGACGTCTGACTTTCTTATTGAAGGCCTTGATCATCCATTTTTGATACGTCTGACCATGGCATATAGCAGCAAGTCGCTTTTCGTCGATCAGATTGAGTTGATCAAGTCGGGTCTGCATCCAATCATCTTCATTCAAACTTGCATCCTTCATAATCCTTAGAGAAGGGATCTGGACTTCTATAGGCAAAACAACTTCCATGCCATAAACCAGAGAAAATGGGGTTGCCCCAGTTGAAGTACGTGTCGTCGTACGGTATCCATGCAGAGCAAACGGTAACATCTCATGCCAGTCCTTGTAAGTGTCTGTCATTTTCTGAATGATTTTCTTAATGTTTTTGTTCGCAGCTTCAACAGCACCGTTCATCTTCGGCCGATAGGGAGATGAATTGTGATGATAAATCTTGAACTGTTCGCACAATGCAGTGATTATTGTGTTATTCAGATTTGTACCGTTGTCCGTGATGATCCTGTCTGGAACACCATACCGACATATGAGATTTTGCTTGATAAAGCGGGCAACCACATTTTTGGTGACAGAGGCGAAGGAAGCTGCTTCGACCCATTTAGTGAAGTAGTCAATGGCAACCAAGATGAAGCGATGTCCGTTGGAAGCCGTGGGCTTGATCTCTCCAATCATATCAATGCCCCACATTGCAAAGGGCCACGGAGCAGTCAGGACGTTAAGGGGAACCGGAGGAATATGAACTTTGTCAGCATAGACTTGACACTTGTGGCAAGTACGGGAATGTTGATGGCAGTCAGCTTCCATGGTAGACCAGTAATAGCCTGCCCTCAGGATCTTCTTAGCCATTGTATGCCCGCTCAAGTGAGTGCCAAATGTTCCGCTGTGTATATCAGTCATGATCAACTCTGCTTCAGCTTTGTCCACACATCGGAGTAATACACAATCATGGCTTCGTTTGTAAAGGATGTCGTTGCTCAGGAAGAACTTAGCAGCAAATTTCCTTAAGAACTTCTTGTCATTCACGGAAGCTCCTTCAGGATAATCTCGGGTCTCGAGATACCTTTTGATTTCATGGAACCAGGGTTGTTCCACTACCTCCTCGGTATTAATCTCGTGACAGTGCGCAGGTTCATCCATTCGCTCGATGGTGATTTGGGGAGCCTCGTTATCCCAGTTGAGTTTAAACATGGAGGACATTGTGGCCAGAGCATCTGCTAGCTGATTCCCTTCTCGCGGGAAATGCTCGAAGGTAATTTGCTCGAAATGCGGCAACAATGTCAAGACATGTTCTTTGTATGGGATAAGATTAGGATGTTTGGTATCCCAGTCTCCTTTGATTTGACTGATAACCAAATCCGAGTCCCCAAATACGATTAAAGATTTGATCCCCAAGTCTATAGCAGCCTTGAGACCAAAGATGCAAGCTTCATACTCAGCCATGTTGTTCGTGCAGCTGAAGCAAAGTCGGGCCGTGAAAGGCGTGTGACAACCTTCCGGAGAAATGAGTACTGCGCCTATACCGTTTCCAAGCGCATTTGAAGCACCATCAAAGTACAGGGTCCATCGGGATCCCTTTTCGGGTCCGTCATACGGTCCGTCACCTTCAACGTTGTCCAAATTCATGATGTCCTCGTCCGGGAAGTCAAATCTCATGGGTTGATAGTCTTCAATAGCTTGATGAGCCAGATGGTCAGCTAATACACTCCCTTTTATGGCTTTTTGGGTGGTGTACTGGATGTCATACTCGGTCAAGATCATTTACCATCTAGCTATCCTTCCAGATAAAGCGGGCTTCTCGAAGATATACTTGATAGGGTCCATTTTGGATATCAACAAGGTAGTATGAGTCAGCATATACTGTCTTAGTCGGCGAGCAGCCCATACCAAAGCGCAGCAAGTTTTCTCGAGCAGTGAGTAGCGAGTCTCACAGTCGGTAAACTTTTTGCTAAGGTAATAAATAGCATGCTCTTTTCGACCAGACTCGTCATGCTGGCCCAAAACACACCCCATTGAGTTATCCAAGACGGTTAAGTACATGATCAATGGTCTTCCTTCGACGGGTGGCATCAGAATAGGAGGTTCTAGAAAATACTCCTTGATTCTATCGAAAGAAGCTTGGCAATCGTCGTTCCATTCCACTACCTGATCCTTTTTCAAGAGTTTGAAAATTGGCTCACAGGTAGAAGTCAGATGTGAGATGAATCTGGCAATATAGTTTATGCGCCCCAAGAATCCTCTAACCTCCTTTTCAGTACGGGGAGCAGGCATCTCTTGTATTGCTTTTACTTTTGCCGGATCGACTTCAATGCCTTTGTTGCTTACAATGAATCCCAGGAGTTTACCATACCTAACTCCAAAAGTGCATTTACTTGGATTTAGCCTGAGCTTGTATTCTTTTAACCTGGCAAACAGCTTCTCTAGATGTTCAAGGTTCTCTTCCTCTGTTTGTGATCGAGCTATCATATCGTCTACGTAAACTTCAATCTCATGATGTATCATATCATGAAATAAAGCTACCATGGCGCGTTGATAAGTTGCCCCTGCGTTCTTCAGCCCGAACGGCATCACCTTGTAACAGAAAGTGCCCCATTGTGTGACAAAAGTTGTTTTCTCCATGTCCTCGGGGGCCATTTTGATTTGATTGTAGCCCGAGAATCCATCCATGAAGGAAAACACTTTGTGCCGAGCTGTATTGTCGATCAAGATGTCAATATGAGGTAGCGGGAAATCATCTTTAGGGCTGGCCCTATTCAAATCCCGATAGTCCACACACATTCTGACTTTGCCATCTTTCTTCGGTACTGGCACGATGTTAGCGACCCATTGAGGATAGGACGTAACAGCCAGAAAGCCAGCATTGAATTGTTTCATTACTTCCGCTTTGATCTTTTCGGACATGTCAGGCCTCATTCGGCGAACTTTTTGCTTGATTGGTGGACAGTCTTCTCTTGTGGGGAGACGGTGAACCACGATGTCTGTGTCTAGACCCGGCATGTCTTCATAGGACCAAGCGAAGATTTCAACATACTCATTCAACAACTGTACCAAGCGTTCCTTGACTTTTGGTTCCAGATTGGCACCCACTTGCACCTCCTTCCGGTCCTCCTCGGTTCCCAAGTTAACAGTTTCCAGTGACTCTTCATGCGGTAAAATGGCCCTTTCCTCTTGTTGCAGAAGTCTGGCTAGTTCCCCGGGTACTTCACAACCTTCGTCATCTTCATACTCGGCTAGATTGACCAGATCTTCAGAGTTATTGAAAGATACAGCAGAATAGTCACCCATGGAATCCAGAGTGGATGGGTACCTGCATTGGTGAGTGTGGGTGTGTGTAAGGGATAGCCATCCTTAAACAAAAAATGCAAAAGGAAAGAAAATGAACATAAACAGTTTATCAAATGAAAAACGTCCAATGAATCATTAAACATGGCATATGAATATGAAAAATAATCAAAACCCTTACAAGTAGACCTACATGCCCCGGGCAAGGCAGGAGGTGAAAAGATAATGTACGGATTGTTTGAAAACAAAATATTACAGACCAAATAAGAAATGTTTAACAGATAAATTACTGATGAATAAAAGTGATGGGGACAAAGTCCCTAGCTTCCCAATTGCTCAATCCTCCTTTGACATTTGGATAAATCCACTCTTCAATGTCGCTTTCTTTGTCCTCATCTTCCAAAGCATTGATTCCGTAGGGAGAAATTTTGACTGGCGCCCTTTCAATCTTCGACCGACGCATAGCTTTCTGGCCAGCGGCTGTGAACCCTAATCCAAACTTGTCAGTCTTATGTGGAAAGTCGGGTAACTGCCCCCATGCTGAATTCTTCCCTTCTTTTATTGCGGCCCTTGCATCCTCTAGAGATGCCATCCTGGCCATCTGTCTTGGTGTCTCAGCCGTCAACTTCGCTACTGCTATTTCAGGAAGGAATTCTTCGAAATGTTGAAACGGTGTCTCAATGAACTCTCCTTCAACCTCCACATACCGGAAAGAATTTAAGTGGCTAATCATGTACTCTTCTTCACCATGGACAATGATGATCCTTCCCTTGACAGGATACTTCAACATCTGATGTAAGGAGGAGGTGACTGCCCCAGCATGGTGTATCCAAGGTCTACCCAGCAAGCAAGAGTATGATGGACGGATGTCCATCACATAGAAAGTGGATTTAAACACCTCGGCGCCTATCTTGATGGGAATTTCAACCTCTCCATGGACCATTCTCTTTGAACCATCGAAAGCTCTGACAACAATATCACTCGGCTTCAATTCCAACCCTTCACAATCTAGTCGGTCCAAGGCCTTCTTAGGCAAAACATTCAACGACGAACCGGTATCAACCAAAACATGTGCAAGAGTGGTTCCGCGACACTCGATTGAAATATGCAAAGCGTCATTGTGGTTTCTGCCTTTGGGGGTTAGGTCGGCATCAGAAAACCTAATCCATTGTCCGCAGTCAGGCTAGCCACGCAATTTTGAAATTGATCCGCAGAGGTTTCCTGGGGCACATGAGCTGCCTTCAGGAATTTTATCAGGGCTTTAGCGTGCGCTTCTGAGAAAAGTAGTAGTGCCAGCATGGAGATCTTGGAGGGGGTTTGTCCCAACTGTTCCACCACATCGTAATCACTTCTCTTGATTATCCTCAAAATCTCGTCCATTTCCTTCTTGGAGGTTTCCGGGATTACTAAAGGTTGAGCCCTCGTCCTGACGGGCTCATCTTGGATTCCTTTACCTTTGTCAGCAGCGGAATGAGAGACAGTACTGGGAACAACAATGTCTTTAATTAAAGGAGTTCTAGCAGAAAGTTTGATTGGTGCAGGGACGACCTTGTCAGTTGATGAGGGTCCAAAGACTGCTCTTGGAGGGGCAATCTCTGGAGAAAATATCCTCCCGCTCCTGGTGATTTTGCTGGTGCCCGCAATGTTACTAATGCCGGCTTCTTCATCCTCCGAACTTTCTTTAATTACCTCGATTTGCTTGATACCATGGTAGTAGATGTCACCGCCATAGTTCCAAGGTATCAACTTCTCAGAAACATAGGGAACAGACCCTGGCATTGTTATCTTCAAAGGGACAGATTTTGCAGTTGGTGTAATCTTAAAAGGCTTTTTGACGGCCTTGGAAAGATTGGCGTGAATGATTATGATTGAGACATCTTCAGTATGAACTGGAACAGTAGAAACCTTTTCAAACAAAATTTGTTGACTATCCATAAGGCCTTGGATGCATTTCTTCAGTAGCGGACAATCAAACGACAGAGAGTAGCAACAATAGCAGTCTTTTTTACATCCCGGAAAGATCCCGGCCCTCAACAGGTTCAATTTAATGGTTAACAGTGGAGTAGTCAGATCACTGACATCAGCAACATACAAATCTTCTTCGATGGCATTGACATTTCGGTCGTGCTTTGGCATGGGTGCATATATCACATTAGGCTTCTCTGGAGCGTCAAACTCTACCTCCTTAGCCTCTATCAGATCCTGGATTTTATACTTGAGTGCCCAACAATCATTGGTGTCGTGTCCAACACTGTCTGAATGGTAGGCGCATTTAGCATTGGCATGATAATGCGGAGAGGAAGTATTCACATTCTTTGGTGCCTCCTTGATGGTGGCGAGGTTCAACTTCAATAGATGGGGAAGCACTTGCGCTGGAGTCATATTAATACGGGTGAACTGCCGTTGTGGCCGTTCCACTCGTTGCTGATTTGGTCTGGACTGGTTATAGCGAGGCTGCTCACTCGGAGTGTTTTGAATCATTACGGCCCCCACAGTTGGCCGACGCTCCATCTTTCCTGCTCTTCTCTGAGAATATACCATAGCTGTCTCCTTCTTAAAAGGCTTCTTCTCAACACTTGCAGCAACACCCTTCTGAATCTTTCCTGACTTGATGCCAGCTTCTATTCTTTCGCCTGTTAAGATCAAATCGGTAAACCCCGCGGAAGAGTTACCAATTAGATGATTGAAAAACGGTCCAGATAGGGTCCCGAGAAACATATCAACGAGTTCACGATCAGTTAAAGGAGGCTGCACCCTGCCAGCCAAATCCCTCCATTTTTGTGCATATTCTTTAAATCCTTCACTTGTTCCTAGTGACATACCCTGAAGCTGGGTACGAGTAGGAGCAAGATCAGAATCATATTGGTATTGCTTGTAGAAAGCGGTGGCCAAATCTTCCCAATTTCTGACACTGGTTCCTTCTAGCTGATAAAACCACTCCAACTGAGCTCCCGACAGGCTGTCTTGAAAGAAATGAATCCAGAGATTTTTATCTGCCGTATAGGGTTGAATCTTTCTCACGTAGGACCTGAGGTGCATTTTGGGACAGGACAGCCCGTCATACCTCACAAACACTGGCACTTTGAATTTCGGGGGAATCACAATCCCGGCAACCAAGCCCAAGTCTTCAAAATCCAAACCTGGTACTCTCTGTAGTTCCATGGCAGCCAATCTGTCTTCTAAACCCTTGTATTTATCATCAGCTGGAGGGTATTGCTGATCAGAATAATCTTCATCCTCTTCAACCTCTTCTTCCTCTGCATCAGACTCGGAAGGCACCGCAACTCCATCTCTTTTACTAGTCCCTTCATCAGAAGTAGGAGGAAATTCAAGCACTCTCCGAGCTTCTCTGTCAAATCTTCTCCCCAAAGTAGCCACCCCAATCCTCTTTTTCTTCTTCTTTACTGGGTCCTTATTCCCCAATTGAGTCTTGATATCCTCCTGGCTTTTAACCAAGGTCATCAGGAGTTGCTGGAATTGTGCATTCTGAGCTTGTAGGTCTTTGACTGTTTGCTCGAGATCCATCCTACTGTAATAAACAGCAGACAGATAAGGAAACCTGGAGTGATACCTGCTTATGCACATGATGAATGGTATGCTGATGTATGCAATGCATTCAAGGATTTAGAACATTCAAAATTGTTTCAGACAAAGAAGAACGCACGTCATATTAATAAGAAGAAATTTGTTAGTACATAAATGCCCCATGGGCCAAATATTACAAAATAAACTTCTTAAGGCAGAAAGACATTGTGCATCCTCTTTGGTGCGATGTAGGTGTTGAGGGCCTCTTGCTCGTGGAGTCGGCGGGTAAGCTCTAGAACCTTCTTTTCACTGGCGTAGAAGCTAGCTTCAAAAGTATTTCGTTCCTCCTTGAGTTGAATCCAACTTTTCTGAAGGGGTGAAAAACACAAGAAGGGGGGGTTGAATTGAAAAACTGGAAACTTAAAGCAATTGACAAGGTATTTTTATCCTGGTTCGTTTGATCTCAAACTACTCCAGTCCACCCGTCAAGGTGATTTCGCCTCTCTCCAACGAGGTCTTAATTCACTATATTCAACTGAATACAAATCTGCTTTAACAACTGCTAAAGCCTTCTTGATTCAAACCACAATCCGGTTTGTCAAGGCAACACTTTCTTTCAAAGGTATAAAATAATGTGTGTGAATGTTTTCTACAAAACTATATCACAACTGTGATGTTTACACAAATGAAGCTTAGAAACTTAGAATGCTAAACACTAATGGAGTATCAGAGTTTGTTGGTTTAGCAGAACTGGTAGATGAAGATTATTGTTCAGCTTTTTGCGTGTAGAGAGTTTGGAAGCATTAGCCGTGATAATCTTCGAAGCTTGGTTTATATAGCATTTGAGAAGATGAACGTTGAAGCAAATATTCTTGATTCAATGCTAATAACAAGCTTTCCTTTTTGAGCAGATCTTGTCTGGAATGAGGCCGTTGGAATTGATTAGCGTTTAATGCACAGTACCGTTGCTTCTTCAATGCACGTTCTGGCTTGGCTCATTCTGATTCTGCTTCGCTGCTGATGAACCATTGTTTCTGTATCAGAGTGTTTTACGCGCAGTTCTGTTCATCAAGCTTCAGCATGTGCAAGCGTTGATCATCTGATCTTGTCTTCTGATTCAGCAACTTCTGATGCTGGTGTATGAAATCATATTCTGATGCTGAGAACGTGATCTTGCTTATTTTAATCAGCATATCTGCAAATCAGAGCATAGTAATTTTAGGCAGCATATAATTCAATCATGAAATATTTAACTACTATATCTTTTCACTTTGTTATCATCAAAACTTAAATATAGGGTACTAGATTCAAACATTGTTCTAACAATCTCCCCCTTTTTGATGATGACAAAAACTAGATATTTTAAATGAAAAAATAACGTGAAAAGTTATCAGAGCTATGTATCAGAATAAGAAGTACGGAGAAGTCAGAGTTAAGAGATACTCCCCCTGAGTTTGTTACTTCCCTTTGATATACGTGTTCTTCAGGATCAGATCTTTTTCTATCTTTGAGCATCAGATTATAGGTCTTTGACTTATCAGAAAGCAGAGCTTCAGAGCTTTTCCTGTCAGAACTTTGCTTCGGATCAGAGTGTTAGGTCGATCAGAACTTCATATTTGATCAGAGCAACGTGAGCTTCTACATTTTGATCAGATCTTCTAGCTTCTAGTCTTCAAGAGCTTCCTTGTGCCTGTAGACTTAAAAACAAAACAGAAAAACATTTCAAGTAATAGAGTTAGAATGTTTGAGAGTTTCTGTCTAGTTAGCCGTTATTGATTTTAAATATCATTCTTGTTCTCCCCCTTTTTGTCAGCAATCAAAAAGTGTTAGTGATGTGCTAAAACAATTTAGATCAGAAAAACAAATTATATTGAAATAGTTCAGAGCAAAAGAACATTACACAAACATAGTCAAAACATAGTCAAAAGTACATCAGAAAATGAAGAAAACATAGAGAATGTCATGCATAAAAAAAATTCAAGGTTGTGGGGGCATGCGTGAGAACAGGCTTTCCAGCATTGCTTGAATCTTTTCAGAAGTTTCATTCTGCTTCTGAACCATGGTGACAACAGTGTCAATCTTGCTGTCCTGTACATTCATTCTTGCTTCCATCTTCTGATCATTCTCTTCCATCCGCTGCTGTAGACGCAAGTCATTCAGCCTTAATTCTTCCAGAGCCTGCCTGTCCAAGGCAGCTTGAGAACTTTCAGCAGGAGGGAGCTTCTCAGAACTTTCAGCTACATCTTCTGCTGGATTTTCTTCCTGAAGAGTCTTGTCTTCTTCTGATGGTTGCACCTGTGCAGCTTGCTCTTTCTCAGACCAGGATTCACTGTCCAGAGGGAGCACAACTTCTTGAGGCAGCTGACTCTCAACTTCCTTCAGCAGCATGCTAAAGTTCTGTTGAGCCTGCTCATAGTTGACGTCCTGCAGCTTGAGTGCTTCAGCACGAACCCATACTCTGAACTGTGACCAGAGCTGATCAGAAGCAGCTGGGTCGATCATCCCCGGACAGACTTGCTTCAAAGAAGCAATCCATTGTAGCATACCTGTTTCAAAGTCCAAAATACCAGAGCCAACATCTAGTTGCTTTGGTTTGGGAATGGCCAATTTGTGTCTTAAATCAGCAAGACGTTCAAGACTTGTTAAGTCAATGAAAGTTTTGCTGGGGTTTTCAGAGGATTGGTTTTCAGAGGTGTGCTGAGGTGCTGTTTGTTTTGGTGGATGGTTATCAGAGTCAGAGGATATATCTATTGGAGTGGTTGGAGTTTTTGGAGGTGTTGATTCCTCTGATGATGGCAACTGGGGCCTGACAATGGTGGTTCCACATGGCAACTGTATTGCCAGCGGTGAAGGTTGAGGTGAGTGGGGATCAGAATGATGAGGAGATGGGGTTTCATAGCGGTGAAACTCTGTTTGAGGCGAAGGTGGATTATTTTCTGGTTGAGGAGGTGGAATCTCTGATTGCTCAGGGATCAGAGGTTCTTCTGTGAGTGGTTGTTGTTGTTGTGGTTCTGATTCTGGTTCTGGTTGAATTTCTGGTTCAGGTTGTGGTTCTGGTTGTGGAGGAGGAATATTTGGTGGTTCAGAGTGAGGTTGAACAGAAGCATGTTCACGCTCAATATCAGCTAGCACTCTATCAAGTGCTGGTGTTGTTGAGACAGTTGGTTGTTTGGTAATTTTAATGGGAATTTTAATTCTGGTTCTTCTGAGTTGTAAGGCCTCAAAAGGGTCTTCTGGTATGGTTTCATCAATAGTAGGGATTGGGATGGATATTCTGTGAGAGGTTTGAGGAGGGGCAACAGATGTTGGAATAGTAGATGAAATTGAAATAGGGGCAGCAGATGAATTACCTCGTTTCTTTGGAGTCTGATGAGATGATCCTTCTGCTTTCCTCTTCTTTGTCTTCTTCTGAGTCACTTCAGGTTGAACTTGACTCAGATCTTTGATCTTCAGCTTTGAACCTGCATCTTCTTCCTTGTATGAATCTGGATACTTGAGAAACATATCCGGTTGGGATTCCATTTCAGAAAATTTTGGGAAATCACTCAGAGGCACTCTTCTTCTGGAGATGTCAGCAGTTGAAGCAGCTCTGGGTTCCTTCCTAATATTTTCTATCAGCTTCATCTTTTTCAGGTTCTTAGCATTCAGCGGTTTTCCAACAGTTGGTTCAAAATTGCCCAGCACTTTAGCTTCGCTCAGATAATCTATCAGCTTATTCTCTGTCAGAATATCTGATATGAGCCTCCCAAACGGTATCCAGTCCCTTTTGGTCCTTTCTTCTTCTCTAGTCTCTTTCACACTAGTCTTCAGATGGTTGAACAGGAAGTGTGCCAGATTGATCTTCACCCTCTGATCAATAAAGTAGATCAGAAATTGCTGATCCACGTTTATATAATCAGGAGAGCTTGTTGGCTTCCTGTGGTTGAAACAGCCCAGAACAATCTTGGCCCATACTCTGCAGTGATCCTTCAGATCCTTAATTTTGCTGCTGGGAAATCCAAGAGTGAAAATGCAGTTGGCTACCACACCTATATCAGGGCATCTGTCAGCCATGTCCACACAACGGACTCCACCACCACTTTGACCGATTAACCTACCAATGAGGTCTTCAGAAATTACTATCTTCTTTCCCATGACAGAAGAGATGACTAGATGTTTATGAATCTTGGCGTGAATCCAAAATTCCTTGACAAGCTCTGGGAAGGTTGGTCCAACCAGCCTATCGAAGTACCTCTCCCACTTTTGAGCTTTGATTTCATCAGTTAGGTCAAATCCATTGTCCTTCAAACTTTCAAAGTCGACGATTAACTCAGAGAGAACTTCGAGATTCTTTACCGGTGTGAGAAGAGTTCTGGTAGGCACCTGATACTGCTCAGAGGTTTCTTTCTTCTGATTTCCTGCAGAAATGCTGGAGGATGCCATTGTTCTCACACAAAAAAGCTTGAGAATGATTTGAGAGAAAAAAGGGTTTTAAGAAGATAACTCAGAAATATGCAGAGAATACTCAAGAGATTATGAGAAAGCGTAAAGAATAAGATTGAAGAATAATGTGCTTAAATAAAGATTTCAAAAATTATTTTGAAAAATTAAACGTTTTTAAGAGAGAGAAAAAAATAATGATTGCCATTAACAAGCGTGATTACTTTTGCATTAAATGCTTGCTGATTTTGGGGGATTTGAGAAAGATACTTAAAAAACGGTTACCAGACATGTGTCTCAATGCACCCAATCAGCGCTTTGCCTTCTCAGAAACGTGCACGCGTTCTGCTTCAGGGATTTGCTGATGATTGGATGACACTTGTTTGATGTAGTGATCAGCACGTCTGTCTTTGAGATTAGACTCTCAGATCTTTAGACTTGCATCTGATACAATCTGCATGTTCTATCTTTCTGAAGGAAGATTGATCAGAAGTTCACAGTAATATAATTACATTCTGAAGATAAATACATGGAATTAAAACATTTTCATTCTGGGCATACTTTCATGCTGAGATGTTTCAGAATGAAATTAAACCTATCTTCTGAAAGGGGTTTAGTAAAGATATCAGCCCATTGATGGTCTGTATCTATAAATTTCAAGTTTAAAATGCCTTTCTGAATATAGTCCCTAATGAAATGATGTTTTATTTCTATATGCTTAGCTCTAGAATGTAAAATAGGATTCTTACTTAAGCAAATAGCAGAAGTATTATCACAAAGAATAGGGATGTTACTCTCAAAAATCTGGAAGTCTTCAAGCTGACTTTTCATCCAGAGCATCTGTGTGCTACATCCAGCTGCTGCTATGTACTCAGCTTCTGCTGTTGACAGAGCAATTGTTGATTGCCTTTTGCTGGACCACGAGATCAGATTTTCTCCCAGAAACTGGCAGCTTCCAGAAGTACTTTTACGTTCCACTCTATCTCCAGCAAAATCAGCATCACAGTAGCCTACTAAGCTGTAATCACTAGATTTTCTATAAAACAAACCCAGATTAGTAGTACCTTTCAGATACTTGAAAATTCGCTTAACAGCTGTTAAGTGAGATTCTCTAGGATCTGATTAGAATCTAGCACAAATGCATACGCTGAATAAAATATCAGGTCTTGAAGCTGTCAGATAAAGGAGAGAACCAATCATACCTCTGTAGACTTTCTGTTCTACGCTTTTGCTTACCTCTTCTCTTTCCAGAATGCACGTGGGATGCATTGGAATCTTTGATGGCTTACATTCTGAGAGGTCAAATTTCTTCAGAAGATCTCTGATGTATTTGCTCTGATGAATGTAAGTTCCCTCTGGAGTTTGATTAATCTGAATTCCTAGAAAGAATTTCAGTTCCCCCATGAGGCTCATCTCAAATTCTGCCTGCATACACTTAGCAAATTTTCTTCCAAGAGAAGGATTAGTAGAACCAAAGATAATATCATCAACGTAAATTTGACAGACTAAAATGTCACTCTTAACTGTTTTACAGAATAGAGTAGTGTCCACTTTCCCTCTGGTGAATTCATTTTCAAGCAGAAAGTTACTCAGCCTTTCATACCAAGCTCTGTGAGCTTGTTTCAGACCATACAGTGACTTTTTCAGTTTGAAAACATGTTCTGGATGTTTTGTATTTTCAAAACCTGGGGGTTGGTGAACATAAACTTCTTCTTCTATATAACCATTTAAGAATGCACTTTTGACATCCATCTGATACAGAGTGATGCCTCTATTAACAGCAAATGAGATTAAAAGTCTGATAGATTCTAACCTGGCGACTGGGGCAAAGGTTTCTGTATAGTCTATCCCCTCTTGCTGACTATAACCTTGTGCAACCAGTCGTGCCTTGTTTCTGACGACTTCACCTTGTTCATTAAGCTTGTTTCTGAACACCCATCTTGTTCCAATGACGTTGAATCCTTTTGGTCTTGGAACTAGATCCCATACGTCGTTTCTGGTGAATTGATTCAGCTCTTCTTGCATTGCCAGAATCCAGTCATTGTCCAGAAGTGCTTCATCAATAGAAGAAGGTTCAATCAGAGACACAAGTCCCATAAGCGTTTCTTCAGAGTTTCTGAAGCTTGCTCTTGTTCTGATTGGATCTTCCTTTCTTCCTAGGATAGTTTCTTCTGGGTGATTCAAACTGCTTCTGGGTAATCTCTTCTGAGGTTGATCAACAGCAGTTGTAGGATTTCTAGCATTGCTTCTTTCAGACGTTGAAGGAATGTCTGTGTTGAGAGCTTCTGATGACTTGTCTTCAGAACCTGCAAATTCAATTTCTATACCTGCAAGATTTTCATTCTGCTTTGACTTTTCAGATTCAAGCTTGTCATCAAAACGAACACTGATTGATTCTTCCACAATCTGTGTTTCTGTATTGTATACTCTGTACCCTCTTGAGCGTTCAGAGTATCCTAACATAATACACTTCTGTGCCTTAGAATCAAACTTGTTCAAATAATTCTTAGTATTTAACATATAGCAAGTACATCCAAATGGATGAAAATACGAAATGTTGGGCTTTCTGTTCTTCCACAATTCATATGGAGTCTTTTCCAAAATAGGTCTTATTGAGATTCTATTCTGAATGTAGCACGCTGTGTTTATTGCCTCTGCCCAGAAAGTCTTAGCAACGTTTGTCTCATTGATCATGGTTCTGGCCATTTCTTGCAATGTTCTGTTCTTTCGTTCTACAACTCCATTTTGTTGGGGAGTTCTAGGACAAGAGAAATCATGCAGAATGCCTTTGTCATTAAAGAATGACTCAAAATCTTTATTTTCAAATTCTCCACCATGATCACTTCTGACTTTAACGATTCTAAGATCTTTTTCATTCTGAACTTGGTTACAGAAGGTAACAAACACAGAGTGTGACTCGTCCTTGTGTCTTAAGAACTTTACCCATGTCCATCTGCTATAGTCATCTATGATTACTAACCCATACTTCTTGCCACTGACAGAAGCAGTCTTAACTGGTCCAAATAAGTCAATGTGCAGAAGTTCTAATGGCTTAGAGGTAGAAACAACATTTTTGGATTTAAAAGAAGGTTTTGCAAATTTGCCTTTCTGACATGCTTCACACAGAGCATCTGAATTGAACTTCAAATTTGGAAGTCCTCTGACCAGATTGAGTTTGTTAATCTGAGATATTCTTCTCATACTAACATGCCCCAATCTTCTGTGCCAGATCCACTGCTCGTTGTTAACAGACAGAAGACATTTTACGTTCTGACTCTTTAGTTCAGAAAGTTTGATTTTGTAAATGTTGTTTTTCCTCTTACCATTAAATAGGATAGTCCCATCTTTCTGACTAACAGCTTTACATGATTTTTGATTAAAGATTATATCATAACCGTTATCACTTAATTGACTTATGGATAACAGGTTATGCATCAATCCATCAACAAGCAGAACATTATTAATAGAGGGAAGATTTCCGTTACCTACAGTTCCAGAGCCAATTATCTTTCCCCTCTGATTGCCTCCAAAGCCAACGTGGCCTCCAGGCTTAAGTTCCAGGCTTTGGAACATATGCCTTCTTCCCGTCATGTGTCGTGAGCAGCCAGAGTCCAGGTACCATGACTGGTGTTTCTGACTTGCTGCTAAAGATATCTGCAACATGTATTATTTTATCCTTAGGTACCCAGATCTTCTTGGGTCCTGACTTGTTAGTTTTACCAAAACTCTGGTTGAATTTTGGTTTCACAGAGTGATTACTACTAGTATATTTGATGTCATGTGTGTGACCATACACAAAGTGTGAATTTAACGGAGTGTGTTTAATAGTTAAATCCATGACATTCTTAGGTGTAGGAACCTTACCTAGGTATCCTATTCCTTTCCTGCCGTTTCTGCTAACTCCATAGATCATTGAAGCCATTCTGCTTCTATCTATGCTTTTAGCAAGGAACTTCTGGAAACTATGATCATACTCCTTGATGATCTCATCAGCGTTGCTGGGAGTTTCAGCAATTGGTTCCTTCTGAGAGTTTTGTAAAGAGTTTTCTAATTTTAAAATTTTATCTCTCAGCTCAGAGTTTTCCAATTTGAGACTCTCAGACTTATTAGAGTCAGATTCAAGAGTCCTTTTCAGGTCTCTGAATTTAGCTCTAATCTGCTGATAACGTTCCAGAATTTCATTGAGGCTTTCAGCAAGTTCAGCCTTTGTAAAATTAACAGCGAAGTTAGGGAATACCTCTTCTGTGTCTGATTCTGAGTCTGAGTCAGAAGCTTCACTGTCATCTGGAATGTTAGCCATGAGCGCTATGTTCGCCCTTTCATCATCTGATTCTGAGTCAGCTTCAGACGAGTCAGAGTCATCCCATGTGGCCATGAGACTTTTCTTCTTTTCTCTTCCAAACTTCTTTTTGGGCTTTTCCCTCTGAAGCTTTGGACAGTCACTCTTGTAGTGTCCTTGCTCATTGCACTCGTAGCAGATGATGTCTTTTGTATTTGGCTTCTTGCTACCTGAGGAGCCTTCAGATCTTCTGTATCCAGAGGAAGAATCTGTCCTTCTGTATCTGGAAGAAGACTCGTTCTGATCAGATCTTCTGGGATTCCTGAACTTCCTTTGTCTTTGCTTCCACAGTTGATTTACTCTTCTGGAGAGAAGGGAAAGCTCGTCTTCTTCTGATGAGGATCCATCAGATGTTTCTTCAACTGCCTGCAAAACTTTAGATTCAGATTTTCTGTTAGATTTTAAAGCTATAGGCTTACCTTGCTTCTGAGGCTCGTCAGCTTCCAGCTCTATCTCATGACTTCTGAGGGAGCTTATAAGTTCCTCCAGAGTGATTTTGTTGAGATCTTTCGCCAGCTTCAGAGCAGTAACCATAGGCCTCCACTGCTTGGGTAAACTTCTGATTATCTTCTTGACATGGTCAGCAGTAGAGTATCCCTTGTCCAGAACTTTGAGACCAGCTACCAGAATCTGGAATCTGGAGAACATAGTTTCAATGGATTCAGATTCTTCCATTTTAAACGCCTCATACTTCTGAATGAGCACCAGAGCTTTTGTTTCCTTGACTTGAACGTTGCCCTCATGCGTCATTCTGAGAGAATCAAAGATGTTCTTAGCTGTGTCTCTGTTGGAGATCTTTTCATACTCAGTATAGGAGATGGCACTGAGGAGGATGGTTCTGGCCTTATGGTGATTCTTGAAATCACGCTTTTGTTGATCAGTCATTGATTTTCTTTCAATCTTCTGACCAGTTGCATTCACAGGGTGCGTGTATCCATCTGTCACCATATCCCACAGATCAGCATCATGTGCTAGAAAGAAGCTTTCAATTCTATCTTTCCAGTAATCAAAGTTTTCTCCATCAAAGACTGGAGGTTTGCCGCTGAATCTGTCTCTATCCTCATTGTTGTCATTGCTGAAATGAGAGTTGTTTCCTGCCATTGTGTTTTTCTGACGCTGGATCTTGTACTGACACGGTTAAGTGTTTTAGCTCAGAACCAGGCGCTCTGATGCCAATTGAAGGGGTGAAAAACACAAGAAGGGGGGGTTGAATTGAAAAACTGGAAACTTAAAGCAATTGACAAGGTATTTTTATCCTGGTTCGTTTGATCTCAAACTACTCCAGTCCACCCGTCAAGGTGATTTCGCCTCTCTCCAACGAGGTCTTAATTCACTATATTCAACTGAATACAAATCTGCTTTAACAACTGCTAAAGCCTTCTTGATTCAAACCACAATCCGGTTTGTCAAGGCAACACTTTCTTTCAAAGGTATAAAATAATGTGTGTGAATGTTTTCTACAAAACTATATCACAACTGTGATGTTTACACAAATGAAGCTTAGAAACTTAGAATGCTAAACACTAATGGAGTATCAGAGTTTGTTGGTTTAGCAGAACTGGTAGATGAAGATTATTGTTCAGCTTTTTGCGTGTAGAGAGTTTGGAAGCATTAGCCGTGATAATCTTCGAAGCTTGGTTTATATAGCATTTGAGAAGATGAACGTTGAAGCAAATATTCTTGATTCAATGCTAATAACAAGCTTTCCTTTTTGAGCAGATCTTGTCTGGAATGAGGCCGTTGGAATTGATTAGCGTTTAATGCACAGTACCGTTGCTTCTTCAATGCACGTTCTGGCTTGGCTCATTCTGATTCTGCTTCGCTGCTGATGAACCATTGTTTCTGTATCAGAGTGTTTTACGCGCAGTTCTGTTCATCAAGCTTCAGCATGTGCAAGCGTTGATCATCTGATCTTGTCTTCTGATTCAGCAACTTCTGATGCTGGTGTATGAAATCATATTCTGATGCTGAGAACGTGATCTTGCTTATTTTAATCAGCATATCTGCAAATCAGAGCATAGTAATTTTAGGCAGCATATAATTCAATCATGAAATATTTAACTACTATATCTTTTCACTTTGTTATCATCAAAACTTAAATATAGGGTACTAGATTCAAACATTGTTCTAACATTTTCTGCATTTCCTCCCACGATGTAGGCATGTCTGGATGTAGGATGCTGTAGGGAACCTCTCCTTCATTGACGGGCTCTTTAATCACTGGGAGTACATGAGGATAAGGCATCATTAGACTTTGGGCTCGGGCTCGTACCCACTTGAGATAGGGCTCAAGAGGGATGGAGTTCTTGTGTCCCAGAGTCTTGCTATCAACCTTGTTGAGTTTTCCCCAAGCTCTGATGAATCTTTGGCGAAGTCCTTGCGCATCGTTGTCGAAGTCAAAAACTAGGCTAGGAATCAACATATCATGAGGGCCATCCCTCCGTGCATATCCAAATTGCCTCAAAGCTAGGCAAGGGTTGTAGGTGATGCCTCCCCTGATTCCCAATAAAGGAACATTAGGAAATTCTCCGCAACGATCGACGATGATGACATTTTCTCTGGACCGAGAACACCAATGCACATCAGAATGAGTAAGAGTCATCAACCATTGGGACCACCTTGAGCCTTGGTCATTCTTCAAGACAGATTGTGGAAGGTGCGAAATAAAGCACCTTGCAAGGATAGGAGTACAGCACATGAGAACACCCCTCTTTCTCATTGTTTGTGTGTAAAATGAGTGAAGGATGTCCCCAAGCAATGTTGGTATTGGATTTCTGGACAGGAAGATTTTGACGGCGTTGACATCTACCAATTGGTTAGGATTTGGGAACAAGACCAACCCATAGATAAGGAGTGACACAATCTCTTCAAAAGCTTGTAGGTCCAACGAATTCCAACATTCTTGTGCCTTTTCAAACAAGAATTTTGCTAAGAATCCTTTGACGCCGCTTCTGGTTTCCCAATGCCCTTTGATGTCAGATGGTTGTAGATGTAATGCTCGAGCAACATCTTCCGGCTTTGGTTCCTTTTCCGTACCGTTGAAGGGTAGTTGATTAAGGATAGGGATTCTTATGAGTTGAGAGAACTCCTCCAAAGTGGGTACCAACTGATAATCAGGGAAAGTGAAGCAATGGTGAAGAGGGTCAAAGAACTGGAATAACACTTTCATCATGTCTTCTTCAATGCTGGTGTTGACTAGGCTGAACAGTCTACCATGCCTTTCACTGAAGGATGAATTTTCCGGAATTCTTGAGGTGAGCTCTTTGAGTTGAGGAGAAATTCTCACAAGGTTGACTTGAATGGTATTTCTGCGAGGAATTTCCATGACCTACAAAACAGGAACAAAGATGAAGATCCAAACCCTTGAAATGGTTAGTAAATGCATATGATGCTTCATGATGTTTATGATGTATGCACAAAACATATGTACAAGCAAATCACACCAAACCCTAGTTTCAGGCTTGCATGGGGTTTCATAGGTAAGTACCCTCTTGAGTGTAGTTGGCTTAAAAACCTGTCCTATAAATAGTAACTGGGTTCTAAGGAGCTCAATATCACGAGATTGTTTTCATCGTTCATTGTTTTGGTTTAGCCACTTAACTAGCGACCAAAATATTCCAAGAAAACAACCCTCAATGAGTGTAGTATCGAGTATCTACCAACTTCGGACTGCACCAAAGCCGGTCATCTCACTACCCCTAATAAAAGGCCAAGATGGTCAAGTAAGGTTCTAGGTCATTAGTGCTTAGTGACATCACTCAGCGGCCCCGTACTCTCCTTGATTGAACTCAAGGGTTACCGGTACTCACAAATATGTCGCACTAATATAGCTATTGCTTCGACCGTGTCGGTATACCCCGCACAGTCTCCACAACGTATTGCTATCTATGAATGTTTCCCAAAATCCGGGTGGAGGATTGCAAACCCAAAAAATAGAGCCAAAGTATAAAGCAAACAAATCAAACAATTAGTCATGCAAGAGGGTGATCTAAGCCCTAAGGTTACTCCACTTTAAAAATATCCCCAGCAGAGTCGCCATTTCTGTGGTACGGTGGGAGAACTGACTAGGGTTTTGCGTTTGTTTTCGCAAATGTTTCGGTTGAGCAAGAGTCGCCACCAACTTTTTATTTTATCCTAAGGAAAGGTTTAAAAAGCACAGCAAAAACCTTTGAGATTTTTCTTGGGTTCGAGGAGTAGATTATAGAAAGGGAAGGTATTAGCACCCTTTCTATCCATGGTTATCCATGGGCTCTTAGGTACTTGCCTAGATCAATTTGCCTTGGTTTTCAATTGTTTTGAAATGGTGTTTGGTGTGTGGTTTTGAAAATGTTTTGAAAAGATGCCTTGTATAGGCTACCCTTGTAACAATTCTTTACTCGAATGTTTTACAAAAGGTGTTTTGTCTTTTGAAAAGATGTTTCAAGGTTTTTGAGAGTTGATTTTGAAAGTGTTTGTGAAGTGGGTTTTGAAAATAGGCAAGTGTTTCCTTTGCAAATTGACAAGTACTTAAGAGTTTATCTACCCTAAAGTTTTCTCAAAGTTTCTTGTGATGTTTTAAACCTTTTGACAATTTTGTTCCACCATTGCATTTGGTGGACAATCTTGTCTTAGGAGATGAACGGGACGGGCGCGGGTCATCGTTTAGACCATAATTGCAATAGTGTTAAATGTCTTTGGGCAATTTTTCTTTAAAAAGGGACTTGATCATTCATTTAGGCAACATTTTGAGGGACTATGATCATTTTGATTGTTTGTTCTACCCAAAGAAATTCAACATACAATATGGCCCAATTATTTGAAGGCAACAAAGTGGAATACCCTAGGGGTGCAAGTGTGAAATGTGTTGTCCATTTTCATGCTGGTTTATCTTGAGTTATGTCCAACTATTTTGTTCGTTTTATTCGCATACAAACCCTAATTCTAGCATGGTAAGTTTAGAAAGCATTTAAAGTGCGGAATTTAAATTCCTACGCTATTACAACACAATAATATGGGGAGGGGGGGTATAAATGTTCAAATGGGGTATATTTAGACAAGAAATTGAATCTAAGCTATTACATCATTTGCTTTGAATATTTACAATATGATTAAAAGCATAAATAAAATAGAAATAAAACAAATATGCAAGAATGCAAAAAAGAATTTTTTATATGTATGAAAAAAGTATTATTTATGTAAAATAAAAAGAGCATAAAAAGGTATTATTTTTGAAGTATTTTCAAATTTAGGGTAAAACCCTAATTTTTAATCAAAAAGGGATATCAATCAATTAACTCATATAATAATCATTATTTACATACAAAAATAAAATAAAATATAGTATATTTGTAAAAAGGGTATTTTTTAGTATTAAATATTAAAAAATAAAATATGTACATTTTTTTGGTATTTTTATCCTAAGTATATTAATATAGACCTATATATTTATATTATTTATATATATTAATTAATAATATTTAAATAAAAAAAGTATTTTTTCTATAAAATATTTTCAGGAAGTAAAAATAAGATAAAAGTGTATAAAAAATATATTTGTACTATCTTAATATTTTAAACAAAAAGTATATATATATATATATATATATATATATATATATATATATATATATATATATATATATATATATATATATATATATATATATATATATATATATATATATATATATATATATATATATATATATATATATATATATATATATATATATATATATATATATATATATATATATATATATATATATATATATATATATATATATATATATATATATTTATTTATGTACAAACTAAAGAAACAATCAAATAAATACTCAATAAATTCAAAAAATGATGAGAAAAATATTTTTATATTTTTAATATGCTGAGAAAAAATAAATGAGTCAGTTAAAAAAAGAAAAAGTCAAAAAACATTAAAAATGAAGCAAATGGGCTCAGGGGTGTAAAACCAAAAAGGGTGGTGTGAAAAGGAAAGTCAACATAGGCCCAGCCCATGAAGACCTTTCTTCAATCTCTGTACAACAACGTTCAAAAAAACGCACGCCCTGTACTCCATCTTCTAACTCCTGATTCCTGGCTTTTCAATGAAAACTCATAACATGAAAAATGTTCAGCATGAAGAGACGAATCCAACCATATGAAGAACTTGATCTAACTCTCTAAGATGAGGGAGAATTTCTTCTCCCCCAAATCCTAACCTAAGTTTTCTGCCATTTTCAAACCTCAAATTCTCACAGCTCAAGCAAAAGAAATGAAAAGTAAAAACATGTACATGTTCAGTGGCATGGGTAGAACATTGTTTATTCACAAACTTAGAGCTAATGATGCTTGATAAGAGAGATAGAAGTTCACCAAGATACCTGTTCAGCTGAAGTTCTATCTGGCAATGAGGGAGCTTTCAGTGCAAGGTGATGATTGGAAAAGCTTCCTTGAGGTCCAGGGATGCTATTCCAATGTTTACTTTGTCTTGAGAGCTTCTGAATCGTGCTAGAGCACTTCACCTGCAAAACAAGAAACTGAAAATGGTGGAAGTGGTTAGAGGGATTACAGGTCGTGTTTCAAGTCATGGTTAGCTTGCATAGGTGCTAGGGAATGTATGTGAACTGGTTTGGGAAAGAGAGCTTGAGGGAAATGGAAGATGACACTCAAACTGCAGGCCTTGCCCTGTTTTTGCATTTTGAGGATGATTCTGAGATTGGGAGTGTTTGGGAGGTGCTAGGGTCATGCAAAAGCTTGGTTGAGATGTGTGGAGTATGTTTGATCAGTTCACTTACGGGTTTTTTAGCTGATATGAGAGTTGTTGTATGTTATGGTACTTTTCTTCACTCTTAAGAAAACAAAACCAACTTGGTGTTTTAGGCAAGTAGGGGACCTCTAATGAGCTGCATAATCTCTCCTTGATCAGAGTGATTTGCCCATAATCTTGTGCCAATTGGATTTGGTTTGTACTTGTGGATTTGCATCATGACATAAAGTGAAACTTTTGCAAAAATAGAAAGAATGCTTTATCTAATTTGGGATTAATCCATCATACAATGCTTTAGCTCATGAAACAAGGTCTTAGCACAATGAACATGCATTAAATTATTGAGTGTTGGATGGTTTTAGGACCTGTAATCAAGGGGCATGCTGGTTTGAGAAGTTTGCACAAGTTATGAACATGGAAAATAGCCAATTCAAAAGTGAGTTTTTGCCAAATTATGAAATTCGATTCTCTCAAGTCATGAGGTTGTTTGATGAGTTCTTGGACATTTTGGAAAGCTTGGAATGTGTACTACAATCCATCTTTGAAATGCAAATTGAAATTCCAAGTGGAAGTGTATGGAAAATGGCCTTGAAGTGGGGTAGAAAACCTTGTCAAAATAGGTCAAAAATTCATTAAGTTAAGAATGGTTTAATGCCCTTATTCAAAAATTTATAACTTGAGATACAAGCCTCAAATGGGAAAACTTTGTGAATCAAAGTTGTAGATTATGCAACAAGCTACAACTTTCATGTTTTGACTTTTGTTTGAATCCAAATGGATCTTGGTGAAAAAGTTGGGCAAAGTTGGGAAAAAATTAGGGTTTTTTTATAACTTAGAAAAATTCTAAGTTATGAAAAATTCTAATTTCTAACCCTAATTTGCATTTTGTGATTTCTTGGTGAACAAGTTTCATGATTTGGCATGTTTTGATGAAAAATGAATCTTGACTCTTGATTTTGACCAAAAAGTCAAAGTTTGACTTTTCAGTATACAGTCAAAATTGATCAATTGACTGGGAAATTCAACTGTCAATCTTGTGTACTTGGGATCTTTTGAGTTTGTTGAGCATGTCAAGATAATTCCATGGGGTCCTTGAGTCCATACATGAGCTTGGTTTGCCATTGGCTAGGTCAAACATTCAAAAATTGCCTTTGTGCAGTCAAACCCCTAAAAATGACCATTTTGCCCTTTTGGTGATCTGATCAAATTTCTTATGGAATTGTGATCCAAACTTGATCAAATGGTCCATATGAGTTCACAATGTTGATGTGGATCAATTTTCATGAGGTTTGACTGTCAATTGGTCACAGTTGACTTTTTCCCCAATACAGCTGATTTTTAGGTCAACTGTCCAATTGACTGGGCAAAACTTGGAATCAAAGCTTGAAACTTGGTATGGATAAACTTGGGAGTCCAATATGAAGCATGAAAGTAATTTTAAACACTTTAGGTCAAAACATCTTTGTGCAAACATAAACCCTAATTTGGGTCCACAGTGCAAGGAGAAGTCTTGAGCAGATGAAACCTTAACTGGATCTTGGGCTTCAAAGGTTTTGTGATGAGAAATCATTGAGAAATGGGAGGGCAAATTTTGGGGTACAACAGCTGGATACACAATCTTGCTACATCAGTGGGATCAGGGCCAGAGGAGGGGAACACCCAAGAAGGTAAGAAACAGACGCGAAAAAGAGAAGAAAAAACTTAGTTGAGGCAATTTATCGAACAGTTAGTGTGCAAGTTGCAAAACGGTGGTAACAACAACAATTTGATACTGATGCCATGGCCAATCTATGGACAAAAATATCCATTTACAAACATAGTATAATCAAGCAATTCATCAAACACTTGGCGGGCAAAATACAATCAACAGAACTAAGCTATATGTAATGCTTACTATGGGTATAACTTTTGAAGAAGAAGATATGAGGCTAATTATAGAGAAACAATGTCTATGATAAAATTAAATCTATCGGATAAGAATGAAACAAATCTCCTTCAAGTTCATTGGAGGCAGTGAAAAAGTGAAGGAGTTGTAGTCTTGTTCATTGTTCATCGTATTGAGGGAGAGAAGAGTTTCATGAAAGTGATTCGAGGCGGCCGAGCCTGGGCAGCTGCCCTAGCTGGCCCGACGCTGGCTCCGCCAGTGATTATAAGTCACAAAAATTTTCTTTCACTGAACTGTTGCTCTCGCTCTCCGCCACAATTGTTGTTTTCTCTACCGTCCTTCTGATATATTATGATCGTCTTATTCATGTTTAAATTCTCTTCGTTAATTTTCATATTTTGTTTACCTTTTTTGTTTCTTCTTTTTTAACAAATTTCCTTCTAGTCTTGTTACAAAAAAAGTTTTGATGTGTGTTTGAGGTGTGAAACATGTTGATTGATGTGTGATTTTTTGTATTCTATTTGTTAAGTTTTCAAATCCCTTCCTAGCTTAGTAATGTCAAGTGTCTACTTTTATATTTGATAGCAAACTTATTTTATGATGCAATGGAAATCATATCATTATTTTTTATGGATTAAGATCAACTTGTAATTTGTTTGAAAAAATAGAGCATAAAATATATTACATAAAATATATTATTTTAAAAAATAACAACATAAAATACACTGAAAAACACGATAGTGAAGAATATAATGATAAATATAATGTTTAAAAAAATATTATAAATCAATCAACTCAACCAAACTAAACCGAGCCAAACTAGTTAGTTTGGTTCGGTTCTATTTTTGAAAAATATTACAAATAGAACCAAATCGAGCCTATAAAGATATCATCGGATCATATATTTTTTACTCAAAACCAATGTTTTAAAAATCGGATCGAATCGGTCAGTTCAACCGGTTAGACCTATTGGTGCACAAGAAAGATAAAAGGCAAAAGGAATATTTACTGATAGCTTCAAAATAAGGATTTACAATGAATTACAATAACCTACTCCACTAAGCTATTTATACACAAAAATTAAATCTAAAATATATCTTCTACAAAGATATAAGAAGATCTAAGATATATATCTTCTAACAAAGATATAAACAATCTAAAAGTTATTCCTAAATATAAATTATTATCTAATTAAATCTAAATTAATTCTAACACCATCCCTTAATTTATATTTACCCAAAACTGACAACACCAATTTCATCCCTTAAACCAAGAAATTGATCAGTTTTGATAGCCTTTGCCAGAACATCTGTCAGCTGCTTCTGAGTGCTACAGTGCACAACCTCTAATATTCCATTCTGAACTTGATTCCTCAGAAAATGATACTTGGTCCCAATATGCTTGCTTCTTCCATGCAACACTGGATTCTTGGCAAGGTTGATTGCAGACTTATTATCAATCAACAACTTCAGTGGTTTATTTACCTCAATCTTCAGATCTTTCAGCAAGTTCAGAATCCACACAGCTTGACATGCAGTCAGAGCACCTGCAATATATTCAGCTTCACAAGTTGACAGAGTAACAACAGGTTACTTCTTGGAACACCAAGAAATAGGACCTCCCAGAAATTTAAATAAGTACCCAGAAGTACTTCTTCTGTCAACTCTATCTCCGCACCAATCAGAATCAGAATAACTCAGAAGTTCTGATTCGATCTTTCTTCCAGACGGAAATAACACTCCATATTTCAGAGTTCCCTTCATATACCTCATAATCCTGACTGCAGCTTGGTAATAGAACCACTTTGGTTTGCTCATAAATCTGCTAACCATTCCAACACCATAGAAAATATCAGGTCTGGTATTACACAAATACCTTAGAGAACCAGCCATCTGTTTGAAGGTTTTAGCATTCACATCCTCTCCATCAGAATCATAGTCTAACTTCTGATTCGTATCAGCAGGTGTGATAGCAACCTAGCAATTTTCTATCTTAAATCTCTTCAGAAGCTCTAGTTCATACTTCATCTGATGTAAAATGATTCCTTTCTTAGAGTATAAAAATTCCATCCCTAGAAAGAAACTCATTTTTCCAAGATCTGTCATCTCAAATGCATTCATCAGAACTTTCTTAAACTCAACTATCTCTTGTTCAGAACTTCCTGTAAGTAATATATCATCAACGTATAAATAGACCAGAATCATATTATCTTTTGAAGTGTGCTAAACATAAACACCATACTCCATCTCACACTTCTGAAATCCTTGTTCCTTGAAAAACGAATCAATCTTCAAATTCCAAGCTCTGGGCGCTTGCTTTAATCCATACAATGCTTTGTGTAATTTGAACACCATCCCTTCCTGATTCTTTTTCTCAAATCCAGGAGGTTGTGAAACGTACACCTCTTCTTGTAATGGACCATTCAGAAATGCAGATTTTACATCTAAATGCATCAGAGGCCAATTCCTGTTAGCAGTTATTGCAATCACTAGTCTGATTGTTTCATGTCTCGCTACAGGTGCAAACACTTCAAAGTAATCCAGCCCAGGCTTCTGTAGAAAGCCTCTTTCTACTAATCTTGCTTTGTGTTTTTCAATTGATCCATCTGGCTTTAGCTTCTGCTTGAAAACCCATCTGACGTTGATGGCTTTCTTGCCTTTTGGATGTTCTGTCAACTTCCAAGTCTTGTTTCTCTCTATAGCATCAAGTTTTTCTTTCGTGTCCTGTAACAAAACTTACTGCTTAAGAGCCTCTTTCGTACTCACGGGTTCAGAGTCTACTAACACTGCACACTGAATAACTTCTCCTTCAGAGTCCACTTTAGTGTCTTGCAACATGTCAAACTCTACAAATCTTCTTGATATATTTCTGACTCTATGTGGTCTCTGAAATTGTTCAGACTCACCTTCTGATTCTGGAACAATATCTCCTTCTGGACTTTCTTCAGAGGTTTGACTACCACCATAAGCTCCACCTTTGTTAGCTTCTGGACATCGTTCAGAACCACTACCTTCAGAAATACCATCTTCAAAAATTGGATCACTTTCAGAAGCTCTGCCTTCAGAAGTTCCACTTTCAGAATCAGGATTTCTACCAGAAACATGATAATCTTTAGAAGCTTGTCCACCAGAACCTACGTCTTTAGATTTTTCCCTTCTAGAAGCATGATCACCACCAAATTTTGGATCATCATCAAAATCTGGATCAGAATCAGATTCACCATCTGACTCACCTTCAGAGTTTCCAGAGTCATCATCTTCTGACTCTTCTTCAGAAGCAGAATCTTCTTCAGACTCAGAATCACCTTTGGATTCTAACTTGTCTTCAGCTTCAAAGTCATCTTCTGACTCTAACTCAGAGTTATATTCTGATTCTGACTCATATAAAATCACTCCTTCATAATATTTCACTGGTTCTTCATCAGATTCGTAAGTCATAAATAGCACAGGTTCATCATCAGACTCTCCTCTTTCTATATTTGCTTCTTCTGACTTTCTTTCTTTGTTGGACCAGCAATCTCTGGCATAGTGACCAATGTTCTTGCAACAGTAACACTGAGCATTCTTCTTGTCAGACTTCTCCTTTCCCTTCTGGACATTCTTCTTCCTATCAGAATTTGAAGCTTCTGAGTTTTGACCACCATTAGTTTTTTTCCTGGATTCTGACCAAGTCTGCTTCTGATGCCTCTTACTAGAAGTTGCTTTCAGAGCTTGCTGCTCTACTTCCCTCTCAAAAGTTCTTGCAATCATACACAACTCATGCGCCTCTAGACTACTTTGCAACTCTCCAACTCTCATGGTGCTTAGATCTTTAGAATGTTCAATTGCTACCATAATGTAATCAAACTGAGAAGTTAAAGATCTCAAGATCTTCTCAATGATTACTTGTTCAGACAGAGTTTCTCCAAAAGCTTTCATCTCATTAGTGATCAGAATCACTCTAGAGATGTATTCAGAAACCTTCTCGTTGTCCTTCATGTTGAGATTCTCATATTTATTTTTGAGATACTGAAGCTTCACCTTCTTCACTGATGCGTCACCACCGTAACATCTGACCAGTGTATCCCACGCAACCTTTGCTGTTTCAGAATCAACAATCTTCTCAAACACATTCACATCCATACATTGATGGATGTAGAACAACGCTTTCTGATCTTTCTTCCTCAGTGTCTTCTGTGCTATCTTATGGGCCTCTGTTGTGTATGCTTCTAACAGATTATAGCCATCAGTGACAAGAACTAACACATCCTGAGAACCACATAACATGCGCATCTGGATCTTCCAACGATTCCAGTTTTTGCCATCAAATACTGGAAGCTTGGAATGAATATCTTCGCCGTTTCCGTTCATCTTCTACCTTTTGCAATTTACGCAGAAACTCAATGAAAAACAATGTTTCCCAAATTCCAGAGTTTCTAACCAGGAGCTCTAGATACCAATTGTTGGTGCACAAGGAAGATAAAAGGCAAAAGGAATATTTACTGATAGCTTCAAAATAAGGATTTACAATGAATTACAATAACCTACTCCACTAAGCTATTTATACACAAAAATTAAATCTAAAATATATCTTCTACAAAGATATAAAAAGATCTAAGATATATATCTTCTAACAAAGATATAAACAATCTAAAAGATATTCCTAAATATAAATTAATATATAATTAAATCTAAATTAATTCTAACAAGACCGGAAACCAAAGATGAATTTGGTTGGGTCAATCTTTCAAAACCGCAAGTAGGTGAAAACCTGAGTAAAATCGAAAAAATCAGATTGAAAGTAGGTGAAAACCTGAGTAAAATCGAAAAAATCAGATTGAACCGTCAAAAACCAATTGAACCAAAGAATCGGAACCAATTTTGTAAAACCGCCTGATTCAAAAAAATGCATCAAATTAACTTTTTTTAAAAAAATTGCTAAAAACTTATCTGAATCAAACCGATTACATCCCTATAGCTTATAGATAAATTTGAAATTTGAAATTATTTTTAAATAATTAAATATAAATAGATAACAGCATAATAAATGATTGGAAGAAGGATAATTTTTTTAACTAAAAATAAATGATATTCATTTATTCAAATTGATAGAGTATATCGTTGCAATACAAATTCAAAATCGCCAAAAATAAAAAGGATGAATCTGCGAAAAAATCACAACATCCATGTTAATAGCATAAAATGGTAAATTGCATAAGCTTACAAATATAAATATGACTTTATTAAAATGTCTGAAACATTCATGTCTCCAGATCTGTAGCGTTAATGGCACAACAATCATAAATTGAATCTGCACTAGACAAATTATATTTAAAGTTTATATTGCAAGAGTGAAAAATAACTTTATAAAGATGTGTTTTGTTCGATATTCTTTCCATTAATTAAGCGGTACATGCAATTTAAATATGATTGTTGTATTTATTTTTCTTAAAAATAAATCACAAGTTTGTTGTATGTGTTGAATTAGAGACCTCAATCAAACACATTCTCAATTTTACTCATGTAATGCTAAAAGTTCTACGAGATTTGATGGAGTTGCTTATATGGTTTGTTTCATATATCTCTATAAAATAATTGTGCCATCACAACTAACTTATTTGTGATATACTATTATGAGGATCTGATAAATAATTTTAATTTTTATAACCTACTAACCATTTTAACTTTAATTTGGATACTTTAGAATAAAATAAACTCTTACTCATTATACCTCTAAGATAATGATATATATTTGACTTTGTTTCGAAGTGTTTATGTAGGTGAAATTTTTTTCTAACTAATAGATTGGCAGAAAATAATATATAAGGACATGTATAACTAGTAGGATGCACCAATCCTCCAATTGCAGTGAGAGATAGTCACACATTTAAATCTAATTTTTGTTAGACTACAATGATTTATTTAGAGAGAGTGAATAGATCCCTAATTAACAATTACCTTTCAAAAACATGTATTTCAAAAATAATATTGAGTGAAAGTTTTTTAGTCTAGATCAAAATAGTAGTCTAAACAAACCTAGTTATTGAATACTCGGATACGCACAAGTTGTATGAAATTAAGATAATGATAAAATTAATCAACATGATAATATCTCAATTAACGGTTTAATATCAAACACAATGGCTTCCAATTTCTAATGAAATCAAGTTAAAAACAAACTTGACAATTTATCGAACACTTGGCACGCGATTGATTTTTTAGAATTTTCTTTGAGCTTTGTTGATATGAAAAAATAGTTACAATCAAAGTAATTATAAGCTAATCAACAAAGAAATTTAAACTTTAACAATCAGAGAAAAATTCTATATGAATCGATCGATCAAACAACACATTCAACAAATTGCATATAGAAAATAAATGAGAGTAAGAGATAAAGATAAATAGATAGATAGAGAGAGAGAGAGAGAGAGAGAGGGAAACACAAGAATTTTTTTAGGAAGTTCAACATTCATTCTCGCTATGGCTACATCTGCCCCTAATTTCAAATGAAATTAAAATATCAATCTTACTTTGTAAAAAGTCAATTACAAAAGAAGTGTTCCAAGAGCTACCCTACAAACCCTAATTGTTTGTTGTTGATATAACTTCTTCTCTTCTTTTGATCTTAAATAAGACCAAGACTTAATAGTTCCCAATTTATTTATCAAATCTTGCTACTCCTTTGGGTTACCCTAACTCCAAAGCTCTTCGTTCACGATCAATTATAACTATTGAACACAAGAATTTCCAACTTGATTCGTCGTTCTCTCGCTACTCCTTTAGGTTACCCTAACTCCAAAGCTTTCAATTTGCCACAATCCTCTTTTAAAATTCTTGTACAAAACCCCACAAATCTACCAAATATCTACGAGGATAAACCCTTGGTTTTTCATATGAAACCCCATACAATTCTCAACCCAATATTATCGGTTACAAAATCCTAATTGGACGTTATTAAACCTCGCCTAGATGACACCTTGACAAAATATGATTATGTGTAATTTATCAGTGTGATGCATAGGTTGGAGGTTGAAGGTGAAGAGCAATGGTGGTAAGTGTTTATAGTTTCATCATGTTAGAAATATACATAAATGATGTATTTATAGTTGTAGAAGTTTGTAGGCAAAGAGGTAATTTTCGGGATTAAAAAGAATTGAAACATTGACCCGAACAAACAGTATGTATCAACCTGAAATACGGATATGCCAGCATATAAGTATAAAAATAATAGTATGTGCCGGCCTTGAAAGGCATATGTGACGACCTATATAACTCAGATGCTACAACCTTTAATATTAAAGCAGATGTGTCGGCCTAAAGATCATATGTGTCGACACATAAACTGAAGCTTACAATATGTGTCGTCCTGAGTATTGTGTGTGTCTGCTTATACAACTCAGAAGCTATGGGCTTCATTATTGGGTTACATGTGTCAGCCTGAAAATCGTATGTACCGGCACATGCAAGTGATTTTTGTGTAGAAAACTGATTTTGAAGTTTTTGGCCAATTTGAAGGTAGTTTTGAATGATTCCTAAGACCTTTAATATAAGGGTGCACCATATGAAATAGAGATACCATCCAATATATATAAATGTTAACTTTTCCTAGTTTTAACATCATACAAAACATCAGTGATACGGTGGGAAGAACTGATTGTTTTTTGGAATGCTGGTTTGCGTTTTGCGTTTGTTTTCGCAAAATGTCACGATAAGCAAGAGTCGCCACCGACTTTTATTTTATCCAACAAGGAAAGGAAAAAAAAGCACAGAAAAATTCCTTTTTTTATAGATTTTCTAGGTACGGGGGGTAGATTATAGAAAGGGAAGGTATTAGCACCCTTTCTATCTGTAGTTATCTACGAGCTCTTAGGTACTTGCTCATCATTTTCAAAATGTTTTCTTTGTGCTTGTGGGTTTTGAAAAGTTTTGTTTTTAGCTTCGATTTAACTCTTGCTTCTGTCTTCAAGAGTGTAATGAAGTGTTTTTGAAAACTTGTTTGTAAAAAGAGTGTAAGTGTGAAAAAGGTTTTGTTTTGGATGAGCAAGTATCTAAGAACTAATATACCTACTCGAAAAAAGGAATCGTTCTATGCTAATTTCCTTTAGACAATGCTATCCCACTATTAGTGAGTAGGTAGCACTGTCATTGGAGTTTGAGGGTCAATTCGAATGAGGGACTTACGGTCACTAAAGCAATGTTAGGATACCTTAGCGGTAAGCCTAATGTCTTAGATCATTTATCCGAGGCAACCATTTTGAGGCAACTATTTTGAGGCAACTATGATCTTCTAGACAAGAGGGCAACCTCTAAAACAACCTATACTCAATGACCGTGTACAAAGGCAACCAAGTGGGGTGTACCCTAAGAGTGCGCATATGCGAGTGTGTTGATTTCAGATATTTTTATCTTTGCACATGTTAAGGGTGATCTAACTGTTTTTTAAATTAGGCATTCATTCTTATCATGCAAGCCCTATTATCAAACATCTAACAGTTATATAGTTTGCAGAAATTAAAGGTGCAGAAATTAAACTAATTATTACAAGGCATCGGGTATTTACATCGCCAAAAACAACCCTTTGAAAATAAAAAAGCGGAAAAATAAATAAAATGTCCTAATTATTTATTACAAACCAGGAGCAGATACATTAATTGGATAAAGAAAAATAAAGCGCGACGCGAAATTAAATCGGATGCGAAATTAGGGTTTTGACCCTTTTTAAAAGAAAATACTTTTTATTGTCTTTATTTTAAGAAAAAAAATTAAGTCCTAAATTAAATACTAAATTGATTATTAAATAAATTAATTAATGAAAAATAATAAATGACATATTTTTGGATTTTTGGATATTTTAAGAAAGAAAACAAAATAATTAAATTAGAGTTAAAACCTAATGATTTCTAATTAATTTTAAATATTTACAAAATAAATTAAAGTTATTCTAGAATTAAAAACCTAATTGATTAGTTAATATTTATTAACAAAAATAAAGTTTTTGAATTTTAATTGGGGTAAAAATATTTTTTGGTGATTTTTGATAAAAAAAGAAAATTTGTTTATTGGTTAGAAATTAATTAAAACTAATAAAATAATAAATGAAAATAAACAAAATAAAGAAAGTAAAGAAATTGGGCCTGAGATTTGGAGGTGTAGAAAGCAATTATTTTTGCCCAAATATGCTGATCCATTGGACTTTTTGTGATCCTGTGCACATGCGTTGACTAACCTTTTGGTGCACCTTTGATGCTGACCACCAGATCTGACCATCTGGCCATCTGGCATGCTGAAGAGTGAGGGAGTATGATGGTCTCCTGGCATGTGTGTACACTAGATTACCTGAAAACAAATATAAAAATGCAAATTTCCGGAGGCAGGGATCGAGCCCCTGACCTCCAGCCTTTGGGTCCTTAAGGCCAACGTGGCTACCACTGGAACGCTTATGTTCATTTGTTATAATAATGCAAAAAAATTATAATATAAAGAAAATAAAATTTAATGGACAAAAATAAAAAAAAAGGCGCGCTGGTTTGAATGGACAAATGGGAGGATGACACGACTGCTTCTTCTTCCCCTCTCCGTGGCCAAAAATCAAAACACCTATACCAACGAACAAAGGTCCGTCGCTACAGGCTTGTCCACCCTCAAAATCTTGCATATGCCATAAAAATGGACTCCAAGACCATGGTCGGATTCGTCTCAACCTACTGATCACAACCATGATCGTTATGTAGGCTAATTGTACCTTAAAACAAAAGCCCCAAAAAACTCCACGAAACCCTAATCATGGTGAATCACAGTATAGGTTATGTAAATGAAATTGGCTAATGTAAAAAGCTTGCAAATGTCATGGTGATCACAAATATGCAATTATTTCATATTAACATTACCTAATTTACGAAATATGAAATCAAGAACAGGGCGGCTTCGTAAACGACTTACAGCACTTGGGAGGGTCTGAAAACGCATGGTCTTGGTTGCTTTCGCTTGTGGAGATGGCCAGGAAGAGATTGAGACAATTGCCAAGCCTTGAAATTGCCTCTAGGATTGATTTCTAAGTCACACTTTTTTCTTGATTTTTGCCAATTTGGTTCTGCCTCTAGAACTGATCTCCAACCCTCATTCTTGTCTGCCTCGCTTCCTTATGTATTGTACAATACATTAGGTTAGAATTTGTTGTCCAAATCTTCCTCCATTGATGATTTGATATTTGATTTGATTCTCTTTCAAAGCTTTCCAAATTTGATCCAAATCACATCTTTTTTTACACTTATGCCTTGATACGAGTTTGGAAAGGTGCTAGCTGTGTAACAAGACCTGAAATGATCACAAGATCTTTATTTTTCAATGTTTTTGATTTTATGTGATTTTATTTGATTTAAAATGAATTAATTTAAATAAAAACCAAATTAAATAATAAAAATATGATATGGACACATGGCCAAGGCTAGAGAACGTGGGCTACAATGCCAACTCAAAACAAGTGAAAAAGAATGGGCCCATTTGGCAAAATTTGAAGTTTTGAGGATGGTTGACTTTTGGCAATTTTGCAAAAAAGTACAACTTCAACAATGCATAACTTCCTCAATTTTGAATTTTTGGAGGTGTTCTTGGACTTTTTAGAAAGCTTGAGATTTCCTATAATCAACCATTTTGGTATCATCTCATTTTGATTATCAATGCTCAAGTTATAAGCTTTGACAAAAAAGGTGTTTTTGTTGACTTTCAAAATGACCTATAATGTCAAAATTCATAACTTATTGTGAGTGCATATTTTGATATTGGGGGTATGAAGATGGATTGTAGGGAATTGCATCCTCTTAAAAATGACCTTTGGATGGGTCATTTCTCATAAAGTATGAGAAAGTTATGCTTGGTCAAAGTTTAGTTGACTTTTCCTGCAAAACCCTAATTTAGCAACTTTTGAATCTTGATGATTTTTGTGCAATCCTTGATGAATCATGATCAAACCTTGATCAAATGATGAAATATCATTCAAAATGAGAATTTTGAAAAAAAATCTTGAAGTTTGACTGTATTTGGGTCACAGTTGACTTTTGCCCTAGCACAGTCGATTTTTGGACCTTTTGAGCAATTGAATGAGCAAAATTCCTCTACAAGGCTTGAAACTTGACATGGATGATCTTGAGAACATATTAGGACATTGGTGAGAACTTGGGGTCACTTGGACTCAAGTATCTTGATGCAACACAAAACCCTTATTTGAGTAGACTGCCTTAGGAGAGAGCTTGTCTGGCCAACCCTTGGACTACTTTGAGCAATTTGGAGATCTTTCTTGCAATGTTTTGAGAAATATGGGAGGGCAAATTTTTGCTTACAAAAGCTGCCCCTGTTCAATCTTCTTAAAACTGAGGATGTAGATTGGCTTTCGTGCCTTTCGTGATCCGAAGGTGGAAGAGGATTGAACACTAGAGTGCCTAAAATTTGCACTCGCATAAAGTGATAGTTGATTTGTGATGTCGGGAATGGGCTTACAGATTCTGTTTGGAGAAGTGTCGATCGCATAAGATATTCCTTAGCGAGAGCTTGCATACCTGTTGTTGAGGAAGATTCCGCTGGGGAAGTCCGATCTTTGTTGTGGGAAAGGAACTCGCCCGTAATTCAACTGAGGTGTCGAGATTTAGGAACTTGCCCGTAATTCAATAGAGGTGTTGAGATTTAGGAACTTGCCCGTAATTCAACTGAGGTGTCGAGATTTAGGAACTTTCCCGTAATTCAACTAGGGGGAAACATCTTCGTCGAGATTTAAGAACTCGCTCGTAATTCAACTGAGAAAACTTCTCTGCTGAGATTCAGGAAGTCGTCTGTAATTCAACGGAGGAACACTTTTGTCAAGATTTAGGAACCCGTTTGTACTTCAACTGAGAAAACATCTCTGCTGAGTTTTAAGAACTCGTCCGTAATTCAACTGGGGAAACATCTTCGTCGAGATTTAAGAACTCGCCCGTAATTCAACTGAGAAAACTTCTCTGCTGAGATTTAGGAATTTGTCTGTAATTCAACGGAGGAACATCCTTGTCGAGATTTAGGAACTCGCTTGTACTTCAACTGAGAAAAAATCTCTACTGAGATTTAAGGACTTGTCCGTAATTCGACTGAGGTAAAACTTCTTCGTCGAGATTTAAGAACTCGCCTGTAATCCAACTGAGAAATTTTCTCTGCTGAGATTTAGGAACTTGTCTGTAATTCAACGGAGGAACATTTTTGTCAAGATTTAGGAACTCGCCTGTACTTCAACTGAGAAAACATCTCTGCTGAGATTTAAGAACTTGTCCGTAATTCAACTAGGGAAACATCTTCGTCGAGAATTAAGAACTTGCCCGTAATTCAACTGAGAAAACTTCTCTGTTGAGATTTAGGAACTGGTCTGTAATTCAACGGAGGAACACTTTTGTCAAGATTTAGGAACTTGCCTGTACTTCAACTGAGAAAACATCTCTGCTGAGATTTAAGAACTTGTCCCTAATTCGACTAGGGAAACATCTTCATCGAGATTTAAGAACTTGCCCGTAATTCAACTGAGAAAACTTCTCTGTTGAGATTTAGGAACTGGTCTGTAATTCAACGGAGGAACACTTTTGTCGAGATTTAGGAACTCACATGTACTTCAACTGAGAAAACATCTCTGCTGAGATTTAAGAACTTGTCCGTAATTCGACTGAGGTAAAAGCTTCATAGCTTTGAATTTTGTGAGAATTTAACCGCATCTTCTCTGAAAGGTAAAGGTTAGTTGTATGTAATGCATGATATGTATCATACAATGATGTTCTCAAAATAAATGAGATTGTGTTGTATGATGCGTATATGCATGAGTCAGGATGTATGGAAATGTAATGTTTTTAGCTGGGGAAAATAAATCCCAGATAGCTGCTGGAGAAAAGAGTTGAATTCTTCGTTTCCGCTGGGGATAGTGAATGAAGATGATTGCGAGAATAAACCTACAGGAGAGGATAACTTCATTGGGGAATAAACTGATGAGGAGATTACTCTGGGGAAGAGATGCTCTGTAGAGGATTCCATTGATAAATTCCGCTGGGGATGAATTACCGTTGCTGGTGATATTGAATCCTATTGGAGATTAAATTTCTGTTTGTGAAAGGAATGAACTCCGCTAGGGATGATCTTTCAGTTGCAACTTCACTATGGATAACCTTTTAGGCTTTACTGGGGACAATCTTCCAAAGTCTACTGGGGATGATTCTCCACACTCCACTGGGGAAGCTTCTTCAGACTGCGCTGGGGGAAATTTTAAAACTCCACTGGGGATATGATTTTTTTATACTCCGCTGGGGAATATTAAGACCTTTTTGTGCTGATGGTAGATAAACTCTGCTTGGGGAGAATATTGCCGATTCATCTACAATTGCGAGCCTCAGCTGGGGAGAGTTAACATTACTGTCTTTTCTTACTCTGCGGGGAGTGAATGTTCCTTAGCCATATTCTTCGGCTAAATTTACCCTTGTACCTGGTGGACTGAGCAACTGTAAAGCTTGGACAAATCTTATTGCCCCTGTCTCTGATATTATGAGTAATCGTCTTTTGTTTCGCATGTAAATTTTATGAGCAACAATTAATGTCAAATGCATATATCAAAAACTGAACATTGGACGTTCTTTGCAAAACAAAACAGAAAAAGGAAAACTGTTTGAAATTTGTTTGTACAAATGACTTGTATTAATTTTGAAGTTAGCCTGTAAATAGGCATTTTTTGTACAAGAGGCTGACGTCCTAATAAGAGAACGCCGCCGAACAAATAGAATTTATACAATTTTGTGAAAAACAAAGAAAAACAGCTATGTGAACAATCCCACTGGGTTCCAACTCTGCTATTGCCTTTATATCCTCGAGCATATCATCACTTTGCTACTTGGTTGAAGGTAGATCAGATTGATTAATGTCGTGCGAGCTTGATAGTTGATACTGAAGTATGATTGTAGGTGATCCAATGAGACATAGTGTTACTCTTTGATCCCTAATTTTTGCCTGGACCTCCCTTTCTGGTTTTCAATCCACCAGGATACCCTTTTTTGCCCAAGCCGCCTTTTCAGGTTTTCGACTTGCCGGGTGTACAGATTTTTTTCATTTTCATCCCTTATTTTTGCCCGGACCCTTTTGGTTCGCCGGGAAGCCCTTATTTTTGCCTAGGCCAAACAACCTAGCGGGTCTTTGATTATGCGTAGTATTTTTTCACTATGTCTGCATTGACGGGGTGAGGAAGGTCGTCACTATCCATGGCGGTTAGAATCATCGTTCCTCCTGAGAAAATGTTCTTAACCACAAATGGCCCTTCGTAATTAGGGGTCCATTTGCCCCTAGGATCACCTTGTGGCAGTATGATGCGCTTGATAACCAGATCCCCAACTTGATACTCTTGTCGTTTGACTTTCTTGTTAAATGCCTTGATCATCCGTTTTAGATACACTTGACCATGACAAATAGTAGTAAGTCTCTTTTCGTCAATTAAATTCAGCTGATCAAGCCGTGTCTGGATCCAGTCATCTTCGCTCAAACCTGCATCCTTCATAATCCGAAGAGAGGGTATCTGAACTTCAAGGGGAAAGACGGCCTCCATGCCATATACCAAGTAATATGGTGTTTCCCCTGTTGACGTCCGTGCTGAGGTACGGTACCCATGAAGAGCAAATGGTAACATCTCGTGCCAATCTTTGTATGTCACTGTCATTTTCTGCACAATCTTCTTAATGTTCTTATTAGCCGCTTCGACAACCCCATTCATCTTCGGCCGATAAGGAGAAGAGTTGTGATGCTGTATCTTGAACTGCTTGCAGAGTTCTGTGATCATCTTGTTATTGAGATTTGTACCATTGTCCGTAATGATCCTCTCTGGTATGCCATATCGACAGATCAGATTGTGCCGAATAAACCGTGCCACGAAATTCTTGGTTACAGTAGCAAAGGAAGCTGCTTCAACCCACTTCGTAAAGTAATCAATAGCTACCAGGATGAAACGATGCCCGTTGGATGCAGTAGGTCTGATCTCGCTGATCATATTAATGCCCCACATTGCAAAAGTTCAAGGAGCTGTCAAGATGTTCAGAGGAACTGGAGGTATGTTCACCTTATCAACATAGACTTGGCACTTGTGACAGGTCCGAGAATGTTTATAACAGTCGGCTTCCATTGTGGACCAATAATATCCTGCCCGTAGGATTTTCTTTGCCATGGTGTGTCCACTGGAATGAGTCCCGAAAGTACCCTCGTGTAACTATGCCATGATTCTTTATGCCTCGTTCTTATCCACACATTGCTGTAAGGTTGAATCATGATTACGCTTGTAAAGAATACCATTACTGATGAAGAACTTCGCCGTAAACCTCCTCAGAAACTTCTTATCATTAACAAATTCACCCTCGGGGTACTCCTGAGCCTCGAGATACCTCTTTACTTTAAGAAACCAGGGTTTATCTGCTACCTCTCCAGTTTCAATGTCACAGCAATGTGCCGGTTCGTCCAACCTCTCAATGGTAATTTGGGGAGCTTCATTGTCCCATCTGACCTTAAACATATAAGACATCGTAGCTAACGCGTCCGCCAACTGGTTATCCTCTCTCGGGAAGTGTTCAAAGGTGATCTCTTCGAAATGTGAAAGCAAAGTCAACACATACTCCTTGTAAGGGATAAGATTTGGGTGTTTCGTATCCCACCCGCCTTTGATCTGACTGATCACGAGAGCGGAATCTCCGAATACACTTAAGAACTTAATCCTTAGGTCAATAGCTGCTCGAAGACCAATAATGCACGCTTCATACTCCGCCATGTTGTTGGTGCAGTTGAAACATAGTCGGATGGTGAATGGAGTATGAGAGCCTTCAGGAGATATGATCATGGAGCCAATGCTATTACCCAAAGCGTTCGAAGCTCCATCAAAGTACATAGACCATCGGGATCCCTCCTCAGGTCCTTCATCCGGTCCAGGTGTTTCACAGTCAGTTACTATCATGATATTCTCGTCCGGGAATTCACAGTTCATAGACTGGTAATCATCCACTGCCTGATGTGCCAAATGATCTGCCAACAAACTTCCATTAATTGCCTTTTGGGTCGTATATTGGATGTCATACTCAGTCAAGATCATCTGCCATCTTGCTATTCTTCCAGACAAGGCAGGCTTCTCGAAGATATACTTGATTGAATCCATCTTTGATATCAATAGAGTAGTGTGAGTCAGCATATACTGCCTCAGCCGGCGAGAAGCCCATGCCAAAGCGCAACAAGTTTTCTCAAGCAACGAGTATCGGTTCTCGCAGTCGATAAACTTTTTGCTAAGGTAATAAATAGCATGCTCTTTTCGGCCAGACTCGTCATGCTGACCCAGCACACACCCCATCGAATTGTCGAGTACTGTCAAGTATAAGATTAAAGGTCTCCCTTCAACTGGAGGCATCAGAATGGGTGGCTCTTGGAGATATTCTTTGATCCTTTCGAAAGCGGCCTGACATTCATCGTTCCATCTTACCACTTGATCTTTCTTCAGCAACTTGAAGATTGGCTCACAAGTAGCGGTCAGGTGTGAGATGAATCGGGCAATGTAGTTCAAGCGTCCCAGAAAACCTCTGACTTCTTTTTCAGTTCGGGGAGCTGGAATTTCCTGTATAGCCTTCACCTTTGCAGGATCCACCTGAATACCTTTATCACTTACGACGAAACCCAGCAGCTTACCAGATCTCACCCAGAAGGTGCACTTGTTCGGGTTTAACCTCAGCTTGTACAACTTCAACCTGCCAAATTACTTCTGAAGGTGGTCAAGATGTTCTTCCTCAGTCTGGGATCTTGCAATCATGACATCGACGTATACCTCAATCTCATGATGGATCATGTCATGGAACAAAGCAACCATGGCACGCTGATACGTTGCCCCAACATTCTTCAATCCAAAAGGCATGACTTTGTAGCAAAAGGTATCCCATTGAGTAACAAAGGTTGTCTTCTCCATGTCTTCGGGAGCCATCTTAATCTGATTATAACCGGAGAAACCATCCATGAAGGAGAAAACCTTATGTTGAGCGGTGTTGTCAACCAGAACGTCGATATGAGGCAGAGGGAAGTCGTCTTTGGGGCTTGCCCTGTTCAGATCCCTATAGTCAACACATTCGAACCTTACCATCCTTCTTCGGCACAGGAACCACGTTGGCAACCCACTGAGGGTATGAAGTAACTGCTAGAAAACCAACGTCAAACTACTTCATCACTTCAGCCTTGATTTTCTCAGACATCTCTGGGCGCATTCGGCGAACTTTCTTTCACTGGAGGACAGTCTTCCTTGGTAGGCAGGCGGTGAACCACAATATCGGTATCCAACCTAGGCATATCTTCATAAGACCAAGCAAAGATCTCAACGCAATCACGCAGCATCTGAATCAGTCGTTGCTTAACACTAGACTCCAGATTTGCACCGATCTTGACCTCTTTCTTGTCTGCCTCTGTGCCCAGATTCACTGATTCCATTGGCTCTTCATGCGGATGTATGACCCTCTCTTCCTGAAGTAATAGTATAGCAAGTTCACCAGGCACCTCGCAATCATCTTCACCTTCGTCTTCGTCTAAGTTGATCGGACTTTCGAAGTCATAACCGGCAGTAGCCGAGTCGTTATCAGTGGGATCCAGAGTGGCTGTAGACCTGTATATGTGAGTGTATGTAAAATAGCTGTTTTGCAAGATAAAGAAGAAAAACAAGGAGCGCAAAATTTGTAATGCAAGAAAACGTCCAATGCTTTTATTAATGATATATGGAGATGACAAATATCAAGCCCTCACAAACAAAGTCACGGTGCCTAGGCTAAGACACCGGGCCGTAAAGTTAAAAAAATTGTTTATTACAAACTTAAAACAAAAGTCTCATTACTAGGTAATAAAAGAAATTGGGACGAAATCCTTTGCCGTCCAGTTGATTAATCTGTCGTCGGTAGTTAGGTAAATCCCACTGTCAATATCATACTCTTCATCCTCGTCTTCAACAGCATTCACTCCTGAATTGCTGATAAACAGGGGAGGTCCTCCGATCCGCACACGCCGAACAGCCCTTTGAGCTTCTGTAGTGAAACCCAAACCAAACTTGTTAGTCTTATGTGCAAAATCAGGGAGTTGGCCCCAATTTTCACACCCACCTTTCTCAACAACAGCCCGGGAATCCTTGAGGGAAGCCATCTTCATTGGAGGATCTTCAGTAACAGTTTCAGTTGAATCCAGCGTTTGGGGGACTTCTTCAAAATTTTGAAACGGGGTCTCAATGAACACCCCGTCCATCTCTACATACCGGAAAGAGTTGAGGTGGCTCACCATGTACTCCTCTTCTCCTCGTACCGTCACAATTTTCCCTTTCACTGGGTATTTCAGGATCTGGTGGAGCGTAGAAGTTACTACCCCAGTGTGATACGGTGGGAGAGAACTGACTGTTTTTTGAAATGCTGATTTGCGTTTTGCGTTTGTTTTCGCAAAATTTCGCGGTAAGCAAGAGTCTCCACTGACTTTTATTTTATCCAACAAGGAAAGGAAAAAAGCACAGAAAAATTCCTTTTTCGAGATATTTCTCGGGTTCGGGGGGGTAGATTATAAAAAGGGAAGGTGTTAGCACCCTTTCTATCCGTGGTTATCCAAGGGCTCTTAGGTACTTGCTCATATTGTTTTCAAAATTGTTTTCTTTGGGTTTGAAAAAGTTTTTTGTTTGAAAGGTGTAAGCATGAAAAAAATATTTCGTTTTTTGAAAGAGAAAGTACTTAAGAACCATCTACCTACTCGAAAAAGGAATCGTTCTATTCTATCTTCCTTTAGAAAATGCTATCCTACTATTGATGAGTAGGTAGCACCGTCGTTGGAGTTTGAGGGTCAATTCGAATTTAGGGACTTACGGTCACTAAATCAATGTTAGGACGCCTTAGCGGTAACCCTAATGTCTTAGATCATTTGTTTTGAGGCAACAATATCCGAGGCAACCGTTTCGAGGCGACTATGATCTTTGGACAAGAGGGCGACCTCTAAAACTACCTATACTCAATGACCGCGTACGAAGGCAACCAAGTGGGGTGTAACCTAAGAGTGCGCATGTGCGAGTGTATTGTTTTCAGTTAGTTTTATCTTTTCACATGTTAATGGTGATCTAGGTTGATTTTAGGTTAAACATTCATTCTTGTCATGCATCCCTATTATCAAACATCTAACAGTTATATTTTGCGGAAAATAAATTGCGGAAATTAAATTACAAGGAAAATAAATAAAGCGATAAATAAATGGTCCTAATTATCTATTACATTCCGGGAACAAATAAAATATTGAACAAATATATCGCGTGCGAGAAATTAAATCGAGTGCGAGTAGGGTTTTGACCCTTTGTTGTTAAAGAAAAGATTTTTTTTGTTATTTTTTTATTTAAGAAAGAAAATAATCTAAGTTAATTATTAAATTAAATTAATTAATTAATAAAAATAAGTTATTTTTGGATTTTTTTTGATATTTAAAGAAAGGAAATAAAATTAATCAATGTTAATAAAAACCTAATTAAGTCTAAGTTAATTTTAATTATTTTAAAAATGTATTAAAGTTATTTCTAATTAATGGCCTAAATTAATTAATTGATTTGTTAAAAAAAGCTAAAATTTAATTTAATAAAGAAAATAATTATTTTTGTGGTTTTAATTTTATAAGGAAAAAGATTTGATTGGTTAATTAATTAAACAAAATATTATAAAGCAATTAAAACAAAAATAAATAAAAGAGGGTTAGAGATGTATGGGCCTGAAAAAGGGGGTCAGAATTGCAATTCCAAGGCCCATTAAGCGCTGACATGGTTGACTTTGTGAGATCCAGTGGGTGCACGTTGACTTGGTTCCATGGTGGACGTTCATTTCTGGATCACCAGATTTGGCCTATGGCCATTTGGCCTATGGCCATTTGGCCATCAGATGCTTGAGGGCGCATGATGAGCTTCACGCATAGGTTTGCACCGGATTACCTGAAGAAAAATTATAACAAATAGCATGGGGGACCTGAGATCGAACCCAGACCCTGTTGGATGTTGGATGCACACATTTACCACTCAGCCACTTTGCTTCATTTGTTAGGTATATACAAAATAATAGTAATATGAGAAAATGGATTAATGTGCCAGAAAAATAAAAAAAATACGCGCGTGTTTTGAATCAGCCATTGGGGGATTCACACGTCTCCGTCCCCAACCTCCAGCCCCTGTAACTTTACCTGCGGATTTAGATCCACAGCTAAATGCGCAGGTCGATCCCAAAATTAATTCCAGGCCATAAAAACGACCTCCAAAGGCATGGTTAGGTTTGTCTCCCTCTCCTGAGTGCGACCATGTTTATCACGAGATTCAATTTCACCTGAAACGCAAATCCCTAAAATCCAAAAACGTAACCCTAGGTATGCTGTTATGAGGTTCCAGTCCATATAAATCAAATTAAATATTGCCAAAAGTTTAGAAATGCTGTAAGGATCATGAATATGCAAATAATTTGTACAAAAAATGCAGGAATAATGATTTGCGAATTCAAGAAAGGAGAGAATTTTTGTGATACTTACAGAGCTTTTTGGCATGTATGGGAGCTTGCTTTGGGTTGGTTTCAACTCAGTGAACCTCCAGGAATTGATTGAGATTGTTCTTTGCTTTTGAAATCACCACTAGACACGATTTTGATTTCCAACTTTTTACCACTTTTTTCAAGTTTTGTATTGCCTATTCTTGCAGCCTCTAGCCCTCAATTTGGTGTGCCTCTCTTGCTTATGTATTATGGAATGCATTAGGTCAAGAATTATGAATCCAATCTCTCTAAATCAATGCACCCATATTTGATTTGATTCACTTTTGAAAACTTGCCAAATTTGTCAAAAAACCATATTTTTTTACATGATATGGTGAGATACGAATTTGATGCTGATCATGATGATGATTAAGTCCTAAAACAACCAAAAAGATCTCAAGTAATCAATATTTGGATTTTACATGATTTAATTTAATTTAAAATGAAATAATTCAATAAAAACTCAAATAAAATAATAAAAAAGAAATATGATCTCAAGGCTGGAGCTAGGACACATGTGCAATGGTACAAGCTCAAATCAAGTGGAAAAGAATGGGCCCATTTGACAAAGTTTGAAGTTTTGGGGATAGTTGACTTTTGGCAATTTTGCAAAAATGTCCAACTTCAACAATGCATAACTTCTTCATTTTTGAACTTTTGGAAGTGTTCTTGGACTTTTTAGAAATCTTGAGATGTACTCTAACCAACCCTTTTGGTATCATCTCATTTTGTTATTCCATGCGCAAATTATAAGCTTTGACAAAAAAGATGTTTTGTTGACTTTTAAAAATGACCTATAATGTCCAAATTTATAACTTCTTGTAAGTGCATTTTCTGATCTTGGGGTATGAAGATGGATTGTAGGAAATTGAATCCTCTTCAAAATGAGCTTTGGATGGGTCATTTATCATAAAGTATGAGAAAGTTATGCTTGGTCAAAGTTGAGTTGACTTTTCCTATAAAACCCTAATTTAGCAACTTTTGAGTCTTGATGAATTTTGAGCAATCCTTGATGAATCATGATCAACCCTTGATCAAATGATGAAATAACCTTCAAAATGAGAATTTTGGAAAAAAATATTAAATTTTGACTATTTGTAGGTCACAATTGACTTTTGCCCTAGCACAGTCGATTTCTGGGCCCTTTGAGCAATTGACTGAGCAAACTTTCTCTGCAAGGCTTGAAATTTGACATGGATGACCTTGAGAACATATTAGGACATTTGGGAGCACTTTAGGTCATTTGGATTCAAATATCTTGATGCAACACAAAACCCTAATTTGGGGTTGACTGTCTTATGAGATAACTTGACTGTCCAACTCTTGAGTAATCTTGAGCCACTTGCTGATTTTTCTTGCCTTGTTTTGAGAAATATGAGAGGGCAAATTTTGGGGTACAACACCCAGCTTTGTGGATCCACGAGCGACCCAGCAAACAAGAATAAGATGGCCGAATGTCTATCACATAGAATGTAGATGCAAAAACCTGAGAACCAACCTTAACCGGAATATCCACTTCTCCGTGCACCATCCTCTTGGACCCGTCAAAGGCCCTAACAACAATGTTACTCGGCTTCAGCACCAACCCTTCACAGTCTAACCGGTCTAGTGCTTTCTTGGGTAAAACGTTCAACGAGGACCCAGTATCCACCAATACGTGAGCTAGAGTAGTGCCCCTGCACTCAATGGAGACATCCAATGCGTCATTGTGATTCTTCCCCTTGGCGGTCAAATCTGCGTCGGAGAAATGACCGGGACTTTATGATTCTATCGGGATACTAACTGCAAGTATACAATATAGTCGTTCTAGTTTTAAAAGATTATCGAACCCACAGAGACTGAGGATCAATCGCATACGATCTAATGTTACAAATGTTTAACTAAGCGATGAATATTTGGTTTTGGGGGAAAAAGATTTTAATTAATAGTAATAGTTATAGTTATACCGATATGTGATAGTCGGACTTCAGGAACTTGGTGAATCACTTGGCATATAAAGTATTTCGATAAAAATGAATTGTTTAAAAACCTGAGACATACACTCTCGTGTTCATGAAATAAGTTATGCTACTAAACCTAGTGGATGCACTTTAAATTTAATAACAATTTTTGAAAGCAACTCGAGTTTAATTAATTTGTTAAAACACTCTCGTGTATTTAAAAATTAATGTTTCGTTACCACTATCTGGGTCGAACCCCAGCTCTTGCATGCAGGTTCTTGCCTTAATTAATTTCCCACTCTCGTGGAAAAATCGTGTTAAATATCCTCTCACTCTTGTGACAAGGGTAGTTAAATTAAATATGGAAATTGGACACCAAAAATTATTTATAAAATATTTTTAGCCAAGTTATCACTGAATTCCTTCGGTGCTTAGGAGTCACATACCGGTACAAACAAAATTATCCAGACATAATGTATTTAGAAAACATGCAACGTAAAACACAATTCATGAAAATAATCAACATAGCATATAAACAATAAAGATCAAATTGCATAAAAAACTTGTAATTTATATTGCCGTGGTAATCTTGAATTCGTACAATAGCTTTTGCGATACAATTAGTTGAAATATAGAACTACGTGTGTCTTAATCCTTCGATGTGAAGAATTAACACTTTAGGGAACTGGAAGATTATAGAGGCTTGAAAGGAAAATAATGGTTCAAAAGCAAGTAAACAAAGTAAAGCAATGCAGAAAGAAATATGGTTCTGAAACAAATTCTCCGACCCGTTCAAAGTGAAATCTTCAACATATATATAGGCTCTCTCTTGTAACTATCATGTTCCATTATTTCAGTACGTGCGCTAAATTCTCAACTGATGGAATGAGGTCGTGTCGACTTTGTGTGGGCTGCTTCGTGGTTTACTGCATAGACTGAGATTTTAAGGTGTTACGTTTGTAATGGAACTCATTACGTTCGTAACAGCTAGGCCCTTTGTTACGTTCGTAACGCGTTACGTTACGTTCGTAACAGTGTGCGCTAGGCGTTACGTTCGTAACACTAGGCGTTGCGCTCGTAACGTCTTCTGGTGTGAGTTTCTTAGCAGAATGTCGTTTTTCTTCTTTCTTCTTGCCATTTCTTAGCATGTTTTTCTCCTTTTAGCTTATTTTCCATCTTATGTCTTGGAAAATATAATTTACCTGAAAAAAATAAAAATACATTCGTGATGCATATTATTTGATAAAAGCGTACAAATAACTCGTGTAAATTAGGCCTAAAAAGCGACAGTTTTCGTGTTATCAAACTCCCCTACACTTGAACCTTTGCTTTTCCTCAAGCAAAAAGATAAGGCAGTTTATAAAAACGACAAATTAAGCACACGCGACGATGTTCGCAAACTAGCTAGTTTGTAAATTTTGATTAGGCCAAGAGATTTAGACGCAAAAGAGGTACGGTGACGACATTAGAGTACTCCAATAGGGCAAACCGTTCCAAGTCATGTTGTTATAACACCAATCAACCCTTCAAACTAAATTTCACCCGTATTCATTCAAGCGCAATCACATTAAGCCCTTTATCTCCACACGCACATAGCAAAGTAACCGATTAGCGACTATGATCCGTTGATTCTTGGGGTTTTGGAACTTAGAAGTGGTAACCCCTTCTTTTTTTATAGATTAATTGTAAATTGCGGGGGATCGGTCCGTAGTCCGCCCTACTAAGTTCAGTACCAGATACTTCTGAACTAATTTACAATAAGTTTTCTTTTATCTTGTGAGAATTACATCCTTTGGGCTAAATGACCGAGTGAAGGTCACCTAACTTAATTTGGGCATTTCACGACAAAAATTGCTATTTTATCATCATCTCTTTCGGATCATTCACTTATATTCATCGGTTCCTTGCGTAGTTTGTGTTTTGACGGTGCAGACTGCTAGATAAACTACTAGGGGATAATTTAAAGTAAAATTCGCGGTTGGCGGTATAATAAGTACCCAAAATGGCATCGCATAAGGTGGAGTTCTAAAATGTCAAAACCGTAACGATTTTGTCGAACTTCCTCATGTGGCCTAAACTGAATTGAGTATTTGGTTTTAGCTAGCTGTTTGGACACATCACGTTGTATGATAATCGTAAATTTTTCGTCATGGCTCAAGAATTGTAAAGTTTGGGGAAATCCAATAATGCACGAAAAAGAACTTAGAAATTAAGGACTTAATTGTACATGAAGTTGTTTTGTTGAAGGGAAAGTACAAGAAAGGAAAAATGATGTGAAAAATTAAATCTAATCTAGAAAGCGAAATAAAATGATAGAGTTTCCTCCCCCACACTTAAATCTAACATTGTCCTCAATGTTTCAAAATAAGGTAAAGGAGGTAAGGATGGGAGGAGATATCTTCATTCAGGCCCTCTCCCTCTGTCTCTTCCACGACCTCTTCTCTGCCCATCAAAGCAGGGCAATCCAACATGATTCAAGATCTCTTGAAAAGCGTCCATGTGTACACTCAAACCACCCATTTCTGTCGTCAAAGTATTCATACGGGCCTCATACCTAGCTCCTTGTTCAATTTATTGCTGCTGCATCTGTTGCATGAGTTGCATCATTGCAGTTTGCTGAGCTTGGATATCAGTGGTCTGTTGGGATTGGCGGGTAAGCTGAGCATTCATATCTATCATCCTTTGGTTTTGATCCATCATTGCCTCATAAAGGTGTTCAGTAGTCGGGCAACGAGGCCTTCTTCTGCGCCTAGTATAAGTGCTTAGTATATCCTGTTGAGGTGCTGTCTGCTGCTGTGCATCTATTTCTTCTTCCACCTCATCAGTAGGTTGGGGATTTTGATTCATCTGAGAAGCTAGGTCGGGTTCAGGGGCATTTAAATCATAAATCCACTTATCCATATTCGCCACATTTGTGAGCAACCTATTCGGCATAAATACACTTGGAACAATCGTGTTCTTCACCATCAAATTATACCTACCATCATCTCGGTTCCTAATCAAACGCATGTATTTGCAGTTATCCAAATCCATGAGAAGAGGCGGTAGAGCATCAAGAGTCTCCAGTTGGCTTTGAAAATTAAGCCTATGAGCTAATATGGTTATCAGTCCTTCGATCAAAAATGGTTGTCGTCCCCTTGCACAAAGGGACTCAATATGACGTAGAAGGAACGGAGTAACATTTACCTTGGTTTTACCAGCTAAGCAGCAATGAAGGAAAAATACCTCCTTTGAGTTGACTTTGTTGCTATTAGCTCGTCCAAAAATGGTGTTGGAGAGAATCTTGAAGTAGTACCTAGTGGTGGGGTTGTGAACGTGAGATGACAGACACTCATCCCAATTTCCTGTCGAGACATTGGTGAGTTTCTTCCACAATTCGAACAAAACAACGGTCCAATATTCGGTAACAGGGACCTTGTGGTGCACCGTCTCGGATACGTCTTCCTTAATTGAAAATTTGAGTAGCTCTGTGATTCTTTCTTGGTTTAACGTATATTCGGTGTTGAACATACGGAAAGATGCGGTGCCCGTGAGGAACATGCCGTCATCACTCGGTGTTGAATACGAGAACGAACTAAGGAACTCGAGCGTCAGCTTAGGGTACGTCGGGTGATGTTGCGTGCATGCGAATGAGAGGCCAGAGAGACGGAGCAGCCAATGCACTCCATCAAATATTCCCAATTTGTTGAGACAATCGTTGTCGGGATATCTCATGGCCAAGACTCCCCTACGGTGAAACTTCAAATATTGCTCCCTTTGGTGTCCACCTTCTTGATTCCTAAAAACGATTCCACCCATGTCATCCTCTCTGTTCTCCATTGATAATCCATTGACTGAAGCAAGGTTCTACTGTGAAAGTGGTGAGGGAGAGTGTTGTACCCCAAAATTTTCCCTCCCATAATCTTCAAAGTTTTTGCCAAGCATCACCTCAAATGGCTCAAGTCTACTCAAAGGCTACACAATCAACCATCCTCCTAAGCCAGTCAAACTAGGGTTTTGGTTCTTGCAAGGAAGTTGAATTTTTCAAGAGCTCAATCAAGTCTCCTATGCTCATACACATTGTCAAGCACCTACATGTCAAGTTTCAAGGCTCACAAGGTCAAGTGGCACAGTCAAAAACCCTAATTGCTCAACAGTCAACTGTAGGGGCAAAATGGTCATTTGGCAGTCAAAAGTCAAAATTTTTGGTCAACATCTTATTTTGAAGCCACAAACATCATTTGATCAATGCTTGATCATGATTCTAAAAGTTTGGCTCAAAAAGTCTCAAGATGCAAAAGTTTCTATTTTTGGACAGCTGAAAAGTCAACTGTAACTTGACCAAGGCATAACTTTTTAATGGTTCATCAGAAAAATCCCATCCAATGCTCATATTGAAGGGGAGGACATTTCCTACAACTCATCTTCACATTCCAAGTCCAAGAAATGCTCTCACAAAAAGTTATCAATTTCAACATTATAGCTCATTTTCAAAAGTCAACAAAAAGGGAATTTAAGTCAAAGACCATAACTTGAGATTGGTAAATCAAAATGACATGGGACAAAAAAAATTGGTTAGAGGACTTCAAGACCTTTCCAAAATGTCCAAGAACATGATCAAAGCTTAAAATTTGAGCAAGATATGCATTGGAGAAGTTGGGAAATTTTTGTGAAATGGCCAAAATCATTCATCCTTGAAATTTCATTTTTGATAAAAGGGGCCCACTTTTTCCACTTGTTTCAGCTTGGCCATGCTTCCCACGTGTCCCACCTTTTATTTCAATATTTAAAATTAATTTTTTCATTTTTATTAGATTTTTTGGATTTAATTCATTTTAAATCCTTTAAAATCAAATAAAAATCAAAAAGGTTAATTAAGGGGGATATTTGGCTTTGATTAACTTTGAATCACCATTATGCATATCCCATATTCGTGCCAAGGCTAAATGAAGCAAGAATTCAAAATTGGCTCAAAAATGGAAAGTTGTTAATGGAGGTTTATGGAAAATCTTGAACTTGAATGCCTTACATTATTGGCCCTTAATTCCAATTGAAACTCATTGCATATGACATATACAAGTGATCAGAAGCATACACAAGACCTAAGCTGCGCTGAAACCTGAGAACCCAACTTGCATTTTTTGCCAAAATTTTCAAAACTGAAAACACTTCTAGAGCTTGTTTCAGACCCTCATTCCTATCCAAACACGTTGCTGACATCCTAAGGAAGCTATTCGGATCAAATTCAACCCTCCATACGCCAAGAATCGGTATAACCAAGTCTGACCTTCTTTGAAAATTTTGATATTCGTATTTCATTATTCATCATCATTTTTTCATTTTTTATCATGGATTTGGACTAATGTGAATGTTTTGAAGCTGATAGCATGATTTAATTGAGTTTTCAAGGCCTCTAGCGAAATATGCCATGGGAATTTTCTAGGGTTGCAAGAATTGTGAAATGGGGTTTCTTTCCTCTGAAAAAATTGGACCACGAGACCACTACCATTGCACTCGTGACATCCCAATGATTCCAAATCACCCATCGCGCTTAATTTATGATTGAACATGAGCTATTCGCTATTATTCATAAGCTTGCGTTTTGGGGGGGGGGGGTTTAAAACCCCCGCTATCCTTTTTGTTACAGGAACATTTGGAGAAGACGACTGCGTGGCATGGCGTGAGTGGATGGTTTGAATTCCAGCGCCCTTTTTTTATTTCATAACATTAATGTTGATTTTGTTTTATATTGTTTATTTTCCATTTTATATACAAAGCGCACAAATGGTTCAGTTGGTCAAAGCATTAGCTGGTAAACACTAGGACCTGGGTTCGAATCCCAGGTCCCCTCAAATCATTTCTATTATTTTGTTTCCCATATTTCCATACAGCGCACGTTCCAGCAGTACACCATACATCCAGCGCCTGGGCTTGCCACATAATCCAGGAGATCAATCCAGTGGCCATCACCAGCAGTCCACCGTGCACGCTGTCAAACGCTCCACACACAACTCCAAAAAAGTCAACAAGGCCTGGATTGCAATGGGCCAAAGTGCTTCAAAAACTCCCCTTTGGGTTCAGACACCCCCAGGGTTTGATCCACCTTTTACTCTTTTTTCTTTTATTATATTTTTTCCCTTTTTATTCTTTTTAGTTTATTTTACTCTTTTAATTAATTTAACTAATAATAACACAAAACCAAAAAAAATCAAAATTAGAAATCATAAAAAATAAAAAAAATATGTTTTATTTATTTTTATTTTTTAATTCCTTAATAGTTTTATTTTGTAAATAAATTTTGTTAACCAATTTAGTTTTAATTTTTAGGTTTAATTTTAATGTATTTTCTAAATAACTTAAAAAAAGGTAGAAATTAGGTTTTAGATCTTTATTCTTTTCCTCAATAAAATAATTTCATCTTATCCTATTATTGATAATTAACTATTTTTGTAAATAAAATTGTCATTAAATAATTAGTTTAAATTAGGACAAACTTAAAACAATTTTCTTTAATAATTAAAAATAATTTAGAATTAGCTTTTTTTATTTAATTTCAAAATCCAATTAATTCTCTTTAATTTCATAAATCCAAAAACATAAAAAATAAGTTTCTTTTTCTCATTTAATAATTAAATCAATTTTCAATTTCAATTTAATTTCTTTAAAGGGTCCAACGCCCTCGCACTCTCGATTCTATTTCTTTTCGCATTTACTTTTATTTCTTTTTTGTGAATATAATGTATTTATCCCAAAGCCTTGTAATAGATTAATTAGGATATTTACTTTCTGCACTTTTATTCAAATCGGGTCTTGGTTTAATTTGGCGACGTAGACCCGCGCCTTTGTAATAGCGTAAGACCTTTATCTTTTCCACACTTTAAATTCCCGCACCTTTTAACTGTTAATAATCACATGAAAGAATGTATGCCCAAAAATAAAATCAAAGCGTAGATCACCAATGCATGACAAGACAAATAATAACTGAAAATGACACACAATTCACACACCACTCTTAGGGTATGCCTCACTGTTGCCTTGCCCCTCGAAAGGTGGTCATCGAGTATAAGACATTTTAGTAAGTCCTTATGTCCATGAACATGGCATAAGGGTAGCTTCTAAGGTGTCCTACTATTGCTCTGGTGATCACACTGTTGCCTTGCCCCTCGAAACATGGTCGTCGAGTACAGGACGTCTTAGTGAGTCCTTATGTTCCATTGATCTAGTTGCCTCGAATAAGTTGCCTCGGAACGGTCGCCTCGGAATAAAAAGATCAATGGCATAAGGGTAGCTTCTAAGGTATCTTACCATTGCTCGGTGACCACACTGTCCCTAACCCTCGAATTGACCCGAACACCTCCAACGGTGGTGCTCCCTACCCCTCAATGGTGGGATGGCATTACCTTAAGGACATTTACACAGACGAATTCCTTAGGGTAGGTAGATGACTCGTAGATACTTGCTCTAAATTCAAAACAAATCAAATCAAAAACTCTTTTCACACCGACACTTTCAAAAAGACTTTCAAAAACAACTTTTCAAACACTCTTGAGGACTGATACAAGAGTCGAACTGAAATTTTAAACGAAACCTTTTTTAAACCCACAGTTGAAAAGCAAACAAACATTTTGAAAACACAAATGAGAAAGTATCTAAGAGCCCATGGATAACCATGGATAGAAAGGGTGCTAACACCTTCCCTTTCTATAAATCTACCTCCCGAACCGAGAACTAATCTCAATAAGGAATTTTTCTGTGCTTTTGTCCTTTCCATTTGGAGAAAATAAAAGACGGTGGCGACTCTTGCTTACCGCGACATTTCTCGAACCAGCGTTAAACAGTCAGTTCCAGATCCACCGATCACAGAACTGGCGACTCTGCTGGGGAACAAATTTTAAAGTGAGGTGTACCTTAGGACTAAGATCACTGTGTTTTCAATTGCTTTGACTTGTTTGCTTTAAATTGTGGGACTGTCTTGGGAGTTCTATGGATCCTAACCCGGATCTGGGGATACCTTCTTAGAAAGTAGCAACAAGGCTGTGAGGGAACTGTGCAGGGTATACCGACATGGTTGAAACAGTCTGCTACGTTGATGTGGCACTTTGGTGTGTACCGGTAACCCTTGAGTTCAGTAAAGGAGAGTACGGGGCCTCCATGTGGTGTCGTGAAGCATCAACTGACCTTAGGAACCTTAATTGAACTATCTTGGCCTCTTTAGGGTAGTGAGATAACTGACTTTGGTGCAGTCCGAGGTTGGTTGATACTCGATACTACACTCAATTGAGGGTTGCTTTCCTGGGATATTTCGGTCGCCAGTTTAGTGGCTAAATCGAAACGATGAACAATGAAAGCAATCCAGTGATATTGGGACCCTTAGAACCCGGTTACTTCTAATAGGACAGGTTGAGCCCACCAACTTCAAGAGGGTAATACCCAGACCCCATGCTGGCCTAAACTCTAAGGGCTGTGGTGTGACTTGTGTGCCTTATCATGTTTGCCTTTGTAAATATTTGTGGTGTGTTTAATCATAGCATCATGACATCATACAGCATCATATGCATTGGCTAACCATTTCGGGGGTTCGAATCTTCATCTTTGTCCTTGTTTTGTAGGACATGGAAACTGTTCGCAGAAAGACAATTCAGATCAGCCTTGTAAGGATCCCTCCTCAGCTTAAGGAGCTTACATCCAGGATTCCTGAGAGCTCTTCATTCAGTGAGAGACATGGAAGACTCATTAGCCTGGTCAACACCAACATTGAGGAAGATATGATAAAGGTCCTATTCCAGTTCTTTGACCCTCTGCATCACTGTTTCACTTTCCCAGATTATCAACTGGTGCCTACATTAGAAGAGTTCTCCCGGCTTCTGAAGATCCCTATCCTTGATCAACTACCCTACAACGGTACGGAAAAGGAACCCAAACTTGAAGAGATTGCTAAGGCCTTACACCTACAACCATCTGACCTCAAGGGACATTGGGAAGCTAGAAGTGGTATCAAAGGGTTCCTAGCCAGGTTTCTGTTTGAAAAGGCCCAAGAATGTTGGAACTCCCTTGACCTACAAGATTTTGAAGAAGTTGTGGCCCTCCTTGTCTATGGTTTGGTGTTGTTCCCTAATCTAGATCAGCTTATAGATATCAGTGCTGTCCAGATCTTCATGTCCAGGAATCCTATACCTACGTTGCTGGGGGACATCCTTCACTCATGTTACACTCGAACCATGAGAAAAAGAGGTGTCCTTATGTGCTGCACTCCTCTCCTGGGAAGGTGGTTTATTTCGCACCTTCCACAATCAGTTTTGAAGAATGAGCAGGGTTTGAGGTGGTCACAACGATTGATGACTCTTACACATGCAGATATACATTGGTGCTCTCGGTCCAAAGGGGATGTCACTATCATTGATCGTTGCGGGGAGTACCCTAATGTTCCTTTACTTGGAATTAGAGGAGGTATTACTTACAACCCGTGCCTGGCTTGGAGACAGTTTGGTTATGCTCGGAGGGACGGTCCTCATGACATGTTAATTCCTGACATAGTTTTTGACTTCGACAACGACGCACAAAGACTTCGCCAGAGATTTATCTGAGCTTGGAGGATGCCCAGTAAGATAGACAACAAGACACTGGGGCATAGGAACTCCATCCCGTTGGAACCTTATCTCAAGTGGGTACGAGCTCGCTCCCAGAAGTTAGTGATGCCATATCCTCATGTTCTCCCTGTGATCAAAGAGCCAGTATTGGAAGGAGAGGTGTCCTACACCATTCAACATCCTGACATGCCCACATCCTGGGAAGAAATGCAGAAGAGCTGGATCCAGCTTAAGGAAGAACGGAATTCTCTTGAGACCAGTCTACATGCTAGTGAAAAGAAGGTCTTGGAGCTCACCCGCCTATTGCACGAGGAGAGGAATCTCAACACCTACATTGCTCCGAAGAGGATGCGTAGTGTCTTTTGGGATTGATTTTCTTTGTAATATGTGCCCATGAGGCCTTGATGTACCAAACAATTATTTCCTTAATGATAACGGGTGTTCCTTTTTGTCTAACCCAAATTTGAATTTTCGAACCCTTGAATGCATTGCATAAACATATATCATTCATCATGTGCATATCAGGTACTCTTCTTTTCAGGTTGCTTACTGTTCTTCGCTGTTTATTTCAGCATCATGAACCCTGAATCATCTACCGAGCTGTCTATCAAGGCCCTTCAGGCGCAGAACGCACAATTTCAGGAGCTGATCATGGCTTTGGCTCAAGGTCAACAAGAGCTGAAGGCTATGCTCCTGAAGAAGAAAAAGAAGAAGAAGAGGACTGTGCTATTCAACACTGGGCGCAGACTCGGGAACACGTTGCAGAATGAAGCTGAGAGGACTACTCCATCTGTGGGGGAAGGTAGTCACCAAGAAAGGGAGGTCCCTAGTCCTGTGGTCTCTGATACTGAGATAGACTTCAACGACGAACAGTACCCTCCTACTGAGGACCGGTACAAACAACTGGAGGACAGATTAAATGCTATGGAGATCCAGCGTGTGCCTGGACTGGATTTCGGAGACTTGGGGTTATCTACTGGGGTGGTGATCCCACACAAGTTCAAGGCGCCTGCCTTTGTGAAGTATGACGGGGCCTCCTGTCCCAAGATGCACCTCCGTTCTTATGTAAGAAATATCCAGCCTTACATATCAGACAGGAACTTATGGATCCACTTCTTCCAGGAGAGTCTTTCAGGGACTCACCTCGAATGGTTCTATCAGCTGGATGGGACCAACATTCATAACTGGGAGGATCTGGCCACTGCTTTTTACAAGCAGTATCAATATAATTCCGACCTCGCTCCTACGCGTACCCAACTCCAGGGTATGTCGCTAGGATCGGGTGAAGGTTTTAAGGAGTATGCACAGAAATGGAGAGACCTGGCTGGCAGGGTGCAGCCACCATTGACTGACCGGGAGCTAGTAGATATGTTCTTGGGGACCCTATCTAGTCTATTCTTCAATCATCTCATCGGTAATTCCTCTGCTGGGTTTACTGACCTGATCCTGACTGGTGAAAGGATCGAGGCTGGTATAAAATCGGGGAAGATACAGAAGGTTGCCTCCTCAAATACTGAAAAGAAGCCCTTCAAGAAAGAGGCAAGTGCTATGTATGGTCCAAGAAGGAAAGACAAACCTGAACGCCGCCAAGCTGTCAACGCGGTGGTTATTTCTAAGCCTGCTGCTGCTCCACAACAGTACAACCAACCCAAAGCTGAGAGGCCCAAACGACAGTATACTCGGCTCAGCATGACTCTCTCTCAGATCCTGCCGCAACTGCTGTCAACTAGCCTGGTAACTGTCAGAGAGGCTCTGAAGATGGTAAACACAGCATCTCCGAAATACAACCCCAACGCCCGTTGCGCTTATCACTCTGATAGTCCGGGACATAACACAGACGATTGTTGGGCACTGAGGAATAAGGTTCAGGACCTTATTGATGCTAAGGAGGTTCAGTTTGAGGCGCCCGAGAAGCCTAATGTGGTGACTGCTCCTATGCCTAACCATGGAGTAAATGCTATTGGGGATGAATATGAAGTGGAAGAATCTGAGTTCAACAGCTGGATATACCCGACAGCCGAAGATGGACCTAGCAACTGGACTTCCAAAGACTGCATGCCTGTTACTGTTGTCACCCAGTAATGAACTTCTTTGTTTTGGATTTGTAATAAACAATAATTTGAAACTCTATGGCCCGGTGTCTTACCCGGGGCACCGTGGTTTTATTTGTGAGGGCTTTTAATTGTCATTTCATATATCATGAATAAAGGCCTTGGACGTTTTCTCGCACTTCAAATCTTATGCTCCTTTTCTTTCTTTCCTTTCTTTATATTGCAAAACAGCTATATTTACACACACTCACTCATACAGGTTTCAATCCACTCTGGATCTCACTGGTAACGACTCTGCTACTGCCAGTTATGACTTCGAAAATTCGATCAGCTTAGCCGAAGACGAAGGTGAAGATGATTGCGAAGTGCCTGGTGAGCTTGCAAGACTGTTACTCCAGGAAGAGAGGGCAATTCAACCACATGAAGAGCCGATGGAAACTGTTGCACCCCAAAATTTGCCCTCCCATATTCATCAAGATTTGTCAAGTCAAGGTCACAAAATTCCCCAAGGGTTGTGCAGCTCAACTGTCTCCTATACAGTCAAAACTAGGGTTTGGGTTCTGATCAAGAAAATGAAGTTTTCAAAGGCCCAATCAAGTCTCACATGCCTACAAAGATGGTCAAGTACCCTCATATCAAGTTTCAAGGCATTCAGCTCAAAATTGCACAGTCAAAACCCTAAATTGCACTACAGTCAACTGTAGGGGCAAAATGGTCATTTGACAGTTAAAAGTTCAAATTTTTGGTCAACATATCATTTTGAAGCCACAAACATCATTTGATCAATGCTTGATCATGATTCTCAAAATTTGGCTCAGAAATCATCAAAGATGCAAAAGTTGCTATATTTGGACAGCTGAAAAAGTCAACTGAAATTGACCAGGGCATAACTTTCACATGGATTATCAGAAAAATTCCATCCAAAGCTCATTTTGAAGAGAAAGACATTTCCTACAATTCATCTTCATACTTCAAGTCCAAGAAATGCTCTCACAAAAAGTTATCAATTTCAACATTATAGGTCATTTTCAAAAGTCAACAAAAAGGGACTTTAAGTCAAAGGCCATAACTTGAGATTGGTAAATCAAAATGACATGGGACCAAAGGCATTGGTTAAAGGACTCAAAGACCTTTCCAAAATGTCCAAGAACATGTGAAAAGCGTAAAAAATGAGCAAGTTATGCCTTGTGGAAGTTGGGAAATTTTTGGGAATTTTGAAAAGTCAACAATGGTTCAAATGATCCAAAAATGCAAATGGGCCCATTTTTCTTCCAAGTTTCTTCATACCAAGCCTATGCACGACCATTGGGCCCAAAGGGAAGTATTTTCTCATTTTTTAATTATTTATTTGAATTTATATTAATATTAATTCAATTAAATTATTTAAATATGTGAAAAATATAAACTTGACCTAAAAAAATCTTTTTATGCATGATTTGGCTTCTATAATTCGTGCACATGCTAATAGGGAAAGATTTGGTGCTAATTGATCAGAATTGAACCAAAAACCATGAAAAAAGATTCAAAAAAGATCTTCCAAAATCAAAGATTGAAATCATTGAATGCCTTGGATTTTCTCAAGTTTTGTTGACCTAAAAGCTTGGCTATATGATCAGAATCAAAAACCTAATGGCCTTAGACTCTAAGCTGCGCCCCAAGAACAGTTTGCAAATTGAAATTTTTTCATAAAACACAAAAACTGAAAGCTAGTTTTTAGGTCGATTCAAGCTTCAATTCTTGTTCTATCAGCATCCTCAAGCTTCACTGAACGTGTGTCAATCAAAAACATCAACCAAAACGCCCTGAATTGGTACCCATAAGTCAAACTGTGAAGCAAAATTCTTGAAATCGCATATCATAAATCATGCGTCTTTTTGCATTTTTTTTTATGGATTCTTGCTCATAATGATGTTTCTAAGCTGACCAACATATTCAATTATGTTTTTATGCCATATATGCGTTTTTGCCATGGTTAAATATTAGGGTTACAGGTTTTCCAGATTGGGGCTTTTACAACGAAGCAAAATTAGGATTCCAGACTATAGCCATTGGATTAAGCAGGTTGAGACGAAGGATAAGCACTACTCGCGCCCAATTTATTGGTCCTATAGCGCTAGTCGCTATTTTCCTAAAAGCTACTTTAACCCACGCGTGAAAACTGTTGCCATAGGGTTTTGTTTTACAGGATGAGGAAGAAGACGATTTCGTGTCCATCAGCCATTGGCCACTTTGAATCTCGCGCGTTTTTCATCCACTAACACCATGTTTTATTTATTATGTTTATGCGTTATTATATGTTAAATTGAAAGCGCTTGGTTCAGTGGTTAAGTGTTTGTGCTGGCAACGTTAAAGACCTGGGTTCAAGTCCCAGGAACTGGCAATTTCCATAATATTTTTCAATACTCATTCCTATGCAGGCACGCTCTTAAGGACCACCATACGTCCTCCTCATCTATTGTCCACGCGTCCTAAACGATCAAACCAAAGGCGTAGATTCAAGAGACACGCTACACCTGGTCAAGCGCATCACATGGGATCCAGAAAAGTCAACAAATTTCCAGCTTATTGGGCCTGAATTGCTAGGCCTGAACCTCACATTTGGGGCTACACCCCACCCTGGTTTGCCAATTTTATTTATTTTCTTATATCTTTTTAATTATTATTTTAATTGTTATGTTTATTTTAATTATTGTTTGTTTAATTTTTAATCAAAATACAAAAACATCATAAAAATCAAAAAATGCCAAAAAATATAATTTTTAATTTTATTATTTCCATAAATAAATTGTATGTAAATTATTTAGTTTAATTAGGTTTTTTTAACTTTAATTCCTTTTAATCACTAAAATCCAAAAATAGAATTAGGTTTAATTTTTATTCTTCTTACTTTCTTTTTTTAATAATATTTATTTTATTTATTTATTATAATTAAATTTTATATGTAAATAAACTTAGTTTTAATTAGGTTATAATTTCATTCTTTTTAACAATTAAAAATCCAAAATATAGAATTAGGTTAATTAGCAATTTTGATTCCTTTTCATATTTTTCCTTTTTTCCTTTTTTTTCACAGCAATAATTATTTATTTATTTATTTTTTATAATTAAATTTGTACATAAATAAATTAGATTTAAATTAGGTCAAATTTCAATATTTTTTGCAATAAACTTAAAAAACATTAGAACTAGGGTTTAGCATCTCATTTCAATTTTAATTAATTTTTCTTTTTCTCCTTAAATCTAAAAAACATAAAAAATACCAAAAAACATTTAATTTTTAATTTTAATTCTCATTAACTTTAAATATTTTGCAAAAGGGTCCAACGCCCATTGTTTTAATTATTTTATTTCGCGCATTTTACTTTATCGCTTATTATAATTATGTACATGTCCCAAAGCCTTGTAACTTTAACCTTTTCGCACTTTATTTTTCCGCATTATTTACTTTTCCGTCAAATCGGGTCCGGTTTAATTTTGGCGATGTGGACCCGCGCCATTTGTAATAACCTTAGATTTATTTTCCCGCAAACTTATAACTGTTAAAAAGCATGCAAGAATGAATGTCTTAATTAAAATCAAGCGTAGATCACAATGACATGACAAAAGACAAATATCAAATGAAAACGACACACAATTCGCACACACCACCCCTAGGGTACGCCTCACTGTTGCCTTTCGAAAGGTGATCGTCGAGTAGAGGACGTCTTAGTAAGTCCTCATGATCCGGGAACCTGGCATGAGGGTAGCTTCTAAGGTGTCTTCCCATTGCTCTGGTGATCACCACGTCCCGAACATCGAATTGACCCGAACACCTCCAACGGTGGTGCTACCTACCTCTCAATGGTGGGATGGCACTACTTTAAAGGACTCTTACACAGACGAATTCCTTAGGGTAGGTAGGTTCTCAAGGATACTTGCTCTAATTCAAAACAAAACAAATCAAAACTCTTTTCACACCACACATTTTCAAAAGCTTTCAAAACAAACTTTTCAAACACTCTGACGTACGAGTCGAACTGAAATTTTTCAAAGAAACTTTGTTAACCCACGTTGAAAAGCAAACAAACCATTTTGAAAACACAATGAGCAAGTATCTAAGAGCCCATGGATAACCATGGATAGAAAGGGTGCTAACACCTTCCCTTTCTATAACCTACCTCCCGAACCGAGAGCAATCTCTTTAAGGAATTTTTCTGTGCTTTTGTCCTTTCCATTTGGAGAAAATAAAAGACGGTGGCGACTCTTGCTTCCGCGACATTTCGCGAACCAGCTTTAAACAGTCAGTTCCAGATCCACCGATCACAGAACTGGCGACTCTGCTGGGGATTCTTTATAAAGTGATGTGTACCTTAGGGATAGTTCATAACTGTGTTTTCAATTGTTTTCTTTGCTTGCTTTATTATTGTGGGACTTGCTTGGGAGTTCTATAGATCCTAAACCCGGATCTGGGGGATACCTTTCTTAGAAAGTAGCAACAAGGCTGTGAGGGAACTGTGCGGGGTATACCGACATGGTTGAAACAGTCTGCTACGTTGATGTGGCACTTTGGTGTGTACCGGTAACCCTTGAGTTCAGTCAAGGAGAGTACGGGGCCTCCGCGTGGTGTCGTGAAGCATCAACAGACCTTAGGAACCTTAATTGAACTATCTTGGCCTCTTTAGGGTAGTGAGATAACTGACTTTGGTGCAGTCCGAGGTTGGTTGATACTCGATACTACGCTCAATTGAGGATTGCTTTCCTGGAATATTTCGGTCGCCAGTTCAGTGGCTAAATCGAAACGATGAACAATGAAAGCAATCCCGTGATATTGGGAACCTTAGAACCCGGTTACTTTGATTAGGACAGGTTGAACCCACCAACTTCAAGAGGGTATTACCCAGACCCCAGGCTGGCCTTAAACCTTAAGGGCTTGTCTTGTGTGCCTTGTGTGCCCTACATGTTTGTCTTTGTAAATATCTGTGGTGTTTTTAATCATAGCATCATGACATCATCCAGCATCATACGCATTGACTAACCATTTCAGGGGTTCGAATTTTCATCTTTGTTCTTGTTTTGTAGGACATGGAAACTGCTCGTAGAAAGACAATTCAGGTCAATCTTGTAAGGATCCTTCCTCAGCTTAAGGAGCTTATATCCAGGATTCCCGAGAACTCTTCATTCAGTGAAAGGCATGGGAGCCTCATCAGCTTGGTCAACACCAACATTGAGGAAGATATGATTAAGGTCTTGTTCCAATTCTTTGACCCTCTGCATCACTGCTTTACCTTCTTGGACTATCAGTTGGTACCTACATTGGAGGAGTTCTCCCGGCTCCTGAAGATCCCTATCCTTGATCAGCTACCCTTCAACGGTACAGAAAAGGAACCGAAGCTGGAAGAGATTGCTAAAGCCTTGCACCTACAGGCATCTGACCTCAAGGGACATTGGGAAGTCAGAAGTGGTATCAAAGGGTTCTTAGCCAGGTTTCTGTTTGAAAAAGCTCATGAATGTTGGAACTCCCTTGACCTACAAGCTTTTGAAGAAGTGGTAGCCCTCCTTGTTTATGGTTTGGTGTTGTTCCCTAACCCAGATCAGCTCATTGATATCAGTGCCGTTCAGATCTTTATGTCCAGGAATCCTATACCTACGTTGCTGGGGGACATCCTTCACTCATGTTACACTCGAACCATGAGAAAAAGAGGTGTCCTTATGTGTTGCACTCCTCTCCTGGGAAGGTGGTTTATTTCGCACCTTCCGCAATCAGTCTTGAAGAATGAGCGGGGTTTGAGATGGTCACAACGGTTGATGACTCTTACACATGCAGATATACATTGGTGTCCTAGATCCAGAGGCGATGTCACTATCATTGATCGTTGTGGGGAGTACCCTAATGTTCCTTTACTTGGAATCAGAGGAGGTATTACTTATAGCCCATGCCTGGCTTGGAGACAGTTTGGTTATGCTCGGAAGGATGGACCTCATGACATGTTAATTCCCGACATAGTTTTTGACTTCGACAATGATACTCAAGGACTTCGTCAGAGATTTATCAGAGCTTGGAGAATGCCCAGTAGGATAGACAGCAAGACACTGGGGCATAGGAACTCCATCCCTTTGGAGCCTTATCTCAAGTGGGTACGCGCCCGCTCCCAGAAGTTAGTGATGCCTTATCCTCACATGCTTCCAGTAATCAAAGAACCTGTCTTGGAAGGGGAAGTGTCTCATGTTATTCAGCACCCTGATATGCCCACATCCTGGGAAGAGATGCAGAAGAGCTGGATCCAGCTTAAGGAAGAGCGGAATTCTCTTGAGACTAGTCTGCATGCCAGTGAAAAGAAGGTCTTGGAGCTCACCCGTCTGTTGCATGAGGAGAGGAATCTCAACACCTACATAGCTCCGAAGAGGATGCGCAGTGTATTTTGGGATTGACTTGATTTTTGTACTTTTTGCCCATGAGGCCTTGATGTATTAAACAATGATTTCTTTAATAATAACGTGTGTTCCTTTTTTGTCTACAACAAATTTGAACTTTCGAACCCTTGAATGCATTGCATACGCATTTCATACATCATGTGCATAACAGGTTTTTCCCCTTTTCAGGTTGCTTACAGTTCTTCGCTGTTTATTTCAGCATCATGAATCCCGGATCTGAATCAACAGAGACATCAATCAAGGCTCTCCAGGCGCAGAATGCGCAATTTCAAGAACTAATCATGGGTCTAGCTAAAGGCCAAGAAGAACTGAAGACTATGCTCCTGAAGAAGGAGAAGAAGAAGAAGAGAAGAACTGTTCTGTTCAACTCGGGCCGAAGGTTGGGTAATACTCTGCAGCATGAAGAGGCTGGTTCTTCTGTTGGCAGGAGTCCTTCTCAGGCAGAAGTAAAGGTTCCTAGTCCGGTCGTCTCCGACAACGAGACAGATTTTGATGAAGAGCAGTACCCTCCTGCAGATGACAGGTACAAACAATTGGAGGACAGGTTGAAGGCTATGGAGGTGCAACAGGCACCTGGGCTGGATTTCGGAGATCTGGGTTTGTCGACTGGTGTAATTATCCCGCATAAATTCAAAGCACCCACCTTCTCGAAGTATGACGGGGCGTCTTGTCCCAAGCTGCACTTAAGGTCCTATGTTCGGAAAATTCAGCCGTACTCTGCGGACAAGAATCTATGGATCCACTTCTTCCAGGAGAGTCTTTCAGGGACTCATCTCGAATGGTTCTATCAGCTGGATGGGACCAAAGTTCGTAACTGGGAGGAGCTGGCTACTGCTTTCTACAAGCAGTATCAGTATAATGCCGACCTTGCACCCACACGTACCCAACTCCAGGGTATGGCGTTAGGTGCAAGCGAAGGTTTTAAGGAGTACGCTCAGAAGTGGAGAGACCTGGCTGGAAGGGTGCAGCCACCATTGACTGACCGGGAGTTGGTTGACATGTTCTTGGGGACCCTATCTGGGCCATTCTTCAACCATCTCATTGGGAATTCTTCTGCTGGTTTCACTGATTTGATCTTGACTGGAGAAAGGATTGAAGCTGGGTTGAAGTCTGGGAAGATTGCGAAGGGGGCATCATCCTCTAGTTCAGAAAAGAAACCGTTTAAAAAAGAGTCTAGTGCCGTATATGGTTCCAGAAGATCAGAAAGACATGAGCACCGTCAATCTGTCAGTGCGGTCATGATTGCTAAGCCTGCTGCCGCTCCCCGGCCAAACAATACTCAGAAGGTGGAAAGACCCCGGAGAGAATTCACCCGGTTAAACATGACTTTGTCGCAGATCCTGCCACAGTTGCTCGCAACCAATTTAGTGACTGTCAGGGAGGCTCCGAAGTTCCCAAATACTGCATCCCCCAAGTACAACCCGAATGCTCGTTGTGCTTACCATTCAGAAAGCCCGGGGCACTCTACCGATGACTGTTGGGCACTAAAGAACAAGCTGCAGGACCTCATTGACGCTAAGGAGGTACAGTTTGAGGCGTCTGACAAGCCTAATGTGGTGACAGCTCCCCTGCCTGCTCATGGGATAAATGCTATTGGAGATGAAGAGGAAGTTGATGAAGCTGAGTTTGATAGCTGGATTTACCCGGCAACTGACGGTGGACTTAACAATTGGAGCGCGAAGGACAATCTCCCTGTTTCTTTTGTTACTAAGTAATAAATTTCTTTGTTTCGTTATATTTTGTAATAGACAATGATAAACTCTATGGCCCGGTGTCTTACCCGAGGCACCGTGGTTCTATTTGTGAGGGCATACAAACTGTCATTTTATACATCATGAATGAAAATCTTGGACATTTTTCGCATTGCAAATATTGTGTTCCTTTTCTGTCTTTCCTTTCCTTTACATAATTTTCAAAACAGCTGTATTTACACACACACTCACTCATACAGGTTCCAATCCACTCTGGATCTCGCTGATAACAGCTCTGCTAATGCCAATTATAACTTCGAAAATCCGATCAACTTAGCCGAAGACGAAGGTGAAGATGATTGCGAAGTGCCTGGCGAGCTTGCAAGACTGTTGCTTCAGGAAGAGCGGGCAATTCAACCCCATGAAGAGCCAGTGGAAACTATAAACCTGGGTACTGAGGCAGACAGAAGAGAGGTAAAGATTGGTGCCAACCTAGAGCTCAGCGTGAAGCAACGGTTAACCAAGATGTTACATGACTATATGGAGATCTTTGCCTGGTCCTACGAAGACATGCCCGGGTTGGATACCGATATTGTTGTCCATCATTTGCCGACTAGGGAAGACTGCCCTCCAGTTAAACAAAAGGTCCGTCGAATGCGTCCAGAGATGTCCGAGAAGATTAAAGCCGAGGTCATGAAACAGTTTGATGCCGGGTTTCTTGCAGTGACTTCTTACCCTCAGTGGGTTGCTAACGTGGTGCCGGTGCCGAAGAAGGACGGTAAGGTCAGAATGTGTGTCGACTACAGGGATCTGAACAGGGCCAGCCCCAAGGATGACTTCCCCTTACCTCACATTGATGTCCTCGTTGATAATACAGCCCAACACAAAGTATTCTCTTTCATGGATGGCTTTTCAGGCTACAATCAGATCAAGATGGCACCTGAAGACATGGAAAAGACTACATTTGTTACTCAGTGGGGCACCTTCTGTTACAAAGTCATGCCGTTCGGATTAAAGAATGCTGGGGCAACCTACCAACGTGCCATGGTTGCCTTATTTCATGACATGATCCATCACGAGATAGAAGTGTATGTGGACGACATGATCGCTAGGTCCCAGACTGAGGAAGAGCATCTAGATCACCTGCAAAAGTTGTTTGACCGGTTGAAACTGTACAAGCTGAGATTGAACCCGAACAAGTGCACCTTCGGGGTAAGATCTGGGAAGTTGCTAGGCTTCGTGGTCAGTGATAAAGGTATTCAAGTGGACCCTGCTAAGGTCAAAGCTATTCAAGAGATGCCAGTTCCTAAGACAGAGAAGGAAGTCAGAGGCTTTTTAGGACGCCTGAATTACATTGCTCGGTTCATTTCACATCTAACTGCTACCTGTGAACCAATCTTCAAGCTGCTGAAGAAAGATCAGGTAGTACGTTGGAATGATGAATGTCAGGCTGCTTTTGACAGAATCAAAGAATATCTTCAAGAACCACCCATCCTTATGCCACCAGTTGAAGGGAGACCTTTGATACTTTACCTGACAGTGCTTGATAATGCAATGGGGTGTGTGCTGGGGCAGCATGACGAGTCTGGCCGAAAAGAGCATGCCATTTATTACCTTAGCAAAAAGTTTACCGACTGTGAGACCCGATACTCACTGCTTGAGAAAACTTGCTGCGCTTTGGTATGGGCTGCTCGCCGGCTGAGACAGTATATGCTGACTCACACTACCTTGTTGATCTCAAAGATGGATCCGATAAAATACATATTCGAAAAGCCTGCTCTGTCTGGGAGGATTGCAAGATGGCAAATGATCTTGACGGAATACGACATTCAGTACACAACCCAGAAAGCCATCAAGGGAAGTGTATTGGCAGACCACCTGGCTCATCAAGCTGTAGATGATTATCAGTCCATGAACTTCGAGTTTCCGGATGAAAGTATCATGATTGTGACTGATTGTGAAGTACCTGGACCGGATGAAGGACCTGAACCAGAATCCCGATGGTCTATGCACTTTGACGGAGCGTCCAATGCTTTGGGAAATGGTATCGGCGCCATAATCATATCTCCACAAGGTACTCATACTCCACTCACTGCCCGGCTATGTTTCAACTGTACCAACAACATGGCGGAGTATGAGGCGTGCATCATGGGTCTTCAAGCTGCGATCGACCTAAGGATCAAATTTCTAAGTGTCTTCGGAGATTCCGCTCTTGTGATCAATCAGATCAAAGGAGAGTGGGATACGAAACATCTAAACTTGATTCCTTACAGAGAATGTGTGTTGACCCTGATTCCCCACTTCACAGAGATAACCTTTGAGCACTTTCCAAGAGAAGAGAATCAGTTAGCGGACGCGTTAGCTACAATGTCTTCAATGTTCAAGGTTAAATGGGATAATGAAGCTCCCCGGATCATCATCTGGAAACTGGACGAACCGGCATACTGTTGTGATCTCGAAACTGAATTGGTAACTGAGAAGCCTTGGTACCACGAAGTGAAGAGATATCTGGAAGCTCAGGAGTACCCTGAAGGTGCCTCTATCAATGATAAGAAATTCCTGAGGAGGTTCGCAGCCAAGTTCTTCCTAAGCAACAGCATTTTGTACAAGCGAAACCATGATTCAACCTTACTGCGTTGTGTGGACAAAGCTGAAGCAGAAAGAATCATGGAAGAGCTACATGAAGGGACCTTTGGTACACATTCCAGTGGACACACTATGGCTAAGAAAATCCTACGGGCAGGATATTACTGGTCTACAATGGAAGCTGACTGCTACCAACATTCCAGGACATGCCACAAGTGCCAGATTTATGCAGACAAGGTGCATGTTCCTCCGGTTCCCCTGAATGTTCTGACTGCGCCTTGGCCGTTTGCAATGTGGGGTATAGACATGATCGGTGAGATAAAACCTACGGCATCCAATGGACATCGCTTCATCCTAGTGGCGATTGATTATTTTACGAAGTGGGTCGAGGCAGCCTCTTATGCTACGGTAACCAAGACTGTGGTGGCACGGTTCATTCGGCACAACCTGATCTGTCGATATGGCGTCCCAGAACGAATAATTACAGACAACGGTACCAATCTAAACAACAAGATGATCGCTGAGCTCTGCGAACAGTTCAAAATACAGCACCACAATTCTTCTCCTTACAGACCGAAGATGAATGGGGCTGTAGAAGCAGCGAATAAAAACATTAAGAAGATCGTTCAAAAGATGACAGTGACTTACAAAGATTGGCACGAGATGTTACCGTTCGCTCTGCATGGGTACCGTACCTCAGCTAGGACGTCAACCGGGACAACTCCCTTCTCTCTGGTTTATGGCATGGAGGCAGTCTTGCCGATTGAAGTACAAATTCCCTCTCTCCGGATAATGAAGGATGCAAATCTGAACGAAGATGATTGGATCCAGACACGACTTGACCAACTCAATCTCATTGACGAAAAGAGACTTGCTGCTATCTGTCATGGTCAGACGTATCAGAAACGAATGATCAGGGCATTTAACAAAAAGGTCAGACCACAGGAATATCAAGTCGGGGATCTGGTAATCAAGAGAATCATCCTTCCTCAGAGTGATCCAAGGGGCAAATGGACCCCTACGTATGAAGGGCCATTTGTGGTTAAGCATGTGTTCTCAGGAGGAGCAATGATCTTAACCAACATGGATGGTGACGACCTTCCTCACCCCGCCAATGCAGACATAGTTAAAAAATACTACGCATAAAAAAAAAGACCCGCTAGGCTGACATGCCTAGGCAAAAATTAGGGCTTCCCGTCGAACCAAAAGGGTTCGGGCAAAATGAAGGGATGAAAATGAAAAAATCTGTACACCCGGCAAGTCGAAAACCTGAAAAGGCGGCTTGGGCAAAAATGGGTATCCCGGTGGACCGAAAACCCGAAAGGGCGGTCCAGGCAAAAATTAGGGATAAAGCGTAAAACTATGTCTCATTGATCACTTTGCATCCAGAATCCGGTATCTGCATCAAGCTCAAACGGCATCGATCAGTCAGCTTCACCTTCAACCAAGGTCATCAAGTGATGAGACGCTCGGAGTTATAAAGGCAATAGCAGAGTTGAAACCCAGTGGATCATTCATCTTTCACACAGCTGTTTTATTCTCTTTTATACAAAACTTGTATAAACTCTTTTGATCAGCGACGTACCTCTTACTAGGATGTCAGCCTCTTGTATACAAAACGCCTATTTTTGGGCCATTCAAAATCAATACAAATATATGTTAAACGTGCCAAGTATTTTTCCTTTTTTCTGTTTTGTTTTACGAAGAACGTCCAAGGTTCAATTTGTGATGTATGCATTGACAATAATTTGCTAACTCATGAATATTTGTATACGAAACAAAGGAATTAATTGCAGGTGACATTAGAAACAGGGGCAATAAAGAGTTGTCTGAGCAGTCCAATTGTTCTATCCTCCAAGGTACCAAGGTAGTTTCAGCTAAAGAACATGACCAACATACCTGAATTCCCCAGAGCGTGAGCCAACAAAAGTGCACTCTTCCCCAAGCAGAATCATCAAGTATCAAAGGAAATTGAGTATCCTCCAGCCGATCTCAAACATTCCCCAGCAGCACACATTCTTAACAAGCATCCCCGGCAGTCCTGGTCTAAAGATTGTTCCCCGGCGGCATATCTCAATATTCAAAGGAATCACTTCCCTGCAATCCAAAACTTCCCAGAAGAGTCCAATCCAATTCCCCCAGGAAAATTGGAATTTATCTCCCCAAGCAGTAAGCTTATCCCCAGTAGATTCTGGAAGCTTATCCCCTCGCAGAGCACGAACGCGTCGTCCGGCTTTATTTAAAGAGTTATTTCCTTAACAGGGTATAACTGGGTTATCCTCAGCCAAAAGCCATGGAAAGAGCGTCCTCGACATAGTTCTTTCTTATCCCCAGCGAAGTCTATTAGCACTTCCAATACAACAAGGATATCCCCAGCAAGTAACTATCAACATTTAGCAAAGCATCTCTATCCCCACAGAGTATTGCTTCCCAGCATGGTCGCTAGAGCATTTTTCTCCCTGCAGAATCTTCCATTCGCCAAGTTTATTCAGTAACGGAGTCATCTTCTCCTACCGGTATTCTTGCAGTTATCATCCCCAGTGGAAGCAAAATCTATTCTTCAATATTAGCCCAGGATACGACTTCCCGGCACCCGTCAAGGATTCACTTTCCTAGACAAACATACATACATAAAACATCACACACATCATTATAGCATGCATAACACATTGCATCATACAAGTCTCATTTATATTGAGAACATCATTGCTTGATCCATATCATGCATTGCATATGACTGACCCTTACCTTTCAGGAAAGATGCAGTTGAAATTCTCAATCACGTCTCAAGACTTTGACCGGTTCAGTCAGATCGACCCTAAGATCTCCCTGATGCTTATCCAGTTGAAGATATTTCAAGACCTTGTCCGGTTCAGTTAAATCGACCCTAAGATTTTCCTGATGCTTATCCAGTCAAAGGCCTTCTCTGGTTCAGTCAGATCGACCCTAAGATCTCCCTGATGCTTATCCAGTTGAAGATAGTTCAAGACCTAGACCGGTTCAGTTAAATCAACCCTAAGATTTTCCTGATGCTTATCCAGTCAAAGGCCTTCTCTGGTTCAGTCAGATCGACCCTAAGATCTCCCTGATGCTTATCCAGTTGAAGATAGTTCAAGACCTAGACCGGTTCAGTTAAATCGACCCTAAGATTTTCCTGATGCTTATCCAATCAAAGGCCTTCTCTGGTTCAGTCAGATCGACCCTAAGATCTCCCTGATGCTTATCCAGTTGAAGATGTTTCAAGACCTAGACCGGTTCAGTTAAATCGACCCTAAGATTTCCCTGATTCTTACCCAGTCCAAGGCCTTCTCTGGTTCAGTCAGATCGACCCTAAGATCTCCCTGATACTTATCCAGTTGAAGACGTTTCAAGACCTAGACCGGTTCAGTTAAATCGATCCTAAGATTTTCCTGATTCCTACCCAGTCAAAGGCCTCGCTGGTTCAGTCAGATCGACCCTAAGATCTCCCTGATTCTTATTCCAGTAGAAGACACCCAAGATTTTTCTCAACACGCGTTGTTGAAGTTAAAGACACCCAAGACTTTTTCTCAACGAGCGTTGTTGAAGTTAAAATCGCCCAAGGTTCTCTTACCATTCATGCTAAGGTAGTAACCATCCCTGGTTCATTCATCAGCGTTTGAAGCTCCAGACTCAGCTCCTGTAACCAGTCAGGACACATCTATACCAAGCATCTAAAATCAGCTCCTGCAACGTGTCAGGTACTCATTTTCTCTTTTGCAGGTATGTAGGTTCTCGCTAAGGAATCTCCTACGCGATCAACATCCCGATGGCATCTATAAGCCCATCATCCTATCCAGCAATCTCCAAATGGCATCTATAAGCCCATTCCCCCATCACGGCCACTATGCGAGCGCAAATTTCTGGGCACTCTAGTGTCCAATCATCTTCTACCCTCGGATTACGAAAGGCACGTCAGCCAATCTACACCCTCAGGTCTAAGAAGATTGAACAGGGGCAACTGTTGCACCCCAAAATTTGCCCTCCCATATTCATCAAGATTTGTCAAGTCAAGGTCACAAAATTCCCCAAGGGTTGTGCAGCTCAACTGTCTCCTATACAGTCAAAACTAGGGTTTGGGTTCTGATCAAGAAAATGAAGTTTTCAAAGGCCCAATCAAGTCTCACATGCCTACAAAGATGGTCAAGTACCCTCATATCAAGTTTCAAGGCATTCAGCTCAAAATTGCACAGTCAAAACCCTAAATTGCACTACAGTCAACTGTAGGGGCAAAATGGTCATTTGACAGTTAAAAGTTCAAATTTTTGGTCAACATATCATTTTGAAGCCACAAACATCATTTGATCAATGCTTGATCATGATTCTCAAAATTTGGCTCAGAAATCATCAAAGATGCAAAAGTTGCTATATTTGGACAGCTGAAAAAGTCAACTGAAATTGACCAGGGCATAACTTTCACATGGATTATCAGAAAAATTCCATCCAAATCTCATTTTGAAGAGAAAGACATTTCCTACAATTCATCTTCATACTTCAAGTCCAAGAAATGCTCTCACAAAAAGTTATCAATTTCAACATTATAGGTCATTTTCAAAAGTCAACAAAAAGGGACTTTAAGTCAAAGGCCATAACTTGAGATTGGTAAATCAAAATGACATGGGACCAAAGGCATTGGTTAAAGGACTCAAAGACCTTTCCAAAATGTCCAAGAACATGTGAAAAGCTTAAAAAATGAGCAAGTTATGCCTTGTGGAAGTTGGGAAATTTTTGGGAATTTTGAAAAGTCAACAATGGTTCAAATGATCCAAAAATGCAAATGGGCCCATTTTTCTTCCAAGTTTCTTCATACCAAGCCTATGCACGACCATTAGGCCCAAAGGGAAGTATTTTCTCATTTTTTAATTATTTATTTGAATTTATATTAATATTAATTCAATTAAATTATTTAAATATGTGAAAAATATAAACTTGACCTAAAAAAATCTTTTTATGCATGATTTGGCTTCTATAATTCGTGCACATGCTAATAGGGAAAGATTTGGTGCTAATTGATCAGAATTGAACCAAAAACCATGAAAAAAGATTCAAAAAAGATCTTCCAAAATCAAAGATTGAAATCATTGAATGCCTTGGATTTTCTCAAGTTTTGTTGACCTAAAAGCTTGGCTATATGATCAGAATCAAAAACCTAATGGCCTTAGACTCTAAGCTGCGCCCCAAGAACAGTTTGCAAATTGAAATTTTTTCATAAAACACAAAAACTGAAAGCTAGTTTTTAGGTCGATTCAAGCTTCAATTCTTGTTCTATCAGCATCCTCAAGCTTCACTGAACGTGTGTCAATCAAAAACATCAACCAAAACGCCCTGAATTGGTACCCATAAGTCAAACTGTGAAGCAAAATTCTTGAAATCGCATATCATAAATCATGCGTCTTTTTGCATTTTTTTTTATGGATTCTTGCTCATAATGATGTTTCTAAGCTGACCAACATATTCAATTATGTTTTTATGCCATATATGCGTTTTTGCCATGGTTAAATATTAGGGTTACAGGTTTTCCAGATTGGGGCTTTTACAACGAAGCAAAATTAGGATTCCAGACTATAGCCATTGGATTAAGCAGGTTGAGACGAAGGATAAGCACTACTCGCGCCCAATTTATTGGTCCTATAGCGCTAGTCGCTATTTTCCTAAAAGCTACTTTAACCCACGCGTGAAAACTGTTGCCATAGGGTTTTGTTTTACAGGATGAGGAAGAAGACGATTTCGTGTCCATCAGCCATTGGCCACTTTGAATCTCGCGCGTTTTTCATCCACTAACACCATGTTTTATTTATTATGTTTATGCGTTATTATATGTTAAATTGAAAGCGCTTGGTTCAGTGGTTAAGTGTTTGTGCTGGCAACGTTAAAGACCTGGGTTCAAGTCCCAGGTCTGGCAATTTCCATAATATTTTTCAATACTCATTCCTATGCAGGCACGCTCTTAAGGACCACCATACGTCCTCCTCATCTATTGTCCACGCGTCCTAAACGATCAAACCAAAGGCGTAGATTCAAGAGACACGCTACACCTGGTCAAGCGCATCACATGGGATCCAGAAAAGTCAACAAATTTCCAGCTTATTGGGCCTGAATTGCTAGGCCTGAACCTCACATTTGGGGCTACACCCCACCCTGGTTTGCCAATTTTATTTATTTTCTTATATCTTTTTAATTATTATTTTAATTGTTATGTTTATTTTAATTATTGTTTGTTTAATTTTTAATCAAAATACAAAAACATCATAAAAATCAAAAAATGCCAAAAAAATATAATTTTTAATTTTATTATTTCCATAAATAAATTGTATGTAAATTATTTAGTTTAATTAGGTTTTTTTAACTTTAATTCCTTTTAATCACTAAAATCCAAAAATAGAATTAGGTTTAATTTTTATTCTTCTTACTTTCTTTTTTTAATAATATTTATTTTATTTATTTATTATAATTAAATTTTATATGTAAATAAACTTAGTTTTAATTAGGTTATAATTTCATTCTTTTTAACAATTAAAAATCCAAAATATAGAATTAGGTTAATTAGCAATTTTGATTCCTTTTCATATTTTTCCTTTTTTCCTTTTTTTTCACAGCAATAATTATTTATTTATTTATTTTTTATAATTAAATTTGTACATAAATAAATTAGATTTAAATTAGGTCAAATTTCAATATTTTTTGCAATAAACTTAAAAAACATTAGAACTAGGGTTTAGCATCTCATTTCAATTTTAATTAATTTTTCTTTTTCTCCTTAAATCTAAAAAACATAAAAAATACCAAAAAACATTTAATTTTTAATTTTAATTCTCATTAACTTTAAATATTTTGCAAAAGGGTCCAACGCCCATTGTTTTAATTATTTTATTTCGCGCATTTTACTTTATCGCTTATTATAATTATGTACATGTCCCAAAGCCTTGTAACTTTAACCTTTTCGCACTTTATTTTTCCGCATTATTTACTTTTCCGTCAAATCGGGTCCGGTTTAATTTTGGCGATGTGGACCCGGGCCATTTGTAATAACCTTAGATTTATTTTCCCGCAAACTTATAACTGTTAAAAAGCATGCAAGAATGAATGTCTTAATTAAAATCAAGCGTAGATCACAATGACATGACAAAAGACAAATATCAAATGAAAACGACACACAATTCGCACACACCACCCCTAGGGTACGCCTCACTGTTGCCTTTCGAAAGGTGATCGTCGAGTAGAGGACGTCTTAGTAAGTCCTCATGATCCGGGAACCTGGCATGAGGGTAGCTTCTAAGGTGTCTTCCCATTGCTCTGGTGATCACCACGTCCCGAACATCGAATTGACCCGAACACCTCCAACGGTGGTGCTACCTACCTCTCAATGGTGGGATGGCACTACTTTAAAGGACTCTTACACATACGAATTCCTTAGGGTAGGTAGGTTCTCAAGGATACTTGCTCTAATTCAAAACAAAACAAATCAAAACTCTTTTCACACCACACATTTTCAAAAGCTTTCAAAACAAACTTTTCAAACACTCTGACGTACGAGTCGAACTGAAATTTTTCAAAGAAACTTTGTTAACCCACGTTGAAAAGCAAACAAACCATTTTGAAAACACAATGAGCAAGTATCTAAGAGCCCATGGATAACCATGGATAGAAAGGGTGCTAACACCTTCCCTTTCTATAACCTACCTCCCGAACCGAGAGCAATCTCTTTAAGGAATTTTTCTGTGCTTTTGTCCTTTCCATTTGGAGAAAATAAAAGACGGTGGCGACTCTTGCTTCCGCGACATTTCGCGAACCAGCGTTAAACAGTCAGTTCCAGATCCACCGATCACAGAAACGATAAATCTGGGCACTGAGACGGACAGGAAGGAAGTTAAGATTGGTGCCAACCTAGAGCTCAGCGTGAAACAACGGTTGATTCAGATGTTGCATGATTACATGGAAATCTTTGCCTGGTATTACGAAGACATGCCTGGGTTGGATACCGACATTGCGGTCCATCATTTGCCTACTAAGGAAGACTGCCCTCCGGTTAAGCAAAAGGTCCGCCGTATGCGTCCAGAGATGTCTGAGAAGATCAAAGCTGAGGTTATGAAGCAATTCGATGCCGGGTTTCTTGCAGTGACTTCTTACCCTCAGTGGGTTGCCAACGTGGTGCCGGTACCAAATAAAGATGGTAAAGTCAGAATGTGTGTCGATTACAGGGATCTGAACAGGGCCAGCCCCAAGGATGACTTCCCTCTACCTCACATTGATGTCCTTGTTGACAACACTGCTCAACACAAGGTGTTCTCCTTCATGGACGGTTTTTCAGGTTATAATCAAATCAAGATGGCTCCTGAAGACATGGAAAAGACTACCTTTGTTACTCAGTGGGGCACCTTCTGCTACAAAGTCATGCCATTCGGGTTGAAAAATGCTGGGGCAACCTACCAACGTGCCATGGTTGCTTTATTTCATGACATGATCCATCATGAGATAGAAGTGTATGTCGACGACATGATTGCAAGGTCCCAAACTGAGGAGGAACACCTGGATCATCTGCAGAAACTGTTTGACCATTTGAAACTGTACAAGCTGAGGTTGAACCCGAACAAGTGCACCTTCGGGGTTAGATCTGGAAAGTTGCTAGGCTTCGTCGTAAGTGACAAGGGTATTCAAGTGGACCCTGCCAAGGTTAAAGCCATTCAAGAGATGCCAGTTCCTAAGACAGAGAAAGAGGTCAGAGGCTTCCTAGGACGACTGAATTACATTGCTCGATTCATCTCACATCTAACTGCTACTTGTGAACCAATCTTCAAGCTTCTGAAGAAAGATCAGGTAGTACGTTGGAATGATGAATGTCAGGCTGCTTTTGACAGAATCAAAGAGTATCTCCAAGAACCACCCATTCTTATGCCACCGGTTGAAGGGAGGCCTCTGATACTATACCTGACAGTACTTGACAACTCAATGGGGTGTGTGCTGGGGCAGCATGACGAGTCTGGCCGAAAAGAGCATGCCATTTATTACCTTAGTAAAAAGTTTACCGACTGTGAGACCCGATACTCACTGCTCGAGAAAACTTGCTGCGCTTTGGTATGGGCTGCTCGCCGGCTGAGACATTATATGCTGACTCACACTACCTTGTTGATTTCAAAGATGGATCCTATAAAGTACATATTTGAAAAGCCTGCTCTATCTGGGAGAATAGCAAGATGGCAAATGATCTTGACAGAATATGACATACAATACACAACTCAGAAAGCTATCAAAGGAAGTGTATTGGAAGACCACTTGGCACATCAGGCAGTAGATGACTATCAGTCAATGAACTTCGAGTTTCCAGACGAGAGCATCATGATTGTGACTGATTGTGAAGTACCTGGACCGGATGAAGGACCTGAGGAAGGATCCCGATGGTCAATGCACTTTGACGGAGCCTCCGATGCTTTGGGTAACGGTATCGGCGCTGTAATAATATCCCCCCAAGGCACTCATACTCCACTCACTGCCCGGCTATGTTTCAACTGCACCAACAACATGGCGGAGTATGAGGCGTGCATCATGGGTCTCCAAGCTGCGATCGACTTAAGGATCAAGTTTCTGAGTGTCTTCGGAGATTCCTCTCTCGTGATCAATCAGATCAAAGGAGAGTGGGATACGAAACATCCGAATCTTATTCCTTACAGAGAATGTGTGTTGACATTGATCCCCCACTTCACAGAGATAACTTTTGAACATTTCCCAAGAGAGGAGAATCAGCTAGCGGACGCGTTAGCTACGATGTCTTCTATGTTCAAAGTTAAATGGGACAATGAGGCTCCCCGGATCATCATCTGGAAACTGGACGAACCGGCATACTGTTGTGATCTCGAGACTGAGTTGGTGACTGAGAAACCTTGGTACCATAAGGTGAAGAGATATTTGGAAGCTCAGGAGTATCCTGAAGGTGCATCTGTCAATGATAAAAAGTTTCTGAGAAGGTTCGCAGCGAAGTTCTTCCTTAGCAACGGCATTCTGTACAAGCGAAACCATGATTCGACCTTACTGCGTTGTGTGGATAAGATTGAAGCAGAAAGGATCATGGCGGAGCTACATGAAGGAACCTTCGGAACACACTCCAGTGGACACACCATGGCGAAGAAGATCCTTCGGGCAGGGTATTTCTGGTCCACAATGGAAGCTGACTGCTACCAACATTCTCGGACATGCCATAAATGCCAGATATATGCAGACAAGGTGCATGTTCCTCCAGTCCCTCTGAACGTCCTGACCGCACCTTGGCCTTTTGCAATGTGGGGCATAGATATGATCGGGGAGATCAGACCTACAGCGTCCAATGGGCATCGCTTCATTCTGGTGGCAATTGATTACTTCACGAAGTGGGTTGAAGCAGCTTCCTACGCCACAATAACCAAGATTGTTGTGGCACGGTTCATTCGGCATAATCTGATCTGTCGATACGGTGTCCCTGAAAGAATCATTACAAACAACGGTACCAATCTCAATAACAAGATGATCACTGAGCTCTGCGAACAATTCAAGATACAACACCACAACTCTTCTCCTTACCGGCCGAAGATGAATGGGGCTGTAGAATCAGCAAATAAGAACATTAAGAAAATTGTGCAGAAGATGACAGTGACTTATAAAGATTGGCACAAGATGTTACCGTTCACTCTTCATGGGTACCGTACCTCAGCAAGGACGTCAACCGGGGCAACTCCTTTCTCCTTGGTCTACGGCATGGAGGCAGTCTTACCAATCGAAGTGCAGATACCCTCTCTCCGGATAATGAAGGATGCGGATCTGAGCGAAGATGATTGGATCCAGACACGACTTGATCAACTAAACTTAATCGACGAAAAGAGACTTACTGCTATATATCATGGTCTAACGTATCAAAAACGGATGATCAGGGCATTTAACAAGAAAGTCAGACCACAAGAGTATCAAGTTGGGGATCTGGTAATCAAACGCATCATCCTTCCTCAGAGTGATCCAAGGGGCAAATGGACCCCTACGTACGAAGGGCCATTTGTGGTTAAACATGTGTTCTCAGGAGGAGCCATGATCCTAACCACCATGGATGGTGACGACCTTCCTCACCCCGCCAATGCAGACATAGTAAAAAGATACTACACATGATAAAAGACCCGCTAGGTTGACATACCTAGGCAAAAATTAGGGCTTCCCGGCGAACCAAAAGGGTTCGGGCAAAATGAGGGATGAAATAAAAAAAAAACTGTACACCCGGCAAGTCGAAAACCTGAAAAGGCAGCTTGGGCAAAAATGGGTATCCCGGTGGACTGAAAACCCGAAAGGGCAGTCCAGGAAAAAGTTAGGGATAAAGCGTAATACTATGTCTCGTTGGATCACCTTGCATCCAGAATCCGGTATCAACACCAAGTTCAGACGGCATTGATCAATCAGCTTCATCTTCAGCTAGGTCATCAAGTGATGAGACGCTCGAAGATATAAAGGCGATAGCAGAGTTGGAACCCAGTGGGATTATTCTCTTCACACAGCTGTTTTGTTTTCCCTTTGTACAAATTGTATAAACTCTTTTGTTTGGTGGCGTTCTCTTACTAGGACGTCAGCCTCTTGTATATAAAACTCCTATTTACAGGCAAATTCAAAAATCAATACAAAAATCACTTTCCAGCTAAAATTGCCAATTGTTTTTCCTTTTCTGTTTTGTTTTGCGAAGAACATCCAAGGTTCAATTTGTGATATATGCATTTGACAATAACTGCTAACTCATAAATATTTGCATACGAAACAAAGGATTAATTACAGGTAACATTAGAAACAGGGGCAATAATGAGGTGTCCAAGCGATCTAATTGCTCTGTCCTCCAAGGTACCAAGGTAAGTTCAGCTGAAGAACATAACCAAGATATCTTAATTCCCCAGAGAGTGATCCAGCAAGTCAGTACACTCTCCCCAAGCAGAGCTACAGTCAGCCTTAAGGAAGTTGGGTACCCTCCAGCAGATCTCAACATTCCTCAGTGCAATATACAAACATTCTTAACAAGCATCCCCGGCAGTCTTGATCTACGATTGTTCCCCGGCGGTATACCAGACGTTCAATGGAGCCACTTCCCCGTACAGTTCAAAAATTTTCCCCAGGAAAGTCCAGTCCCATCTGAAAAGAAGTTTCCCCAGGAAAGCTGAATCACCTCCCCAGCAGGAAGCTTATCCCCAGTAGATTCTGGAAGCTTATCCCCTACAGAGCACGAACGCGTCCCCCGGCTTTATTCAAAGGTTATTTCCCTACCAGGATATAACTGGGTTATCCCCAGCCAAAAGCCACAGAAAGATCGTCCTCGGCGAAGTCTTCTCATCCCCAGCGGAGTCTATTAAAACTTCCAACATAACAACGGTATCCCCAGCGGAGTTATCACCAACATCTCAACAGAGCACCTCTCTTCCCACAGAGTATTGCCCCCCAGCAAGATCACTAGAATAATTTTCTCCCCGCAGAGTAATCCATTCGCCAAGTTTATTCACCAACGGAGTTATCTTCTCCTACCGGTATTCTTGCAACTATCATCCCCAGCGGAAACAAAGCACTATTTCTCAATATCAGCCCAGAATTTAACTTCCCGACATCCTACAAGGATTTATTTTCCTAAAACGAAAACATACACTCATAAACATCGCATTTTCATACATTATAACATGCATATACGCATCATGAACATATGATCTCATCACGCATGTCATACATCATGACATCACATACAACTAATGTTTCGTATTTTCAGGACAAAAGGTAGTGCAAAGATAATTACTATCAACGGTCGCAACTAAAGATCCGATTCCTGTATCTTGCCAGGGTGTATCTGTTGACGACTATAGTACCAGACCCGATTCCTGTATCTTGCCAGGGCACGTCTGAAGAGTTCGAAGATCCGATTCCTGTATCTTGCCAGGGTGTATCTGTTGACGACTACAGTACCAGACTCGATTCCTGTATCTTTCCAGGGCACGTTTGAAGAGTTCGAAGATCCGATTCCTGTATCTTGCCAGGGTGTATCTGTTGACGACTACAGTACCAGACTCGATTCCTGTATCTTGCCAGGGCACGTCTGAAGAGTTCAAAGATCCGATTCCTGTATCTTGCTAGGGTGTATCTGTTTACGACTACAGTACCAGGCTCGATTCCTGTATCCTGCCAGAGCATGTCTGAAGAGTTCGAAGATCCGATTCCTGTATCTTGCCAGGGTGTATCTGTTGACGACTATAGTACCAGACTCGATTCCTGTATCTTGCCAGGGCACGTCTGAAGATTTCGAAGATTCGATTCCTGTATCTTGCCAGGGTGTATCTGTTGACGACTACAGTACCAGACTCGATTCCTGTATCTTGCCAGGGCACGTCTGAAGAGTTTAAAGATCCGATTCCTGTAACTTGCCAGGGTGTATCTGTTGACGACTACAGTACCAGACTCGATTCCTGTATCTTGCCAGGGCACGTCTGAAGAGTTCAAAGATCCGATTCCTGTATCTTTCCAGGGTGTATCTATTGACGACTACAATTCCAGACTCGATTCCTGTATCCTGCCAGGGCACGTCTGAAGAGTTTAAAGATTCGATTCCTGTATCCAGCCAGGGCACGTCTACATAAAGAGTTTGAAGGTCAACTCCTGTAACATACCAGGTAATTTTCTTTCTTTCTCAGGTACGCAAGTTCTCGCTAAGGAATCTCTTACGCGATCGACACCTTCCAATGGCATCTATAAGCCCATCTCCACAATTATCCATCACAGTCCCAAATGGCATCTATAAGCCCATTCCCGACAAGGTTATGTCACGTCTCCAGATGGAATCTATAAGCCCATCCTCCTATCTACCATCTCTCCAAATGGCATCTGTAAGCCCATTCCCGCTATCACACTGCTGATACTCTACTATGTGAGTACAAATTTCTGGGCACTCTAGTGTTCAATCATCTTCCACCTTCGGATTACGAAAGGCACGCCAGCCAATCTACATCCTCGGGTCTAAGAAGATTGAACAGGGGCAACTGTTGTACCCCAAAATTTGCCCTCCCATAATCTTCAAAGTTTTTGCCAAGCATCACCTCAAATGGCTCAAGTCTACTCAAAGGCTACACAATCAACCATCCTCCTAAGCCAGTCAAACTAGGGTTTTGGTTCTTGCAAGGAAGTTGAAGTTTTCAAGAGCTCAATCAAATCTCCTATGCTCATACACATTTTCAAGCACCTACATGTCAAGTTTCAAGGCTCACAAGGTCAAGTGGCACAGTCAAAAACCCTAATTGCTCAACAGTCAACTGTAGGGGCAAAATGGTCATTTGGCAGTCAAAAGTCAAAATTTTTGGTCAACATCTTATTTTGAAGCCACAAACATCATTTGATCAATGCTTGATCATGATTCTCAAAGTTTGGCTCAAAAAGTCTCAAGATGCAAAAGTTTCTATTTTTGGACAGCTGAAAAGTCAACTGTAACTTGACCAAGGCATAACTTTTTCATGGTTCATCAGAAAAATCCCATCCAATACTCATATTGAAGGGGAGGACATTTCCTACAACTCATCTTCACATTCCAAGTCCAAGAAATGCTCTCACAAAAAGTTATCAATTTCAACATTATAGGTCATTTTCAAAAGTCAACAAAAAGGGAATTTAAGTCAAAGACCATAACTTGAGATTGGTAAATCAAAATGACATGGGACAAAAAACATTGGTTAGAGGACTTCAAGACCTTTCCAAAATGTCAAAGAACATGATCAAAGCTTAAAAATTGAGCAAGATATGCATTGGAGAAGTTGGGAAATTTTTGTGAAATGGCCAAAATCATTCATCCTTGAAATTTAATTTTTGACAAAAGGGGCCCACTTTTTCCACTTGTTTCAGCTTGGACATGCTTCCCACGTGTCCCACCTTTTATTTCAATATTTAAAATTAATTTTTTCATTTTTATTAGATTTTTTGGATTTAATTCATTTTAAATCCTTTAAAATCAAATAAAAATCAAAAAGGTTAATTAAGGGGGATATTTGGCTTTGATTAACTTTGAATCACCATTATGCATATCCCATATTCGTGCCAAGGCTAAATGAAGCAAGAATTCAAAATTGGCTCAAAAATGGAAAGTTGTTAATGGAGGTTTATGGAAAATCTTGAACTTGAATGCCTTGCATTATTGGCCCTTAATTCCAATTGAAACTCATTGCATATGACATATACTAGTGATCAGGAGCATACACAAGACCTAAGCTGCACTGAAACCTGAGAACCCAACTTGCATTTTTTTCCAAAATTTTCAAAACTGAAAACACTTCTAGAGCTTGTTTCAGACCCTCATTCCTATCCAAACACGTTGCTGACATCCTAAGGAAGCTATTCCGATCAAATTCAACCCTCCATACGCCAAGAATCGGTATAACCAAGTCTGACCTTCTTTGAAAATTTTGATATTCGTATTTCATTATTCATCAGCGTTTTTTCATTTTTTATCATGGATTTGGACTATGTGAATGTTTTGAAGCTGATAGCATGATTTAATTGAGTTTTCAAGGCCTGTAGCGAAATATGCCATGGGAATTTTCTAGGGTTGCAGGAATTGTGAAATGGGGTTTCTTTCCTCTGAAAAAATTGGACCACGAGACCACTACCATTGCACTCGTGACATCCCAATGATTCCAAATCACCCATCGCGCTTAATTTATGATTGAACATGAGCTATTCGCTATTATTCATAAGCTTGCGTTTTGGGGGGGTTTAAAACCCCCGCTATCCTTTTTGTTACAGGAACATTTGGAGAAGACGACTGCGTGGCATGGCGTGAGTGGATGGTTTGAATTCCAGCGCCCTTTTTTTATTTCATAACATTAATGTTGATTTTGTTTTATATTGTTTATTTTCCATTTTATATACAAAGCGCACAAATGGTTCAGTTGGTCAAAGCATTAGCTGGTAAACACTGGGACTTGGGTTCGAATCCCAGGTCCCCTCAAATCATTTCTATTATTTTGTTTCCCATATTTCCATACAGCGCACGTTCCAGCAGTACACCATACATCCAGCGCCTGGGCTTGCCACATAATCCAGGAGATCAATCCAGTGGCCATCACCAGCAGTCCACCGTGCACGCTGTCAAACGCTCCACAAACAACTCCAAAAAAGTCAACAAGGCCTGGATTGCAATGGGCCAAAGTGCTTCAAAAACTCCCCTTTGGGTTCAGACACCCCCAGGGTTTGATCCACCTTTTACTCTTTTTTCTTTTATTATATTTTTTCCCTTTTTATTCTTTTTAGTTTATTTTACTCTTTTAATTAATTTAACTAATAATAACACAAAACCAAAAAAAATCAAAATTAGAAATCATAAAAAAAAAAAAAATATATGTTTTATTTATTTTTATTTTTTAATTCCTTAATAGTTTTATTTTGTAAATAAATTTTGTTAACCAATTTAGTTTTAATTTTTAGGTTTAATTTTAATGTATTTTCTAAATAACTTAAAAAAAGGTAGAAATTAGGTTTTAGATCTTTATTCTTTTCCTCAATAAAATAATTTCATCTTATCCTATTATTGATAATTAACTATTTTTGTAAATAAAATTGTCATTAAATAATTAGTTTAAATTAGGACAAACTTAAAACAATTTTCTTTAATAATTAAAAATAATTTAGAATTAGCTTTTTTTATTTAATTTCAAAATCCAATTAATTATCTTTAATTTCATAAATCCAAAAACATAAAAAATAAGTTTCTTTTTCTCATTTAATAATTAAATCAATTTTCAATTTCAATTTAATTTCTTTAAATGGTCCAACGCCCTCGCACTCTCGATTCTATTTCTTTTCGCATTTACTTTTATTTCTTTTTTGTGAATATAATGTATTTATCCCAAAGCCTTGTAATAGATTAATTAGGATATTTACTTTCTGCACTTTTATTCAAATCGGGTCTTGGTTTAATTTGGCGATGTAGACCCGCGCCTTTGTAATAGCGTAGGACCTTTATCTTTTCCGCACTTTAAATTCCCGCACCTTTTAACTGTTAATAATCACATGAAAGAATGTATGCCCAAAAATAAAATCAAAGCATAGATCACCAATGCATGACAAGACAAATAATAACTGAAAATGACACACAATTCACACACCACTCTTAGGGTATGCCTCACTGTTGCCTTGCCCCTCAAAAGGTGGTCATCGAGTATAGGACGTTTTAGTAAGTCCTTATGTCCATGAACATGGCATAAGGGTAGCTTCTAAGGTGTCCTACTATTGCTCTGGTGATCACACTGTTGCCTTGCCCCTCGAAACATGGTCGTCGAGTACAGGACGTCTTAGTGAGTCCTTATGTTCCATTGATCTAGTTGCCTCGAATAAGTTGCCTCGAAACGGTCGCCTCGGAATAAAAAGATCAATGGCATAAGGGTAGATTCTAAGGTATCTTACCATTGCTCGGTGACCACACTGTCCCTAACCCTCGAATTGACCCGAACACCTCCAACGGTGGTGCTACCTACCCCTCAATGGTGGGATGGCATTACCTTAAGGACATTTACACAGATGAATTCCTTAGGGTAGGTAGATGACTCGTAGATACTTGCTCTAAATTCAAAACAAATCAAATCAAAAACTCTTTTCACACCGACACTTTCAAAAAGACTTTCAAAAACAACTTTTCAAACACTCTTGAGGACTGATACAAGAGTCGAACTGAAATTTTAAACCAAACCTTTTTTAAACCCACAGTTGAAAAGCAAACAAACATTTTGAAAACACAAATGAGCAAGTATCTAAGAGCCCATGGATAACCATGGATAGAAAGGGTGCTAACACCTTCCCTTTCTATAAATCTACCTCCCGAACCGAGAACTAATCTCAATAAGGAATTTTTCTGTGCTTTTGTCCTTTCCATTTGGAGAAAATAAAAGACGGTGGCGACTCTTGCTTACCGCGACATTTCGCGAACCAGCGTCAAACAGTCAGTTCCAGATCCACCGATCACAGAGAGATTTTGCAGAGAGTGTTTGAATGGGATGGGATGAAACTATGTGAAGCTTTTTATAGGATGAAAATATGGGTTTCTCTTAATTGGGAATGAATGCTCTTAATGCAGGAAGTTTGAAAAATGGGAATGGTGGAGGATTTTGAACGTGGGTAAGAGCTGGGGTTTACAGCGTGCGTTTGGAAAAATGAGATGGGAAAGAAAAATGAACGCCTATGTTTCTGTTTCGTAACAGAGAGCCCCGTTACGTTCGCAACGCAGGGGCGTTACGTTTGTAACACAAAAGGGGTTGTTATGTTCGTATTGTTATTATCGTGCCATTCTCCTTAGCATCATTATCTGCACTTGTTATTATCAGGGAAGATAAAAAACATAGCAGCATAGTTGAATATAGTAACAGTAGTGTAAAGCAACAATATTAGCACTAACAGTAACAGTAATAACTCGTAATAACAGGAAAAAAAAGATAATGACAGTAAAATTGAAACTGATGATAAATAAATGAAATATCATTAACTAATAGAATTGTTTAGAATTTGAAACAAACAATAACTAAATGCATGGAATAAAAAACTAAAACTAAGGTTCCTCCCCCACACTTAGACGAAAAAGTGACCTCATTGTGTACATAAATGCAAGAAACGGAACACATTAACATAACTACGGCAACTCCTAGCCACGATGAGTAGAGAACAGATGTTGGTGGATGAAATCCAATTGTTCAGTTACCAAATCCATAAAACTAAGGAAATCCACACGTAAAGAGGTAAGCTCACCCCGCATGCCGGTTATTTCAGTATTCAAAGAGTCGAGTGTGACAGCAGGTGGAGGTGGTGGTGGTGTCTCAGGAAATGGGAAGGTAGACTCAGTGGACACTACAGGATGATCCCATGGGTCAGGAAATTGGTGGTATCCAGGTGGTGTTTCAGGATCGGATTCTTCAGCAGCTGGAGGGGTATTTGGGACTTCATAAATTTGAATAGTGGATAGAGTCGAAGGCAATGTAGGAGGATGGTGGAGATTAAAAAGCCAAATTTGCTCTATTATGGAAACTAGTAATAGGATCTGGGAGTACAAACGGGTGAACAGTTTCATGGTTAATCAGAAGCTCAAACTCATTCGGCCCAAGGTTTCCTATGAAGCTAGTGTTAAAGCAAAACTCAATATTCATTGGCTGAATCCCATAGTGCGGATTTGTTCCTAACATAGGTCTTCGAAGTCCAATAGCATTAGAGATCATAGTAACTAAACCACCTATGAGGATTGGTGCATTCTCTGTTTGGATAATGTGCTCCATATTAGCAATCATGTAGGTGGCACCATTAACTGGACGGTTCTGCGAAGCACAATACATGATGAAAATCTCATCACGTGACACAGCTGTAACATTCTGCTCTTTTCCAAAGAGGGTGTGGGCAATGATTTTTTGGAAGTATCTAATAGCAGAGTTATGGATGGACTCTGAGTAAAGATCATTTGGCTCAGGATGGTTGTTTCCTGTAATACTACCCCAGAAGTAGTCAAGGTCATGATCTAGCATCAGTTCTTCTTGGGTCATGGTGAAAACATCAGGGCCATTAGGGAATCCTAACAGATCGGCAAAATCCCTATGATTGTAGCGGTAGTCCATATTAAACATTATGAAGGTGATCAGCCCGCGGTTCAAACCTATTGCATGGTTTGGCAGATAACTTAGTGTGCTCAAAAACTCAAGGGTCAACTTATGGTAGGTACAATAGCGTCTCCGAATTGGAGAAACGTCCCAACCTATTTGGTTAAGCAGATACATAATGCTCTCACGAATTCCTAAGGCATTCATCGCATGGTCGTCAACATAAATGGTTGGACACATCTCTCGCTCAACTAGATCCTCAAAGCGCCTTCTCTGATGCCTACCTCCCAGGGTTATGTTCATGTAGTTCATACGTGCCATAGAGCTAAAAAAAATAAAGCTAATGAATTACCCTAAAAATATTTAATAAATGTATGAAAAACTAAGTTAGTATTTTTAGGTTAAAATGCCGAAGTTAATCAAAAGAAAAAAAAGTTCAAATAAAAAGAAATAAAGGATGCAACATAAAAATTGAAAGATTAAAACAAAGTAAAAAAAATAAAAAGCATATCAAAACAACAAAAACAATTAAAAGTAAACATGGGTTGCCTCCCATGAAGTGCTTTTGTTTCATGTCGATGGCTCGACAGACAATACCTATTCAGTTAGGTATCGGGGTAGGTGGCTCACTTAATTGCAGATAAGTCGAATAGTTTAGATTTTCAATGTTAAAATAATGCTTTAAACGCTGCCATTGACTATAAATGGTTCTATGGAATTTCCTTTAATTTCTATCGCACCACTAGGGAAAACTTTATTAATTTCGAATGGTCCTGACCACCTGGAACATAATTTACCCGAAAAGAGTTTCAGTCTAGAGTTGAATAGGAGTACAATGTCTCCTTCCTTAAATTCTTTCCTCGAGATACGCTTATCATGCCATTTTTTTGTTCTCTCCTTATAGATTCTAACATTTTCATAAGCGTCTAAACGCAATTCTTCTAATTCATGGATATCTAATATTCGTTTCTCGCCAGCAGTCGTGTAATTTAAGTTAAGAGTTTTAACAGCCCAATAAGCTTTATGTTCTAGTTCTACTGGCTAATGACAAGATTTTCCATAAACTAATTTAAACAACGTTGTTCCTATAAGGGTTTTAAAAGCTGTCCTATATGCCCAAAGAGCATCATTTAGCTTGGAGGACCAATCCTTTCTAGATGTGGCTACGGTTTTCTCAAGGATTTGTTTAATTTCCCTATTTGACACTTCCACTTGTCCACTTTTTTGAGAATGGTATGGTGTGGCTATGCGATGTTTAACGCCATATTTTGAAAGTAGTTTCTCGAAAATTCTAGAGATAAAATGGGAACCACCATCACTAATTACTAATCTTGGTATACCGAATCGTGGGAAGATACCATTCTTGAATAATTTAAGTACCACTCGTGTATCGTTTGTGGTTGCAGCGACGGCTTCAATCCATTTTGATACATAATCAACAGCTACCAATATATACTTATTTACAAGGGATGCGGGAAACGGTACCATGAAATCAATTCCCCATACATCGAAAATTTCAACTTCGAGAATCCCTTTTTGCGGAATTTCGTCACGTCTAGATATATTTCCTGTGCGCTGACATCTATCGCAGTTCATAATTGTTGCGTGGACGTCTTTCCATAAAGTAGGCCAAAAAAGACCAGCTTGTAGTATTTTTGCACAAGTTTTCGAAGTGCTAGCATGTCCACCATAAGGGGCGGAATGGCAATGAGCAATGACGTCGTCCACTTCATTGTTAGGAACACAGTGACGATAGATACCATCGGCGCCTCTTTTAAAGAGTAGTGGTTCATCCCAAAAGTATTGTCTAAGATCATGGAAGAATTTCTTTCGTTGTTGGTACGTTAAATCGGGTGGTAGAACACCGACGACTAAGTAGTTAACAAAATCAGGGTACCATGGTAATGTGGTGTTGGTACAGATGGCTTCTACTACTGCAGTTGTTAAATGTTCATGGCATTGTTCTAAACTGCCGATAGAGGCTGTCTCTAGTTGAGCAATAAGGTGTTCATATGGGAAATCATCGTTTATGGGAACACTCTCGGTTTGGATTCCATCCAATCTTGATAAATGGTCTGCTACTATGTTTTCAGTTCCCCTTTTGTCTTTCATTTCCATGTCAAATTCTTGTAGGAGTAAGATCCATCTGAGTAGTCTTGGTTTGGTGTCTTTCTTACTTAGCAAGTATCGGATCGCAGCATGATCCGTGTAAATAATAATTTTTGCGCCTACTAAGTAGGAACGAAATTTGTCCAATGCGAATACAACAGCTAAGAGTTCCTTTTCCGTAGTGGCGTAATTCATTTGTGCGGGATCAAGTGTTCTTCTTGCGTAGTAAATAGCGTGAAGCTTTTTATCCTTGCGTTGTCCCAGAACTGCGCCTACAACATAATCGCTCGCGTCGCACATTATTTCAAATGGTTGGTTCCAATCAGGAGGTTGCATGATAGGTGTTGAAATTAATGCTTCTTTAAGCGTCTCAAATGCGTTTAAGAATTTATTATCGAAAATAAACTCAACGTCTTTCATTAATAGTTCAGTTAATGGCTTAGTGATTTTAGAGAAATCTTTTATAAAACATCGGTAAAAACCAGTGTGTCCTAGAAAACTTCTTATTTCTCTAACTGTTTTGGGTGGTTGAAGGTTTTTGATAATTTTGATTTTTGCTTTATCGACTTCAATACCTCTGTTTGATACAATGTGACCCAACACAATTCCTTGTCTCACCATGAAATGACATTTTTCCCAGTTGAGCACTAGGTTGACATTGACACAACGTTTTAGTACCAACTCAAGATTTGATAAACATCCGTCAAAACTTTCTCCGCAGACAGAAAAGTCGTCCATGAACACTTCCATAATTCCGTCCAAAAAGTCTGTGAAAATCGCCATCATGCATCGTTGAAAAGTTACAGGTGCGTTACATAGTCCAAATGGCATTCTTCGGTATGCAAAGGTACCATAGGGGCATGTGAACATAGTTTTCTCTTGATCATCAGGATGAATGGGAATTTGAAAGAATCTTGAGTATCCGCCAAGATAGCAGAAGTGGGAATGTGTAGCTAAGCGCTCGAGCATTTGATCTATGAATGGTAATGGGAAATGGTCCTTGCACGTAGGTTTATTTAGTTTTCTGTAATCGATACACATTCTCCATCCTGTTTGGGTACGTTGTGCTACTGATTCGCCTTTTGTGTTTGTTATAACCGTAACACCTCCTTTCTTAGGTACTACGTGAACTGGACTGACCCAGTTGCTATCGGATATCAGGTATATGATGCATGCCTCTAGTAGTTTCTGCACTTATTTCTTTACGACTTCACTTAAAATAGAATTTATTCGTCTTTGATGTTCTCTAGAAGTCTTGCAGTCCTCTTCTAGCATAATGAGGTGCATACAGGTAGAAGGACTTATTCCTTTTAGATATGATATGTTATATCCCAATGCGGTTGGATACTTCCTTAACACATTAAGAAGTTTTTTGGTTTCGATCTTCCCTAAGTCGGCATTGACTATAATTGGCCGTTCAAGTTCTTTATCTAAAAATTTATACCTTAGATCTTTAGGTAACGTTTTAAGTTCTATACCAGTTTTCTTAGCAGTTGGGGTAGGATCGGGTGTTAAGGTGAAACATTCGCTTAGGTTGGCATCGTGATATTCATGTCTCCATTCATCATCCTCAAAAATAGATGGTGTCAGAATTTTTAATATTTCAGAATAGGTGTCTTCTTGACTTTCTAGTTGTTTGACACATTCATCGATAATATCTAGGAAACAACATGAGTCGTCTATAGTAAGGGCTTTGAAGAATTGGGAAAGAATAAATTCTACTTTTTCTTCTCCTACCTCGAAGGTAAGCTTTCCTTTCTTAATGTCGATAATGGCTCCTGCAGTGGCTAAGAATGGCCTTCCTAATATGATGGGAATATTTGAATCTTCCTTTATGTCCATTATTATAAAGTCAGTAGGTATGTAAAATTGTCCTATTCGGACTGGAATTTTTTCTAGCATACCAACAGGGAATTTGACTGATCTGTCGGCTAGTTGTAAGGACATCTTGGTAGGTCTCATGTCACCTAGTTTGAGCTTCTCGCAAATAGATAAGGGCATTAGACTAACACTTGCTCCTAAATCGCATAGAGCTTTGTCTATGACAGATTTTCCAATTACACATGGTATGGAGAAACTACTAGGATCCTTTAGCTTTGGAGGCATGTTATTTTGAATTATGGCGCTACATTCGGTAGTTAGCATAACGGTTTCGTTTTCAACAATTTTTTTTATTATTAGACAGTATTTCCTTTAGGAATTTAGCATATGACGGCATTTGAGTTATAGCTTTTGTAAACGGAATAGTGACGTTTAGTTGTTTCATAAGTTCTACGAATTTCTTGAATTGTCCCTCGTTTTTGGATTTTATAAGTCTTTGAGGGTATGGAGTTGGTGGTTTATATGGCGGTGGAGGTACGTAAGGTTTATCTTTTTCTGAAACCTCTCCGCTCTCATTTGCGTCTTCCTCTACATTCTCAGATTGTTCCTTCGATTTCTCTGCTTCCTTTTCAGGTTTTTGATACATGGTCGGGTTTTGGAGTTTAGGATCTACCGGTCCATCGAGTGCTGTCCCACTTCGTAATGTGATAGCATTAGCATGTCCTTTAGGATTGGGTTATGGTTATCCAGGAAACGTACCAGCAGGTGCGGCAGAACTAGCTTGGTGTTGTGCTACTTGGGAGATTTGGGTTTCTATTTTATTGTGAGTTGCTAGGGCATCTACCTTATTTTCTAATTGCTTCAATTGTTCACCGGTGTGAACGTTTTGATTGAGGAATTCTTTGTTTTGTTGAGCTTGAGTAGCAATAAAGTTTTCCATTAGGATTTCAAGGTTAGACTTCCTAGGAATGTTAGGAACATTAGCAGCGGGTTTTTGATAGCCTGGAGGTACAGCGGGTGCTTGGCCAGGTGCATATAAAGCGTTATTATTCTTGTACGAGAAGTTAGGATGGTATTTCCAACCAGGATTATAGGTATTAGCATAAGGATTAGCTTGAGCGTAATTCACCTGATCAACTGGTATTCCTGCTAGGATTTGACATTCGGTTCCAACATGACCAGGAACTCCACAAACTTCGCAGTTTGGGGTTACGGCAGCCACGGTGGCTGCAGGAGGTAAGGTCAAGCTTTCTATCTTTTAGGTAAGAGCATCTACCTTAACATTAACTTTATCTAGGCTACTGATCTCGTACATCCCACTTTTGGCTGGAGTTTTCTCCACAGGTGTTCTTTCCCCTCCCCACTGATAGTGGTTTTAAGCCATATTTTCAATGAGTTGGTTAGCTTCGTCGTAAGGCTTGTCCATCAGTGTACCACCTGCGGAGACATCTATAGAGAATCTTGTGTTGTACAAGAGTCCATTGTAAAACGTATGGATAATCAGCCAGTTTTCTAATCCGTGATGTGGGCACATCCGCATCATATCTTTGTAGTGTTCCCATGCATCAAATAGTAATTCAGTATCCTTCTGCCTAAACATGTTGATTTGAGATCTTAATGCAACAGTCTTGCTTGGGGGAAAGTATCGTGCTAAGAATACAGTCTTAAGTCCTTCCCACGTAGTGAAGAAATTTGACGGCAAGGATTGCAACCAAGCCCAAGCTCTATCTCTTAGCCAAAAAGGAAAAAGAAGTAATCTTATTACATCTTTACTAACACCATTTTCTATAACTGTGTTGGCAAATTGAACAAATTTTGTAAGATGTTCATTTGGATCTTGGTAGGATTTCCAGAGAATTGGCGTTGTTGGATAGCTGATATCAACGACGGCTTCAACTCAAAATTGTTTTGATTAATTGCTGGAGCAGCAATGCTATTGTGGGGTTCTTGTTGTGATGGAGTTGCGTACTCCTTCAGTTGAAGGGTCCTTCGTTCTTCGGCCATGTCTATTTCTGGATTGGTTTCGGTTTCAGAGGAAGAATTAGAATCTGTTTCGGAATCAATCTTGATTTCGTGTTTCGGTAAAGGAATAGCGTGATTTAAACAGTAATCCCTGATTGCACGTCTTACAGAAAGGATGTGTTCAGGTTCGTCCATCGATTTGTCAAGAGGTTCGCCTTGTGAGCGAGTCCTTAGCATACAATCGAAAAAGGGTTTATGTTGCCTAGTCTAAACGTGCAACAGGAGAATCGTACTTAATTGACTAATCAGTCCCCGACAACGGTGCCAAAAACTTGATCGAGACTTTATGAGTCTATCGGGATACTAACTGCAAGTATACAGTATATTCGTTCTAGTTTTAAAAGATTATCGAACCCACAGAGACTGAGGATCAATCACATACGATCTAATGTTACAAATGTTTAACTAAGCGATGAATATTTGGTTTTAGGGGAAAAAGATTTTAATTAATAGTAATAGTTATAGTTATACCGATATGTGATAGCCGGACTTCGGGAACTCGGTGAATCACTTGGCATATTAAGTATTTCGGTAAAAACGAATTGTTTAAAAACCTGAGACATACACTCTCATGTTCATGAAATAAGTTGTGCTACTAAACCTAGTGGATGCACTTTAAATTTAATAACACTTTTTGAAAGCAACTCGAGTTTAATTAATTTGTTAAAACACTCTCGTGTATTTAAAAATTAATGTTTCGTTACCACTATTTGGGCCGAACCCCAGCTCTCGCATGCAGGTTCTTGCCTTAATTAATTTCCCACTCTCGTGGCAAAATCATGTTAAATATCCTCTCACTCTCGTGACAAGGGTAGTTAAATTAAATATGGAAATTGGAAACCAAAAATTATTTATAAAAGATTTTTAGCCAAGTTATCACTGAATTCCTTCAGTGCTTAGGAGTCACATACCGGCACAAACAAAATTAGCCAGACATAATGTATTTAGCAATCATGCAATGTAAAATACAGTTCATGAAAATAATCAACATAGCATATAAACAATAAAGATCAAATTGCATAAAAAACCTATAATTTATATTGTCGTGGTAATCTTGAATTCGTACAGTAGCTTTTGCGATACAATTAGTTGAAATATAGAACTAAGTATGTGTTAATCCTTTGATGTGAAGAATTAACACTTTAGGGAACTGGAAGATTACAGAAGCTTGAAAGGAAAATAATGGTTCAAAAGCAAGTAAACAAAGTAAAGCAATGCAGAAAGAAAATATGGTTCTGAAACAAATTCTCCTACCCTTTCAAAGTGATATCTTCAACATATATATAGGCTCTCTCTTGTAACTGTCATGTTCCATTATTTCAGTACGTGCGCTAAATTCTCAACTGATGGAATGAGGTCGTATGGACTTCGTGTGGGCTGCTTCAGGGTTTACTGCATAGACTGAGTTTTTAAGGTGTTACGTTCGTAATGGAACTCATTACGTTCGTAACAACTAGGCCCTTTGTTACGTTCGTAACGCGTTACGTTACGTTCATAACAGTGTGCGCTAGGCGTTACGTTCGTAACACTAGGTGTTGCGCTCGTAACGTCTTCTGGTGTGAGTTTCTTAGAAGAATGTCATTTTTCTTCTTTCTTCTTGCCATTTCTTAGCTTGTTTTGCTCCTTTTAGCTTATTTTCCATCTTATGTCTTGGAAAATATAATTTACCTGAAAACAAATAAAAATACCTTCGTGATGCATATTATTCGATAAAAACTTACAAATAACTCTTGTAAATTAGGCCTAAAAAGCGATACGTTTTCGTGTTATCAAGAAACCCAGCCCGTTATCTGCTGTCAGACTAGCCACACAATCTTTGAACTGGTCAGCAGATGTTTCCTGTGGCACGTGCGCAGTCTTTAGGAAAGCAATCAGAGCCTTAGCATGGGCCTTTGAACACAACCATAAAGATAACATAGAGATATTCGACGGGGTTTTCCCCAACTGTTTGACTACATTATAGTCGCTTTTCTTGATGATCTTTAAAATTTCCTCTATCTCCTGTCTAGAGGCTTCAACAGTAATCTTCCTCGGTGCCTCCGTCCGGGCAGGCTCTCCGGTGGTCCCTTTTCCCCGAGTATCAGATGACTCGACGACAGGGGTAAGGATTGGAATATGAACATGGGTAGTAGCAGGTGTACTGGCAGGTGTAATAACAACAGTCTTACGAACAGTTGGTGGAGAGATCTTAGGGGAGAAAAGTCTTCCGCTTCAGGTGACTTTACTAGATCCAACAATATTGCTGACGTCAGTATCAGCCTCTTCAGCACTCAAGTCTTGTTTAACTCCGTGATTATATACGTCAGCCCCATAATGCCATGGGACAACTTTATCTGACGTATATGGGATAGGTCCAGGAACAGTAATGATCAAGGGAGCGATTCTTGGAACATATGTAATTCTAACAGGCTTTCTCGAGGAAGCCTTGGAAGAATTGTCGAAAATGGTGATTATAGCAACTTCTTCAACAGGAACCAAAGGAATAAAAGTCTTCTCAAACAGAATTTCTTTGTTATCCATCAGGCGTTGGACACCTGACTTAAAAAGATGGCAACCGGTAGGTAGGACAGAACATAGACGACAACCTTCTCCACAGCCCGGAAATAAACCGGCTAACAGAAGGTTCTTCTTCACAGTTATCAATAGAGTAGCAATGTATTTTACGAAAGTCATAAATGAGTCTTCATATACAACATTCACTCCATGCTTGGGCATCGGAGAAGTCATAACATTAGGCCTTTCGGGCGCTTCGAACTCAATCTCCTTAGCATCAATCAGATCTTGTACCTTATTCTTCAGGACCCAGCAGTCATTCGTATCATGCCCCGGAATATCGGAGTGAAAAGCACAACGGACGTTCGGATTATACAACGATGATGTTGTATTGGGATTCTTCGGGGCTTCCTTCGGAATCACCAAGTTGGTCTTTAACAACTGCGGCAGAATCTGAGACAGGGTCATATGGAGCTGAGTGAATTGTCTTCGCGGCCTCTCGGCCCTTGGCTGATTGTTACATTATGGGGAAACAACAAATCTTAATATAACAACCGCATTGACTGCTTGGTGGCGCTCAAGTCGGTTATGGCTCTTTGAGCTGTAAACATCGCTGGATTCCTTTTTAAAAGGCTTCTTTTTGGTAATTGATAAAGCACCATTCTGTATCTTACTGCTCTTGATACCGGCCTCAACTCTTTCCCCGGTCATAATCAGCTCGTTAAACCCGGACAATGAACTTCCAATCAGATGATTAAAATACTGACCAGACAGAGTCCCCATAAACATATCTACTAATTCCCTGTCAGCCAGCAGGGGTTGTACTCTTCCAGCAAGGTCCCTCCATTTCTGAGCGTAGTCTTTGAAACCTTCGCTCGCACCCATAGACATACCGTGAAGTTGGGTACGCGTGGGAGCGAGGTCGGCATTGTATTGGTACTTCTTGTAAAAAGCAGCAGCAAGGTCTTTCCAATTATGGATACTAGCTCCTTCCAGCTGGTAAAACCATTCAAGTTGAGTCCCTGAAAGACTATCTTGAAAGAAGTGGATCCAGAGGTTCTTGTCAGCGGTGTATGGTCGAATCTTCCTAACATACGAGCAGAGGTGAGTTTTGGGCAAGAAACCCTGTCGTATTTAGCAAAGGTTGGTGCTTTAAACTTGTGGGGAATCACCACCCCAAATGACAAACCCAAATCTCCGAAGTCCAGACAAGGGACTTTTTGGACCTCCATCGCGCTCAACCGGTCTTCGAGTTGCTTATACCTATCCTCAGCCGGAGGATACTGGTCTTCGTCAAAGTAAATCTCGTTGTCAGAAACCACAAGGCTATGAGCCCTCCTTTCTTCCTGATTCTCTTCACCTCCAGGTGAGTGAGTCAAATCAACCTCTTCTCGTAAATTGTTTCTGAATCTGCGACCCATATTCAGTAGGACCGTCTTCTTCTTCTTCTTCTTCTTATCCTTCAAGATAAGAGTCTTCAGATCTTGCTGACCCTTAGCCAAGTTCATGAACATTTTCTGGAACTGAGCGTTTTGAGCTTGCAGAGCCTTGATAGCTTGATCAGTTGATGTTTCAGAAGACATGATGCTGAAATAAACAACGAAGAAGATAAGAGACCTGTGAGGGTACCTATAATGAGGAGCATGGAATGAAATGCGTATGATATGATCTCAAAGATTTAGGGATTCAAATTCGTAAACCAAAATGAAACACACTTTTATTAGATAAAAAACTTGAACCAATGTTTGACAAATGCCTTTAAGGCGTTACAAAAAAAAGAATACTGAAAAGTAAATCAAAACTAGAAATAACAAAAGACATCAGCGCTCCCATGGTCGTTTTCCTCCTATGCAAACATAGTCGTTGAGGACCTTCTCATTCTCCAATTGCCTTGTTAGCTTCAGGATCTTCCGCTCTTGTTCATGATACTTTTCTCTGTAAGTATCCCGCTCTTCTCTCAACTGCATCCAAGACCTCTTTAATGCCCCAATGTCGGTAGGCATGTATGGATGGAGGATGGTAGGAAGAACCCCTTCTTCATCAGCACTCTCAACAGTTACCGGTAAGACAACTTCGTATGACATTCCCAGCTTTTGGGCATATATTCGAACCCATCGGAGATACGGTTCCATCGGAAGAGAGGTCTTCATCCCTAACTCATGCGGATCAGACCTGTGTACCCTATTCCAAGCTCTTATGAACCTGCGGCGATCCTCCTCACTATCCCCTTGGAATTCAAAGACAATGCTCGACATTAGAAACTCATGAGGTCCGTCCCTCCTAGCTTGCCCAAACTGACGTAAGGCCAAACAAGGATTATAGGTAATCCATCCTCGAATTCCAAGTAGTGGAACATTGGGGTATTCTCCACAGCGATCAATAATAGCTACTTCTTCCATGTCTTTAGTGCTCCAGATAATGTCTGTGTGAGCAAGAGACAATTCTGTAGGCCCAACCCATGCCTTCCTTGTTCTTCAAAACTGATTTAGTGAGGTGAGAAATAAACCACCATGCCAGCAATGGTGCACAACACATAAGGGTTCCCCGTTTCCGAGCAGTACGGGCATAAAGATAGTGCAGAATGTCCCCTAAGAGAGTGGGCACCGGATTACGGGACATGAAAATCCTCACTGCATTCACGTCAACAAAGGAATCTGAATTTGGAAAAAGAACCAAACCATATATGAGAAGAGCCAGGATGTCCTCAAATGCCTGAAAGTCCAAACTGTCCCAGAACTGATTAGCCCGATCAACCAAGAATTTAGCCAAGAAGCCTTTTGTCCCACTTCGAGTCTCCCAGTTAGACATTACCACAGCCTTTGTCAGATGTAGGGCTGTAGCAACATCTTCTGGCCTAAGGGCTACTTCCAAACCTATAAATGGCATCTGCTCTAGAATAGAAATACCAAGTAGATCAGAGAACTCCTCCAGAGTATGGACCAACTGATAGTTCGGGAAAGTGAAGCAGTGGTATAATGGATCAAAGAACTGGCACAAGACACCCATCATCTGCTCATCCATCCTAGAAGTGACCAAACCAAGGAGGTGCCCATGTCTTCTAATAAAGGAGGAAGTGTCAGGAACCTTTGCAACCAAATCTTTAAGCTGAGTAGGAATCTGTACAAAGCTGATCCGAATAGTGTTTCTACGCATAGAGGCCATAACCTACAAAACAGAACAAAGATAAATCCCCTATGTCTTTGAAATGGGTTAGTCTGATGCAAGATGCATGCAATGTCATGATGCATGATTTCATGATAGAAACACATCACAAGTATTCACAGATAGCAAACATGGTAAGGGAAAACAAGTCACACAGTAGCCCTTAAATTTCAGGCTGGCATGGAGTTTAGGTATTACCCTCTTTCAGTTTAGTTGGTTCAACCTATCCTAGTAATAGTAACTGGGTTCTAGAGGATCTCAATATCACTGACCACCCTCGATCGGTCATAATTCTAGTTTGGCAACCTTTTCTTGCAGCCAAAATCATCGCGAGGGTTTGGTCTCAATGAGTGTAGCATACTGCTACTGTTATATGGCCAAGTTGGTCAATTATAGGTTCTAAGGTTAGTTGGTGCTTCATGACCCCTTAGAAGACCCATAGTCTCCTTGTTCCACCATAAGGGATATCGGTAGAAACTAAAGTGCCACACCAACGTAGCTACTACTTCAACCGTATCGGTCTACGCCGTACAATTCCCTCACTGTCTATTGCTACTTACCTAAAAGGTATCCCCAGATCTGGGTTAGGATCTATAGTAGCTCCAATTTAAACCCACAAAGATAAAGCATACAAATTAAGAAATTGAAAACATTATGATGAACTATTCCTAAGGTACACCCTACTTATTAACTCCCCAGCAGAGTCGCCAGTTCTGTGATACGGCGGGAAGAACTGACAGTTTTTTGGAATGCTGGTTTGCGTTTTGCATTTGTTTTCGCAAAATGTCGCGGTAAGCAAGAGTCGCCACCGACTTTATTTTATCCAACAAGGAAAGGAAAAAAAGCACAGAAAAATTCCTTTTTTTTGTTGATATTTTCTAGGTACGGGGGGTAGATTATAGAAAGGGAAGGTATTAACACCCTTTCTATCCGTAGTTATCTACGGGCTCTTAGGTACTTGCTCATCATTTTCAAAATGTTTTCTTTGTGCTTGTGGGTTTTGAAAAGTTTTGTTTTTAACTTCGATTTAACTCTTGCTTCTGTCTTCAAGAATGTAATGAAGTGTTTTTGAAAACTTGTTTGTAAAAACAGTGTAAGTGTGAAAAAGGTTTTGTTTTGGATGAGCAAGTATCTAAGAACTAATCTACCTACTCGAAAAAAGGAATCGTTCTATGCTAATTTCCTTTAGACAATGTTATCCCACTATTAGTGAGTAGGTAGCACCGTCGTTGGAGTTTGAGGGTCAATTCGAATGAGGGACTTACGGTCACTAAAGCAATGTTAGGATACCTTAGCGGTAACCCTAATGTCTTAGATCATTTATCCGAGGCTACCATTTCGAGACAACTATTTTAAGGCAACTATGGTCTTCTAGACAAGAGGGCAACCTCTAAAACAACCTATACTCAATGACCGTGTATAAAGGCAACCAAGTGGGGTGTACCCTAAGAGTGCGCATGTGCGAGTGTGTTGATTTCAGATATTTTTATCTTTTCACATGTTAAGGGTGATCTAACTGTTTTTTAAATTAGGCATTCATTCTTGTCATGCAAGCCCTATTATCAAACATCTAACAATTATATAGTTTGCAGAAATTAAAGGTGCGGAAATTAAACTAATTATTACAAGGCGTCGGGTATTTACATCGCCAAAAACAACCCTTTGAAAATAAAAAAGCGGAAAATAAATAAAATGTACTAATCATTTATTACAAACCAGGAGTAGATACATTAATTGGATAAAGAAAAATAAAGCGCGGCGCGAAATTAAATCGGATGCGAAATTAGGGTTTTGACCCTTTTTAAAAGAAAATGCTTTTTGTTGTCTTTATTTTAAGAAAAGAAATTAAGTCCTAAATTAAATACTAAATTGATTATTAAATAAATTAATTAATGAAAAATAACAAATGACATATTTTTGGATTTTTTGATATTTTAAGAAAGAAAACAAAATAATTAAATTAGAGTTAAAACCTAATGATTTCTAATTAATTTTAAATATTTACAAAATAAATTAAAGTTATTCTAGAATTAAAAACCTAATTGATTAGTTAATATTTATTAACAAAAATAAAGTTTTTGAATTTTAATTGGGGTAAAAATATTTTTTGGTGATTTTTGATAAAAAAAGAAAATTTGTTTATTGGTTAGAAATTAATTAAAACTAATAAAATAATAAATGAAAATAAACAAAATAAAGAAAGTAAAGAAATTGGGCCTGAGATTTGGACGTGTGGAATGCAATTATTTTGGCCCAAATATGCTGATCCATTGGACTTTTTGTGATCCTGTGCACATGCGTTGACTAGCCTTTTGGTGCACCTTTGATGTTGACCACCAGATCTGGCCATCTGGCATGCTGAAGAGTGAGGGAGTATGATGGCCTCCTAGAATGCGTGTACACTAGATTACCTAAAAATAAATATGAAAATGCAAATTGCTGGAGGCAGGGATCGAACCCCTGACCTCCAGCCTTTGGGTCCTTAAGGCCAACGTGGCTACCACTAGAACGCTTGTGTTCATTTATTATAATAATGCAAATCAATTATAATATAAAGAAAATGAAATTTAATGGAAAAAAATAAAAAAAAAGGCGCGCTGGTTTGAATGGACAAATGGGAGGATGACACGACTGCTTCTTCTTCCCCTCTCGGTGGCCAAAAATCAAAACACCTATACCAACAGACAAAGGTCCGTCGCTACAGGCTTGTCCACCCTCAAAATCTTGCACAGGCCATAAAAATGGACTCCAAGACCATGGTCGGATTTGTCTCAACATACTGATCACAACAATGGCCGTTATATAGGCTAATTGTACCTGAAAACAAAAGCCCCAAAAAACTCCACGAAACCCTAATCATGGTGAATCACAGTATATGTTATGTAAATGAAATTGGCTAATGTAAAAAGCTTGAAAATGGCATGGTGATCACAAATATGCAATTATTTCATATTAAAAATGCCTAATTTACGAAATATGAAATCAAGAACAGGGCGGCTTCGTAAATGACTTATAGCGCTTGGGAGGGTCTGAAAATGCGTGGTCTTGGTTGCTTTCGCTTGTGGAGATGGCCAGGAAGAGATTGAGACAATTTCCAAGCCTTGAAATTGCCTCTAAGATTGATTTCGAAGTCAAACTTTTTTCTTGATTTTTGCCAATTTGGTTCTGCCTCTAGAACTGATCTCCAACCCTCATTCTTGTCTGCCTGGCTTCCTTATGTATTGTACAATACATTAGGTTAGAATTTGCTGTCCAAATCTTCCTCCATTGATGATTTGATATTTGATTTGATTCTCTTTCAAAGCTTTCCAAATTTGATCCAAATCACATCTTTTTGTACACTTATGCCTTGATACGAGTTTGGAAAGGTGCTAGTTGTGTAACAAGACATGAAATGATCACAAGATCTTTAGTGTTCAATGTTTTTGATTTTATGTGATTTTATTTGATTTAAAATGAATTAATTTAAATAAAAACCAAATTAAATAATAAAAATATGATATGGACACATGGCCAAGGATGGAGCACGTGGGCTACAATTCCAACTCAAAACAAGTGAAAAAGAATGGGCCCATTTGGCAAAATTTGAAGTTTTGAGGATAGTTGACTTTTGGCAATTTTGCAAAAAAGTCCAACTTCAACAATGCATAACTTCCTCAATTTTAAACTTTTGGAGGTGTTCTTGGACTTTTTAGAAATATTGATATGTGCTTTAATCAACCATTTTGGTATAATATCATTTTTATATTCCATTATTAAGTTAGAAGCTTTGACAAAAAAAGGTATTTTTGTTGACTTTCAAAAATGACCTATAATATCAAAATTCATAACTTCTTGTGAGTGCATATTTTGATCTTGGGGTATGAAGATGGATTTTATGGAATTTCATCCTCTTAAAAATGAGCTTTGGATGGGTCATTTATAATAAAGTATGAGAAAGTTATGCTTGGTCAAAGTTGAGTTGACTTTTCCTACAAAACCCTAATTTAGCAACTTTTGAATCTTGATGAATTTTGAGCAATCCTTGATGAATCATGATCAACCTTTGATCAAATGATGAAATATCCTTCAAAATGATAACGTTGACAAAAAATATTGAAGTTTGACTGTATTTGGGTCACAATTGACTTTTGCCCTAGCACAGTCGATTTTTGGACCTTTTGAGCAATTGAATGAGCAAAATTCCTCTGCAAGGCTTGAAACTTGACATGGATGATCTTGATAACATATTAGGACATTGGTGAGCACTTGGGATCACTTGGACTCAAGGATATTGATGCAACACAAAACCCTTATTTGAGTAGACCGCCTTAGGAGAGAGCTTGTCTGGCCAACCCTTGGACTACTTTGAGCAATTTGGAGATCTTTCTTGCAATGTTTTGAGAAATATGGGAGGGAAAATTTTGGGGTACAACAACATCTAATGGTGAAGTTGCACTCACATAATCCCCCTTTTTTATGATGGCAAAACTTGCGACGAAGCATTTCATGTTGTTATTGAAGGCTCCCTTGACTCTGTTTCCCAGCTTTATCTCGCATATGCTTTTCCCCCTTTTGACAACATCAAAAAGAAAGATAGAAAATCGTGAGAAGTATCATAATTCAACAATGTCATACCCCATATTTGTCCTACCATTTAATAAAATCGTCTAGCTTATGCATCTCATATTCCTTATGTACATGCCCTTCATTAGGTCATCTAACACATCATGCATCATTAATCAATAAGAATTTGGCATGGGATCAAGGATCTGGAGAAATTAAGGTTTCTTTATTGCCTTGGGACTCTCATCTTCATTCAAGGTTGAATTTTCTTATTCATCATTCAGGGTTTTCCTCTATGTGTTTGTGATTATCATGTGGACCTCAAGGCTTTTGTCATGCATTCCTCATGGGCTTTTTCTCAGGGTATCATATATCTTGGGCCATCATATGTGGTGTGTAGATTCATTAGCACTTATGATGCAAATATTTCAACAGGGCTTCTTTCTAATGTATTTGAGGATCCCTTTCTTATGCTTGCAAATACCACTGGAATTAGGGTTTATTTCCTTAAGCCAGATGGTGATCAAAATGTTACTTATGGAGTGTGGTTCATTAGTGAAGGGCATAATTTTTCAATGCATTACTTGAATTCCAAGTTATTATGCAAGACTTGTTGTATTCATGGCGAGATAAGGGTTTCATATGTGTTTTGGGCTTCTCATCATAATGTGAGAATTGATTCATTTTCGGTCCTCATTATAAAGTTATGCTTCACTACTTGAATTACAAGTCATCTTATTGGGACTTGTGCGAGATTTTTGGCACAAAAACAAGGTGTTTAGGTGTCACTTCAAGTTGGAAAGAACTTGTCAAAACTTTGACTTTTGAATAACATTTACATGAACTACTTTGACTTTTATCTTGACTTTTCATATTTCATTCAAGTCCAAAATGGCAAAAGCTTAGAGACTCAAATTCAAAGGCAAAATGAAGGGAAGTATTTCATTACAGTTACATTAGAGAAATCAACCTTACAAGTCAAAGTCTATTACAAGGTCAAATTTGCATTCCAAATACAAAATAAATTACATCATTAAAAGTACAAAAAATGTTAATTGGAATTACATTGAAAAATAGACAATTTGGTCAACAATAGACCAGAACCAAAGACTTTGACTCTGACTTTGTTGATCTCTGAAAACCCAACCTAACGAATAAGGTCTTCCATTTCGAAGTTCTCCTCAATTGTCTCATGCTCATTTGAATGTCTCCATCCCTTTCTTCATGGACAAATAAGCTCCAAAATTACGACTTCAGCATTTGTATGGATCCAAATATCAGTTCGATCTGCAGCCAAAGCTTAAACAAAACTAGCAGACACAAATTCAAGATTCAACTCATGGAAAATATGTACATGTCATTTGTAGGCCAAAAGACTAGTTGCAATCTGTCATACCCCAAATTTGTCCTACCCTTATATCTTTTCATCTGGCTTTTTGCATTGCATTTGCATACTCACATTAGATCATACATCATTGTTACACTCTTGGGATCAAGGCTCATTTTAACACCCCAATTCTACCCCAAGCAATTATCGGAAAATCAGAGTATAAAAATTTCCAATATAATCAAGATGTCACATATTCAACGAAACACATAAACTTGTCATGCTCTTAGAATAGATACATAACACTTAAAGAAGCGGAATGAACACAACTCATGAATATAGTCTTCATAATATAAACCAAACTTTGATTAATCACGCAGCGAATTCATAATAATTCTATAAATAAGATATATCATCTTTTGAATCATGAAACAACATCAATACAATAACTCCTCAAATAATAACATAAGTTTCAATGATTAAACACAAAATAAGCTAAGCGTTCATTTCCCCCCGAGTGCTACGTATCAGAGAAAATGACACCAAACTCGAACTAATAATGTTATCGGCTACTCATCTTGGTTACCTGCAGGTTACCAACAAAGGGCAACGTTCAAACAGAAGGGGTGAGATATCAAACTACATAAACAGGGTTATGATATACAATATATTAGTTAAAGAATAAATATAATCACCACCTCATACAATAATAACTCAACACTTCACAAATCATCGACACCACAATTCAACATATACAACTCGAATATGCAACTCGAAACTATGCGAATGCATATGGTACCATCGGAGTAAAACTCCCAACATAAATATTTGCCAGTAATTCTGAGGCACAAGGCATAAGCCTTCTTCATAATTCATTTTGCCAATACAAGCCTTGACAAATGCAAATATATGAATGTACAACACATACAACAACATCATTAAACACTTCACGAGGCATATGCCTATATCACTACTTCACTGGCCATAAGGCTACAACGTCATCAACGTAATCAACAAAAATTCATGGCAATAACATATTCATTATATATATTCACTAGGATTCACACCATAAGGTTACCCACGAAAATAATTCATAGTCACATCATTAGCATCACAACATTTATTCACAACATAGATAGGTAAAGAATATACGATTTACCACTTCATACAACAACAACATAAAGCAACACAATTTACCAACACATCAATTCAATTTATAACATCACCAAGCATAAACAAAACTTCAAATAAGCAACAAATCAACGACTCCAAATGCGATTCAACTGTGAAAATGCATGTGGTACCATTGGAGCAGAACTCCCAACTTAGAAATTTCCAGTAATTCCGAGGCATAAGGCATAAGCCTTCAACATAAATTTTTTCCAATAAAGGCCAACATGATGAGAATTTAGCTCCAACATAAAAAGTGCCAATCCAGGCCAACATAGGTGAGTATTCGCTCCAACTTAGAACATGCCAATCTAGGCCAACTTTAATGCTATGCTATGCTATGTGATGATATAAACAACCACAAATCAATAATGCAACAACAAAAACATAACAACGGTCGACATAACAATAAATCAAACCGTTCAACATTGGCCAAAGGCCTACAACACAACATGTCAACAAAATTAACAACTTTTCATCGATCAGCACAAAATAACACAATATTAGTCATAAGACCTATAATCAACAATGTCCATAAACTCGACGAAATAACTTAACTAACTGTTCTTGAAATTTGGCGTAATTGACATAATTTCAACAAAAATACATATCCGCAATTACCTACTAATTAAACTTAATTACCCGATCAAATTTTGTTAAATTTCGGACAACTAATTATACCGCCTAATTTGACTACTGATCAATGGTTCTACACAATAATTTAGTAGTTACTTAATGATTTATTCGTTCAACTAATTGATGTTTTATTCCCTATCACCGTATTTTATGTTTTGATTTACATAAGAATCAAACAAGACGATTCGGGACGGAAAAATGCATAAGTCTAATTTTCATAAAATATGATATAGCAGCTAACACGGGCAGCCATGTTACCGGACACGGCCGTGTCAGAAGAAGGAAAGGGAAAGGCGTGGAATGCAGGGGCTGACACGGGTGCCCGTGTCAGAAGGCCTGGAGATAAAAAAAATCAGTTTTTCCTCCTTTAACACATATGCATTGTTCTTCTTCATTCTTGTTTCAATTCACCCATTTATCCTAGTTTAGAATTAACCCAACACATTTCAAATACAACAAATAACAACACAACACAAGTCAATTATTAATTTCAATAGCAACACAAACAAATTACTCATCAAAACATAGTAGTGAAACTATTACCCTAAACCCAAATTAAAATTCATCATACTCCAATTTATTTAGCAAGAACCCCAGTCTTACCTTGGATTAAGTGCAACTCTAAGAAATTTCAATGGAATTTATGAGAATTTTACACTAGTAGCAACCTCCTCTTGTTCTTCTTCTCCTCTCCAAACCCTATTCCTCTTTCTCTTCTCTTTCTTTCTTTTCCTGATACACTATCCTCTCTTTCTCCTCTATTTCTATTCCTAATACAATAATATTATTATATTACTTAATAAATCTAAATGGGCCTAAGTGAGATACCCTCTTATTACTTCACAACACCACAAACTAAGCCCAATATCATATTTAAGCTTAATAATAAAAATAATACCTCAACTTAATTATACCAAATTAAATCCGATTATTTATCATACCAACTTAATAAAAATAATTTCGACTTCGACGATAAAAATTCGAATTAATATAAAATATTCGAAAATATTTAATTAAATAAATAATTAAGTATTTGGGCGTTACAACTCTCCCCCACTTAGAATATTTTCGTCCTGGAAAATCTACTTGATACGGTCACTCTTAATGCGAATTTCGCATCCAACTCTCTGATCTTCAATTCGCGTTTGGCAACACTTCGACCACTACTTTCTCTACATAACAACGCTCAACATGATATAATTCAAATCCACACGTGATAATTATTCAACATCTTCGTGACATAATCATTAATAACTTATCAACCACTTCAACAATATTTTGACATATCAACATTTAAATTGGTAACATACTTATACTTAGATATACAACATCACATTATCATCTTAACAACATTTTAAACACCAAAAACACATACACAATTTCATTCTCATATATACACATACACAATTTCATTTCCCCATGAGTGCTACGTATCAGAGCAAATGACACCAAACCCGAACTAACAATGCTATCGGCTACTCATCTTGGTTACCTGCACGTTACCAACAAAGGGCAACATTCAAAAAGAAGGGGTGAGATATCAAACTACATAAATAGGGTTATGATAAACAATATATTAGGTACATAATAAAGAGAATCACCACCTCATACAATGATAACTCAACACTTCACAAACCATTGACACCATAATTTAACATATACAACTCAAATATGCAACTTGAAACTATGCGAATGCATGTGGTACCATCGGAGTAAAACTCCCAACATAAATATTTGCCAATAATTCCGAGGCACAAGGCATAAGCCTTCTTCACAATTAATTTTTCCAATACAGGCCTTCACAAAAATCCGCCAATACAAGCCTTCACAAATGCAAATATATGAATGTACGACACATACAAAAACATCATTAAAAACTTCATGAGGCATACGCCTATATCACTACTTCACTGGCCATAAGCCTACAACATCATCAATGTAATCAACAACAATTCATGGCAACAACATATTCATTATATATATTCACTAGGATTTACACCATAAGGTTACCCACAAAAATAATTCATAGTCACATAATTAGTATCACAACATTTATTTGCAACATGGATAGATAAAGAATATACGATTTACCACTTCATACAACAACAACAAAAACCAACACAATTTACCAACACATCAATTCAACTTATAACATCACCAGGCATAAACAACACTTCAAATAAGCAACGAATCCAAATGTGACTTAACTGTGCAAATGCATGTGGTACCATTAGAGCAGAACTCCCAACTTAGAAATTGCCAGTAATTCTGAGACATAAGGCATAAGCCTTCAACATAAAATCTTGCCAATAAGGGCCAACATGATGAGGATTTAGCTCCAACATAAAAAGTGCCAATTCAGGCCAACATAGGTGAGCATTCGCTCTAACTTAAAACATGCCAATCCCTGCCAACTTTAATGTTTTGATTTGCTATGTGACGATATAAACAACCACAACTCGATAATGCAACAACAACAAAAATATAACAACGGTCGACATAACAACAAATCACACCATTCAACATTGGCCAAAGGCCTACAACACAACATGTCAACAAAATCAACAACTTTTCATCGATCAACACAAAATAATACAACATTGGTCATAAGACCTATAATCAACAATGTCCATAAACTGGACGGAATAACTTAACTAACTATTCTGGAAATCCATTGTGATCGACATAATTTCAACAAAAAGACATATCCATAATTACCAACTAATTAAACTTAGTTACCCATTCAAATATTGTTAAATTCCGAACAACTAATTATACCGACTAATGCGACTACTGATCAATGGTTCTACACAATAACTTAGTAGATACTTAATCATTTATTTGTTCAACTAATTGATATTTTATTCCCTATCACCATATTTTTTATTTTGATTTTCATAAGAATCCTACAGGACGAATCGGGACGGAAAAATGCATAAGTCTAATTTTCATAAAATTTGATACAACAGCTGACACGGGCGGCCGTGTTGCCGGACATGACTGTGTCAGAAGAAGGAAATGGAAAGGCGTGGAATGCAGGGGCTGACACGGGTGCCCGTGTCAGAAGGCCTGGAACTAAAAAAACCAGTTTTGCCTCCCTTTACACATATGTCTTGTTCTTCTTCATTCTTGTTTCAATTCACCCATTTATCCTAGTTTAGAATTAACCCAACACAGTTCAAATACAACAAATAACAACACAACTCAAATCAATTGTTAATTTCAATAGCAACACAAACAAATTACTCATCAAAACATAGTAGTAAAACTATTACCCTAAACCCAAATTAAAATTCATCATACTCCCATTTATTTAGCAAGAACCCCACCCTTACCTTGGATTGAATGCAACTCTAAGAAAGTTCAATGGAATTTCTGGGAATTTGACACTGGTAGTAACCTCTTCTTGTTATTCTTCTCCTCTCAAAACCCTATTCCTCTTTCCGTTCTCTTTCTTTCTTTTCGTGATACACTATCCTCTCTTTCTCCTCTATTTCTATTCCTAATACAATAATATTATTATATTACTTAATAAATCTAAATGGGCCTAAGTGACATACACCCTTATTACTTCACAACACCACAAACTAAGACCAATATCATATTTAAGCTCAATAATAAAAATAATACCTCAACTTAATTCCACCAAATTAAATTCGATTATTTATTATACCAAATTAATAAAAATAAGTCTGACTTCGACGATAAAAATTAGAATTAATATAAAATATTCGAAAATATTTAATTAAATAAATTATGAAATATCGGGGCGTTACACTCCTAGGGTTTTATTTTTTACTAAAGACATCAAGAAAATAAGTTGTTGAGGTATTCACGGAGTATATCAAGTATAAGGGGGATTATCATCCACAAAGATCACTCATCAAGCACAAATAATTTTCATCTAGTCAAATTAGGGTTTTTAAGCACTATGATTGGTCAACTGAAGAAGACCATGGGGAGAGGGCTCAAATGTTGATATACCATCTGTGATACGGTGGGAGAACTTACTTGGTTGTTTTGTGTTTGATCGCAATTGTTGTTGTTGTTGTTGTTGTTCATGGTTAATCCTTACGTTCACGTTTACTTCATGTATATAGTAATATTACTTGTTAACTAATAAACACAAACTCTTAACAAAATTTTATTTTCCCTTTTGGTTAACCTTTTTTTTTCTACACTTGCTCACTCTTTTGTTATTACTAATCAATTCTTTTAATGAATTCTAAAAATTAATATATTTATTTATCAGACCAATATGTCATTACTTTAATAAAATAAATAGATAAAAAATTTAATAATTCAAATATTTTATAAATCAAAGATTTGTAAACAAACATATAGAACGTTCTCATATCACTATCACACAAAATAAATCAAAGAATTAAAATTACATATTCTTAACTAAATAGTTAAAAATATGGGTGTTATAAAGTTAGTGGTTGTTATTCACATGTAATCTTTGAATCCTTATTGAGTAAGAGAATAGTAAAATAGTTATAACCAATAGTGGTTTTCTTCTTCTCCCCTATACTCTCTCTTTTGTGAAAATATAATAGGGTTTATTTTGTTTGTTCAAGAAACTCAATCTTTCACATAATTTGAGTTTGTTCTTGGCGACACTCTGTGACAAACAAACTGGTGCGGTGAACACAGAGAAGATGTCGTCAACAAAGTTTAAGATTAAGAAATTCATCCGTAATGAATGATTTTGATTTATGGAGCTTGCATATGCGAGCCCTTCTTGTTCAACAGGATTTGCTAGAATCGTTAAAGGGAGTTGAAGCCATGGATGCTACACTAACAGATAAGGAGAAGACAACGATGACCGAGAAAGCCCACATCGGCATCATATTGAGCCTTGGTGATAAGGTTCTCCGTCAGGTTTTGAAGGAGAAGACGGCGGCGGGTGTGTGGATGAAACTAGAAGGATTGTACATGACTAAAACATTGGTATTCATATGTACTTGAAGCAAGCTCTGTATTCATTCAAGATGAGTGAAGACAAATCCTTGGCTGAGCAGTTGGATATGTTCAACAAGTTGATTCTTGATCTAGAGAATAATGAGGTTAGTATCGATGGTGAAGATCAATCACTGTTATTGTTGTGTTCTTTACCTAAGTCTCATGCTCACTTCAAAGAAACTCCCTTGTATGGAAGAGATTCTCTGACCTTTGAAGAAGCTCAATCTGCCTTGTACTCAAAGGACTTGAACAAGAGGAATGAGCATAAACCATCGCCTGTTGGTGAAGGTTTGTCTATTAAGGAGAAATTTTTAAGATGGTAGGTTTGAGAAGAAGGGTAAAAGTCAGCAGAAATCTTATGGTGGTGATACTTCTACAATTAGTTGTTATCATTGTAAGAATAAGAGTCACACATAAAAGGTGTTCCCTGATCAATAAAAAATCATGATGGTAAGGACAATGGTAATGCAACTATTGTACAATATGATTTTGAATCATTTGATGTTCTTGTAGTTTCAAGCAATAATTATAGTAAGGATAGATCATGGATTAAAGTTGCACTTGGCATATGACTCCAAACAAAGATATGTTTGAGGAATTATGTGATCAAGATGGTGGATCAGTGCTGCTAGGAAACAACAAAGCCTGCAAGATTGCAGGTATTGGATCTATGAGATCCAAGCTCCATGATGAGTCAATAAGGCTATTGATGGTGTCATATGTGTACATGATCTAAAGGAAACTTGATTTCTCTTGGTGAATTCGACAAGGTGGATATGTTTTCAAAGAAGAGAAAGGTATCCTGAAAGTTATGACGGGGTCGAAGGAAGTCTTGAGAGGTGTCAAAGACAAGGTTTTTATACCTTTGAGGTTAATTTTGTAAGTGGATCAACAAATTTTTCCTCCACGAAATATGTGTCGAAGACAGAACTGTGGCACACGAGATTGGGCTATGTCAGTGAAATGGGTCTTGGCGAACTAGGGAAACAAAATCTGCTCGGTGGAGACAAGGTCGGAAAGTTGAAGTTTTGTGAACCATGTTTACTTGGAAAATCTTGCAAGGTGAAGTTAAATAAAGGCAAACAAAGAATACATGGATGCCATGATTACATCCATGCTGATCTTTGGGGGCCTGCAAGGTGTCATTCACATTCAGGTGTAAGATATTTTCTATCCATAGTTGATGATAACTAACAAAAGTTGTGGGTCTTTATTCAGAAAACTAAGGATGAAACTTTTGAAAATTTCAAAACTTGGAAGACTCTGGTCGAAAATCAGACAAGCAAGAAGGTCGAGAGGTTGAGAACCAATAATGGCTTTGGGTTCCATAGTGAAACTTTGGACAATTATTGTGCTATGTCTGGTTTTGCAAGGCACAATAATAATGCATGTACTCCTCAGTAAAATGGCCTGACTAAGAAGTACAATTGAAAAATCCTATAAAGGGTTATGCATGTTGGTTAGTGCTGGACTGAAGAAGGTTTTTTGGGCTAAGGCTATTGTGATTGCAGCATACTTGATAAGTATGTGTCCTTTTACTGCCTTAGGGATGAAGACACCTGAAGAAGTTTGGTCGGGTCATCCACCAGATCTCGACAAACGTAGAGTATTTGGTTGTGTATCCTATTATCACATTAGGCAAAACAAGGTCGAACCTAGAACTCTGAGGTTCATATTCATGTGATACCCTAAAGGAGTCCAAGCTTATAAGTTATGGTGCCTAGAGTCAGGTTACATGAGTTGTATCATAACTCGAAATGTAGTTTTTAATGAAGCAGAATGGCGTTCAAGAAAACTGATGATGCAAGTCGAAATGCAGAAATTTCTGAAGAAGAGTTGGAACGGGAAAAGGTTCCTGTTGAGGTAGAGCATAATGATGTTGAATTGCATAACCCAGTTGAAGTTGAATAAGAAACCCATATTGTTGATGAAGATGAGGAACTTGATAATGACTACCTATGGCTAGAGACATGTCGAGAAGAGTTATCAAGCCACCTCAAAGACTTGGTTATGCATATCTCATAGTTTATGCTTTAATATTTGCAAGTGAGGTTCTAGATGAAGAACCTATAGACTATAAGGAATATATAAGGAGTCGAGACAAGAATGAATGGCTGAAGGCCATGGATGATGAGATGAAATCTCTTCATGATAACCACACTTTAGAGCTGATTGAGAAACCTGCAGGAGCTAGGTTAATCACTTGTAAGTGAACTTTCAAGGTCAAGAAAGGAATGGAAGGAGTGATGTCAAAGAGATACAAGGAAAGATTAGTTTCTAGGTGGTTCACTCAGAAAGAATGAGTCAACTTTAATAATATGTTCTCTCTTGTTGTGAAGCACGAGTCCATTCGAATGCTGGTTACTATGGTAGCAAATTTCGACCTAGAACTAGAACATATGGATGTGAAGATTGCCTTCTTATATGATGATCTAGATGAAACAATCCTTGTGAAGAAACCTGAAGGATATGAAGAAAAGGGCAAGGTGGATTATATGTGCAAACTGAATAGGTCTTTGTAAGGCTTGAAACAATCTCCTCGACAATGGAATAGGAGATTCGACAAGTTGATATCACACATTACTTTCACAAGAATGCAATTCGACCACTATGTTTACTTTAGATTTCGATGTAGAAATTCACTTGTTATTTCGTTGCTTTAAGTGGATGATATCCTCATAGCCAACAATAATGTCGAAGAAGTATTGAGGGTAAAGGTTGAATCCTTGGGATTGAAATCAGAGAGATAGAAAGCATGATCTTGGTACTGCCACCAGAATCCCTGGGGTTGACATCCAGAGAGATAGAAAGTGTCATGCCCTAACGTTTTACCTAAGATCCCACCTCCATTTGCATCTTCATATAACATCAAGATAACAAGCTGTGTTCGGATCCTAACCCTTTCAACTTTGAGTTTCCCTTTACAGGGATCACCAAGCGCCCATTTGTTTTTGTATATAGTTTATTCTAACCTCTAACCAAAATCCAAAAAATTTCTTGTTTATTTTTGTTTCCTTTAGAAGACAGGGCTCCCGATCAAGAGGTTCAGGTGATGGTTCCCCAATTAGGGTTCTGAGTTGCTCGGGACAAAGACTGATTTTCGAGGGCCTAATTTTCAAGGTTGTGATCTATAATCTTAGGTTACACTATCCTCAAGCTTCATTCAGCGTGATAAACGGAAGTTTGATTACTTAATTATCAAGACTCTTCAAGATAGGTTCATGTATTTATCTCCATGCCTTCTTCAACGAGTAATCTCAATTTTTGACAAGTGTGTGCATGGTTTAATTAATATTTTTTCATATTAAGTTCATATGTGCTTAAAAATTCCTTGAAATGCAAGATAATATCATGTTTGCAAATTGATTCAAAGCACATCGACCAAAAAGCCAATATTTTTAAGATCAAGTTCAGAAGGTCATAACTTCTTTGATATTCATCATTTTTGATTTATTCTTTGGGAATTTTGATTCCTTTTGACGTCCTCTCCAACTTATCTTTACAAGTCAAGGGCCAATTATGTTCAATATCTTAGAGGTCACTTTGTGAATTTTGACCTAATCTCATGTAATTGTGGCCCGACTTTCAAGTATCGTAACTTATTCAATTTTCAACATGTTGAGACAATTATTTTTGCATATTGTCATAAGTGATGTCATCTACAAGTTCTCTTCAAGGATCCGAGTTGAATTATGCTTAGAAGACCATGAAATTTATTAAAACGTTATGGGTCAATTCTGGACTTAAAAGTTTTTGGCTTCTAATTTCAATTCATGTCATAATTGTGTCCTTAAGGAATTGATTTTTATGATTGAATTCAAGTTCATTCGTTAAGCTTGCAAGGTTGGAAAGAAAATATATTTGGATTTCTTAAGACTTAAGTAACAAGGCATTCAATTTTAATTCAAGTATCATTTAATCCCATTTAAGTTGTGCAACATTCATCCAAAGTTTCTTTTCAAAAGTGGTGCATTGTGTTAAGCACATATTCATCATGATTAAAGAATTCACTCCAATATCAATTAAGGTTCAAAAGGCATCCAAAATTTTCACCAAGCATAATTCAAAGTGGTTCAAGATTCATACAAGTGCACAAAAGATCAATATTTTCATTCATGTTCCAAGTTGCCAATATGAGACCGAAAGTAAGGCTTACACAAGAATCATTCAAGTTCAAAATTCATTCAAAATAAAATGGTTACTGTCGCGGTAAAAAATCAAGGAGACCAAGCTATTAAGAAACTTGACTCTCAAAGACTATAAAAGTCACCACCGAACTTTATTGTTTCCAAGGAAAAGGGAAAAGATCGAAACCATATTGTTTAACATGCAATGCAAGAAGTAAAGACTAAAATCAAAGCATAATGAAGAGATCCAAGGTACGGGGGTTGGTTATACAAAGAGAAGGTATTAGTACCCTATGTATCTATAGTACTTTATAGGAACCACTTATCATATTTGTTTTTGGTTTAAAATTGTTTGTTTGCTAAATGAATGTGGAGATGGAGAAAGAAGTGTATTTTAGGATATTTTGTTTGGAAAGACATAGTCTTATACCTACGTACCAATTAAGGATCAAAATGTTGCACTTCGTGGTAAAAATAATAAAAGGGTTTGTTGTGGTTGATTTTAGGAGAAAATATATTTCATCATCTTTTTAGAGAGAAAGCTCAACTAATACCACCAGGAGTATGAGAACATGGATCTTGCATCATCATGAAGGAACGACTACTATCTTGGATATAAAAATCAACATGTTGCTATTAACATCTTCGCATGGAAAGAACCATATTTACTTTAACAGTTACTACGGGGATAGAAGAATCATATCTCAACTATGATGAAGATTTATATCTAATAACTTTGAGAAAAGATTTTAAATTTGAAAATCCAAGTGGAAAAAAGATTTGAATAAGGTTAAACAACTTTTAGTCTTTTGAAATTTATTTTAATATGCTTAAGTATATTGAAGCATTTAATAAAAAAAGAAAGTTTGAAAATATAATGACACAAAGTCAAGGTTTTTTTTATATGAAAGTGGTAAAAATTTGAAAATTAATTTTTTGGGTTAAAAGGTTTTAGAGTACACGAGGATACATAGGTTAAACATTCACAAGAGTTTTTATACAGAGGGGAATGCACATGCATATGACTTATAAAGTCAACAAAGTTATCCCTTTTTCTTGGATTTTGACACAAGTACTAATCATAAGAGGTAATGAACATACACAAACATCATGTTATTAAGTAAGAGTCAAAACATGGCATGTTAGACAAATACATTTTGTTTTTGGAAATAACCAAGAAAATCAACAAGAAAGTCTTAAAAGAAAATACAAAGACATGTTTTTTGGATTTTTAACAAAATAAAAAAAATAAAACATATTTTTTGATATTTTTTAAATACTAATAAAGTACACACATAAATCAAGTTGCATACAAAAAATCAAGGCAAAATGAGTTGATTTGCTCAAACAAAATTAAGGGAAAAGTTGAAGAAAAAGTTGTTGGACACAAATGGCAAAAACAATTGATAAAAAAAGATTCTTTTTCAAAATTTAACTCAGGAAATCAATTCCCTGATACGGGGAAATCGATTTCCCCTACGAAATCTGCTCAAAACATAAGCTATAAGGCAAAAATTGGTTGTGGAAATCGATTCCCCTGTTTCAAGAAACTGATTTCCTATTCGAAAAATGGTTTTTTCTGCGATGTATATAACACCAACTTCGACTTCAAGTTTTCAAAAATGGTAACTTTCTCATTTTTCAACCAAATGCAAAAGTCTAAAGATCAAAGTTGCTCAGTTTTTCCCAAGGATTTCAAATATGCAAACATAATAAATTAATACTGAGTATAACTCATGAGTTTTTGATAAAACCAGAAAGCCTAACATTTTTCAAAGTTAAATTAAATAACATACAAACTCAACCAATGCCTATTTTCATAGGGCCTTAGGTCACACCAATCATATGAACATAAATGTATCAATAATGAGTGAAAATGATAGCTTAAACTATGAGTTCAAAGTAAAGAAATTTTACAAAACTGAATGAGTTTGTTGCACCTTCAAATGTGATTATAGTGTTAAAAGGATGCTCCTCTTAGCTTCCTTGAACCTCAATGAAGCTATTGATGTGCTTACTTTACTTTGAAACAATCTCAAACTCTATAACCAACTCAAAGTGCAAACTCATAAAGTGAGAAATGGAGGTATTGATTGGGTGGTTAAAAAAGAAAACTTAAGGTTATAATAGCTTATATATGATGTACGGAAAGTGTTTGGATGATTTGTTTGCAAATAACTTGCAAGGGTTGGGAGTTTGAAGTTTATGGTGGGAAAACTTTCTACAATGGAGTTTTCGTGCAAATTTTGGTGTGTGTTGATTTGAGACTTGGATCTCTATTTATAGACGTTTTAAATGGTCTCTCTAACTAGCAGAAGTTGGTCTTTAGTTCATATGGAATGGTAGTTTTATCACTTGGTTTCATTTTGCACAAAAATGCATGTTTGGTCATGATGAAAAGGTAGAGTGAATCAAGGAGTTTGTCATGCTTTACCTTAGCTTGGAGGGTTTATTCTTGTCCATTAGATTTCTTGTGAGATGATTAGAAGCAAAGTGCACGATTTAATGAAGAGTTGTTAGCAAAAAAGCCTGCTTTACCAAAAATGGAAATGCAACTTTTGCAAAATGCTCCAAAAATGGTATGTGAATTGGGTAATGCTTCAAGCTCTTGTGTAATACACCAAAGGTTTGTGTAAACTTTTGATTATGGATAGTTTTAGAGGTAAATGGATCTTTAAAACAAGATCATGTGGAATTTGGTTTGAGATTGCATGAACTTGTCACAAAATGGACCTCTAAATTCAGCTTTAGAAGCCAACTCCATCCCTTCGAAACTTCTTGCTCAAGAATTATATTTTAATGTTCTTGGATATTTTTGAAAGCTTGAAAAATCCTCTACAATTTTCATGCTGGACACTTTCCTTGAATCAATTGGTTTCATAGAGAAAAAAGGCCATAAAGTCAGCTACTAGATAAGTACATAATACTGGAAAATTTTCTCTAAGTGTTGGTTAATGAATTCATGACTTTATGAGCTCATATATTCTTATCCATACATTTTTTAAGAGATAAACTGTAACATCCCAGACCCCTTGCAAGACGATCCTGGAACTGCCACCTCACGATCTTCTCTACCCCCTTTAGTAGAGTTTTTGCCTTTCATGGGAATCGAACTTTGTACCCTAGGGTTCAAGTACATGTTAAATTCATCCCCACTAACAATTGAGCTAATTGGTAGTGGGAATTGATTAAAAAATATACTTGAACACCAGGGTTAAAGGTTAGATTCCCATGAAAGGAAAAAACTCTACTAGTGCGGGGGTAGAGAAGATTGTGAGGTAGCAGCGTCAAGAGCGCTTTGCGAGTGGCCCGAGATGTTACATCAACCCTCATTAACAAAGTTTTAGTATGAAATTTCATATTCATTTTTATTATTGGAGACATAAAAATGGTGGCTCGATGAAAATGTCACAAGCTTGCAAAGTAGTGCACTTGAACATGAATTTTTGACACTTAGTGAAATTTCTAACTTCTTCAATCTTTGCCCTTTTTGCAAGTAATATCAAATCTCTTGATTTCACTTGATCAAATCACATATTAATCACATTTTCATGAAATTTAACTCGAGGAGCCCACATTTGACTAAAAATCTGAAAAGTCAAAGTTTGACTTTGGGCATTTGACTTTTTCCAAATGAATTTAAGTCTTCCAATTTCAAAGAAATCTTGCGATCATGATGCAAACCTTAGCATAGTGTCATACCCAAAGTTTTACTTATAGATTTCTAAAAATTTACTCCCTATTAAAGTTATCACTTTTATAAAGGTTTAGATTGTTGTCTAATTATTGTGGGGTGTAAATTCATGAAAGGGGGTGTATTATTCAACAGGCCATCAAAATCCGATGGCCTATTAAGTTATAAAATCCATTTCAAGATATAAAAGGGAGGTATATTGTTATAATATGGGTGTGTGTTATTTTGGGCCATCAAAATCGGATGTCCCATTAAGGATTGGTTCGTATGCTTTAAGGAGGGTGCATGTTTTTCTTAAATCAATTAGGCCCATTACAATGATGATGTCAGACCCGTTTAGAATAAACAAGGGGGTGTTTTTATCTTCTGAAACCATTGTCCCAATGTTTTTTCATAGAATAAGAGGGGTGCATTTTCGTTAGGTTAGCCCACATCACTTTTTTAAAGCCCATGTAACTGTTTTTGAGCATTTTTTTGTTGAGAAATCTTAAAAGCTGGCCCATTTGTTTCTTTAGCTCTTTAGATCGTTATGATTGTCTGACTAATTATTGTTATTACATTAGTATTATTATTATTTCTATTATTGTTTTTATTCATTATTATTATTATTAGAAATAAATATTTTATTGACTTTTTGGTCAAATTTAGAAGAGAAAACCCTAATTGCTCAGCCAATGGCGCTGCTATTCTTCATCAAGATTACACAAGCCCCAAAGCACAATGAACATGTAGTGTGAAAATCAAAGAGAAACGCATATTCAAGAACTAAAATAAATCGAGATCTTCGTAAATTAAATCTGGAAATTAATATTTGTTTTTATTCACTGAAAATGAATCTACATAATAACAAGGTCCAAGTACAGATTACAAAAACCCTAATTTTAAACAAAATCTTTCTAAATAAATTTACAACAAATCAAATCCCTGAATGAATACAATTACAATTGTAACGAAAATCATAAACAAATATTCTTATTCTGTCTAAAACCTAAGCTATAAAAACCTAATATTCTAAGAAGAAAAGGGAGAAGAAAAAAATATATGAAAGAAGAGGAGAGAAGCAGAAGTGACACATCAATCTTCTTGAGATCTGGGTTTCAACTTCTAAAATCTTAGATATGTGTTTCGCCACCGTCACCTTCACGCCAGCACCATTGTACATGCCAACCAGAAAGAGAGGAGAAGGAGATTAGAAGGAGAAGCAGGAAACCGGAAAGGAAAATTATACGACCAGTTTCACTGCGGGAGAGGTAATCTAAAACACTTAGCTTATGGTTATTAATTATTGTTGAACTCTTGCATGATTGATGTTTTATTGTTGAGGTTTTGGAAAATTTGGGTTTCTAGGGTTAGGGTTCTTAGATCCTAGGGTTAGGGTTCTTGGGGTTGTTTGAAGATCAGGGTTATGGTCCATCGTTGTTGTGTGTTCTGGGTTTTTGGTTGGTTAGGGTTCATCATGAACCCTTATGGTTCTTAGGTTTCATAGAACCCAGATGAATATCCATGGTGGTGGGGTATGAATGTTTGAATTTTCCGGTTGAATGTCAACCGGAAAACTGGGAAGGAAGGGTGGTTTGTGGTGACTTGCGGTGGTGACCACCGGATGGGAAATTTCTGGAACGGAGGAATTCTAGAGAGGAGGCAGAGCCTCTCTCTCTAGGAATAACAAAGGTTTTGGTTGTTTCATTGTAGAGAGAGGAAGAGAAGAGAAAAAAATGGGCTCTCAACAAAATAATTTGTTTTTATAAACCCACTCTGATTCTGTGTTTGCATCTATATGAAACTTACCGTGCGCTTCCTATCACAACCCTTGAATCAACATCAGATGATCCAAAAGCGCACGTCTATTATAATTCATGGCCTCTTCCACACCTCGCCTATTGGATCAGACACGTTTTGGGCCTAACCCATTACTAAACTCGCCCTCTGTTTTGGTACGCCAACGTAATTCTCACCCCAACGCTACTAGGCCCAGTTCAATATCTGAACTTAGGCCCCTTAATAAACTAGACCCCCATTTTTAACGGCATGTACAATTATGCACCCACTTCTTGGGTTTGGGCTTGAATTTAATATCTGAATTCATGGTCCTACTTTCCACACCCCCTGATTTACTTAGCCCAAATAAAAATACACCCCTACGTTTTGATTAATTATTTTATTTTATTTTTATAATTTATTTATTTATATATTATAATTAATATTTTTATAATTTAATATATTTATAAATTCTAAAACTATTTTACTATTATTATAAATATCAAATATTTATTTTTCTAATCCATCCAAACATTTTTTATTGCATTAAAATTATTTCTCTTCATGCATTAATAATATTTTTATATATTAATATATTTAAACAATACCTAACCAACACTAAATTTCTTTTTTAATTTAATTAAATCCAAGATAATTTTAAAAAAGGATTATGAAGATACTTTAAATCGACTACAAACTTCGTCTAACAATTATGTTATTCACACACCCAGACTTGGTTCAAGGAGAATTCAAAATATCTTCGTAATCCATAAAAAACACCAACCAACCACGAACTACAAATTGAGACTCTGATTCCTCATAAGAGGATACATAGGCATACAACTAAAATCGTGGCGAGTTCCCCTAATTAAAATTAAAACCCTATTTTCTAAGTCGTAAACCGAAACCCTAGTATCCTTGTGAATAAGGTATTTGAGGTGTGCCTAACACCTTCCCTTCTTCTAAGAACGAGTCCATCAACTTAGAATCTCTGACCAAATTAGGGTTATTCTTTATAATCCCTTCTCAAAGATAAAAATTAAGGGTGGAGACTCTCAATTTAAAACCAGTTACAACAGTTGACGACTCTGATGGAGACTCAACCCTAGGGTTTAGAAACCTCCCTCTTAGGTTTAGGGTTTTTGTTTGGTTTTTTTTTTACCGTTTTCAATATTTTCCTTTATTTATTTATTTTTTTGCTTTCATTTATCCTTTTGATTTATTTTTTTATCGTATTATATTCATTTGATGTTGGGATTTTCATTTTTATTTAAAAAAAAATTATTTTTCAAAAAACCTTAGAAAGAAGGTTCGTCTATTAGCCAAGGGGATACATCAACCCTATGAGTTTATGTGACGACTTCGCCTAGAGTCGGTGGAATTATTAAAAAGTAATATATCACAAGAGACATCCTCTTGGGTGTAGGACTTTAGAATGAAACCTATGACTCTTTGTATAACCCGTAAACCAAAATCTCATGGTGAGACCTTTTAGGGCCCAAAGACGAAAGTTTTGGTTTACAAAAGAGGCTCCACTTAAGGGAGACCCTTGTGCCTTTCCCTATAGTGTTATCCATGATACCCTTAAGGAAACCACCTTATGGGGAGGGTAGAATATACGTAGGCCAAAACTAGGAGCCTACTTTCTAAGGATACCTTTCATGAAATCCTGTCATTAAGCCACAATCATGCATTCATACATCTTGTATTTCATATATTCATTATCCTCCGTTTCTTTTTTTCTGTCTTATTCACATGATAAAAAATAATAATAATCAAAGGTTTTTGGTGAAGTGTCCTAAAAAATGAATGCTAGAGGGAAACAACTTGTCTGTATTAATGTTATCAAGCCAGATATGATGAAGATCAAGGCTATAAAAGGGAAACTCTCTGAAAGAGCTTTGAAGATATTTACTCATCGTTATGGGGATACCCTTGAATTAACAAAAGTGGAGATACAATTGGATGTTGTTTCTGCCCTAATTCAGTTCTACGACCCTCCATTGAGGTGCTTCACCTTCCATGACTTTCAACTAGTACCGACTTTGGAAGAATTTGATAAACTTTTGAATTTCTCTAAGAGGGAAAGCTTATGTGGGAATCAGAAAGACTATTGACATTAGAATCTTGGCATATGGTTTAGGGATCCCTTATCCTGAATTGTCACTTAATTACAAAAAAGAAGGTGATATACGAGGGATTAAGAGATGCTATTTGGAAACTAAAGCTCTTTATTTTGCCGATAATAAATAATGAGAGTCTTGTGTTTATTTTTTAGGGCTACTTATGTTTGGTGTAATCTTAGTTCTGTGGACTTTGGACTATATTGACTCTCCAACTATTAGTGTATTCTGGGGCGCAAACATTTTCAATACGGATCCAACTCCCGCTTTATTTGCTGATATTTATTATACACTTCATACTCAGTACAGAAAGGGGATGGGTACTCTAAATTGTTGCATCCCAAGCTTGTATTCTTGGTTTATTACTCATCTTTATAAGGAAGATTACATGATTCTAAATCTGACGAGATATGAGTGGCCTTAAAAATCAAGGTCTCTTACTGTTAATTCTATGTTATGGTATGCGAGGAGGTTGGACATTGGAGATGTCATCTATAGTTCAAAGACTTTCTGAATGTTCCGTTGATTGGATCACGAGGTTGTATCAATTACAATCCTACCTTGGCTCTATGACAACTAGGGTACCATTTGGAGGATTAAACCTCGGATGAACAACTTTGACAATTGATCATTCATGAAATGGACAAGAATGACCAAGAAGTTCTCAACAAGATCATCCGAGCTTAGAGCAGGGTTAATAAAAGAAAGGCTGAAAGGAAGAATGTTGTGGCAAAAGAACCTTACACTTGATGGGTTTTGGATAAGGTTCCAGTTGTTAAGTTACCATTTGACATTGATCTTGAGTATAAGTCAGATGTCGCAGACTCTCCGCCTATGTCCTTAGAAGAAATAGACATTTTCGAAGAATGCTTTGAAACAAGCTCAAAGGAAGAAAGAAGAATTGGAGCTTAACCTCCATAACTTAACTAAGGAGAAAATATAGATGCAACACATACTTGAATCAAAAGATCAACAAATTCACAAAGATCGTGAGGCATTTGAGAAGGAAAGTCTTAAGCAGAAGCGTTCGACTGAAGGGTTATTAAGTGCTACTTTTAACTTGGATTCCCACAACCAACAGTTTGAGGAGGACACTACTAACGAAATCAGGAAACTAGATAGGTGGTCCGAGAAGGAAATGCAAGATAAAAAGGCGATGGAAAAAGACTTGAGGGCTCAAATCCAAAGTTTGGCGAAAGCTTCTTTAGGTCAAGAAGAAAAAATGAAGTATCTCACCACCAGACTCCGATATAGCCAAGAACCGGAGGTAGGGGAACGTCTCAAAAGGATGATGTCAAAAAGATTTCTTGCCCAAAAGACTGACGAATACAAGCAAGTGTGTCTCGAGTTAGAAGGCCTCCAAAAGGATTTTCTAATACAACCGAAACACTCTACGGAGATGAGGGCTGAGAAGTTATATTGGGAGGAACAATATGTAAAGATTTCCAAAGCAGGAGAAGATAATCATAAGATGATTCCTGACCTCTACCAAGAGTACCGGTTCTACAAAGACAAGCATGCAAGACTCTCCTTCTTAGCCAATAATCTTATCAGCGACATCCCTAGGAGTTTGAGAGATACAGAAAATATGATGGCCCCTCTTCCAAAAGACGTCGAAGACTTCCTCAAACTTTGTATGATAATGGTCGATGGCTTCAGAGTAAAAATCTGAAGGCGCACTTAGAGGACTTTTGTTTCCCTTTTATTATTTCTTTCAATAGGTTTAATTTTTTAAGTTTGAATATTTTTCAATATCTGAATTGTATTCTTTTTAAAGACAATTACTATTTCAATAAAGTCATTTAATTATGTATCTCGTTTGCGTATTTATTTTTTTAGATACTCACAAATAAAAAGCAAAACCAATATTTGAACTTGGGCCCCTTGCTAAACCAGACCCCCATTTTTACTGCCATGTACAATTATGCACCCTTTCTTGCATTTGGGCCTGAATTCAATATTTGAATTTAGGGACATACTTTTCACACCCCTTGATTTACTTATCCCAAATAAATACACCCCTTATGTTTTTATTAATTATTTTATTTTATTTTTATACTTTATTATTTATATATTATAATTTATTTTATAATTTAATATATTTATAAATTCTAAAACTATTTTACTATTATTATAAAAATCAAATATTTATTTTTCTAATCCATCCAGATATATTTTTATTGCATTAAAATTATTTCTCTTCATGCATTAACAAGATATTTATATATTATTATATTTAAAAAATACCTAACCAACACTAATTTTTTTAATTTAATTAAATCCAAGATAATTTTCAAAAAGGATTTTGAAGATACTTTAAATCGACTGCGAATTTTGTCTAACAATTTCGCTATTCATACACCCAGATCTGGTTCAAGGAGAATTCGAAATATCTTCGTAATCCATAAAAACACCAACCAACTGTGAACTACGAATTAAGACTTTGATTCCTCATAAGAGGATACGTAGGCATACGATTAAAATCATGGAGAGTTCCCCTAATCAAAATTAAAACCTATTTCCTAAGTCGTAAACCAAAACCCTAGTATCCTTGTGAACAAGGTAGATGAGTGGTGCCTAACACGTTCCTTCGTCTAAGAACGAGTCCAACAACTTAGAATCTCTAACCAAATAAGGTTTATCCTTTATAATCCCTTCTCAAAGATAAAAATTAAGGGTGACGACTATCAATTTAAAACCGGTTACAACACATAGTAAGATCTCCTTAAAGTCCATAAGATGATGTTATGATGAAGCCTCGAGTGATACACAATTGAAGACCTCTTGTTCTGATACACCTATCTTGTATAAGAAACAAACCCCACAAGAGAAACCTTTGTATTTTTATGAGGTTAGTGATGCAAAGATGAATGTTATGATTTCTAAATGATGTAAAAGGAGGTGGGATCTTAGGTAAAAAATTAGGGTACAACAGATGCCCCTATTTAAGTTTCTTCTAACTGGAGATGTGAAGGTTGAAGTCTTCGTCCCGATGCAATGCGGGATACTTAAATACAAAACGCACAATTTTTGGCCCTAAGATGCCACAAAGATGCTTTATGATATGATATGAATGAACAACTATTACTTCTGCGGGGAACAGAACACAACCAATTAGGGTATAAATAACAAAAACACCATAGTCCAATTTAGAAGAAGGGGTCAACCTCCATCGGGGAAAAGATTAACTTAACTCCTCTGGAGAAAAGAGAAATCAACTCAACTGGGAAAAATCCCAAAGAAGGGAAAAAGAAAACATGATAACGCTATCTCAATATGTGAGAAGGATGACACCGACTCACAGATGACAGTAAACTACCAACTCAATAGACGAAGTTAGAATAATTAGGAGATATACCGACTCACAGATGATGGTATACTACTAACTCAATAGATGAAGGTAGAAAAACAATTAATACCGACTCATAGATGACGGTAAACTACCAACCCAGTAGATGAAGGTAGAAAAGCAAGGAATATACCGACTCAACAAATGACAATAAACTACCAACTCAATAGATGAAGGTAGAAAATCAAGCAATATACCGACTCAACAAATGACGCTAAACTACCTACTCAATAGACGAATGTAGAAAAATTAAGAAATACCGACTCACAGATGACGGTAAACTACCAACTCACATATGAAGGTAGGAAAATTAAGAGAAATACTGATTCACAAATTATGGTAAACTACCAACTCAATAGTTGAAGGTAGGATAATCAAGAGATATACCGACTCACAGATGACAGTAAACTATCAACTCAATAGATGAAGGTAGAAAAATAAGCAATACTGTCTCACAAATGACGGTAAATTACCAACTCAATAGATGAAAGTAGAAAATTGAGGAATATACCAACTCAACAGATGACAGTAAACTACCTATTTAATAGATGAAGGTAGAAAAGCAAGGAATATACTAATTCAACAAATGACAATAAACTACCCACTCAATAGACAAAGGTAGAAAAATTAAGAAATACCGACTCACAGATGAAGGTGAACTACCAATTCATAGATAAAGGTAGGAAAATTAAGAGAAATACTGACTCACAGATGACGGTAAACTACCAAATCAATAGATGAAGATAGAAAAACAAGCAATACCGACTCATAGATGACAGTAAACTACCAACTCAATAGATGAAGTTAGAAAAATGAGGAATATATCGACTCAAAGATGACGGTAAACTACCCACTCAATAGATGAAGGTAGAAAATCAAGGAATATACCGACTCAACAGATGACAGTAAACTACCCAGTCAATAGACGAAGGTAGAAAAATTAAGAAATACCAACTCATAGATGACGATAAACTACCAACTCACAGATGCAGGTAGGAAAATTAAGAGAAATACCAACTCACAGATTATAGTAAACTACTAACTCGATAGATGAAGGTAGGATAATCAAGAGATATACCGACTCACAGATGATAGTAAACTACCAACTCAATAGATGAAGGTAGAAAACAAGCAATACTGACTCACATATGATAGTAAATAACTAACTCAATAGATGGAAGTAGAAAAGCGAGGAATATACCGACTCAACAGATGACAGTAAACTACCAAATCAATAGATGAAGGTAGAAAAATAAGGAGTATACCAACTCAATAGAGACAAAGGTAGAAAATTAAGAAATACCGACTCGCAGATGACGGTAAACTACCAATTCACAAATGAACATAGGAAAATTAAGAGAAATACCGACTCACAGATGATAGTAAACTACCAACTTAATAGATGAAGGCAGGATGATCAAGAGATATACCGACTCACAGATGATGGTAAACTACCAACTCAACAGACAAAGGTAGGATAAGTAAGAAATATTGACTCACAGATGACGGTAAACTACCAACTCAATAGACGAAGGTATAATAAGCTTCCAAAATGGATTTCAGCTTCTTCTTTTAATCAAGTCTTCCACTTGAAAAAGGTAACAATAAACTTCCCCACGACGAGCGGGTCTCAGTTTCTTCTTTAATCTAGTCTTATCACTCGAAAAGGGTAACAAATAAGCTCCTTAAAAGTTAACCACTTATATAAGGTTTTCACAATGGACTATCTATATCATATCGAAGAGATTAACCATCCATTGGAGTAAATAACAATCTTCACAATGAAGTATCTCTATCATATCGAAGAGATTAACCATCCATCAGAGTAAATAAAAATTCACAATGAACTATCTCTATTATATCGAAGACATTAACCATCCATTGGAGAAGATAAAAATTCAACGAACTATCTCTATCATATCAAAGAGATTAAACATTCATTAGAGGAGATAAAAATTTACATCGAACTATTTCTATCATATCTAAGAGATTAACCATCCATTAGAGTAAATAAAAATTCACAACGAACTATCTCTATTATATCGAAGAGATTAACCATCCATTGGAGAAGATAAAAATTCAATGAACTATCTCTATCATATTGAAGAGATTAACCATCCATTGTAAAAGAAAAAAATTCACAATGAACTATCTCTATCATATCGAAGAGGTTAACCATCCATTGTAATAAATAATAATCTTCACAATGAATTATCTCTATCATATCGAAGAGATTAACCATCCATTGGAGAAGACAAAAATGATATACGGGGAACAACTTCTCTTGGAATTAACAACTACTCAAAAGAGGCTGCCATTTTCCATCCAAAAAGAAATCTAGGGACATACAAGCTTCTCAAGTAAAGAGACCACCACTTGTTGTCAAGTAATAATTCTGAGAGTATTGCAATAATTCTACTGGGAAATGAATTCAATTTACTAGGGAATTGCAAACAAATTCTTGATGAGGAGATAAAGTCTTCAAACGAGGATTTTTGACAGAAGTGAAAGTCATCAATATTGCGGAATAAATTTCTTCAAATAAAGAGAAAGTATTCAAATGTGCAAAATAAATTCACTCTCAATCCATGGTCTAACTTCCTAGAGAGGTACAAGCAAACATTTTTGTCAGACACAAGGTCTAATCCAGGAATAAGCTGGAGAGAGACAGACAAACAAGACTCTTCCCAACAAGGAGTAAGAGAAATCATGGGTTTATCCTATCCAGAGATGGACGGGAAAGAAAAAGCAAAACCTTCTTCCACGAGGGACAAGCTCAGTGGGGAATCTAAAGGAACATCAACCTTTCCGCCTATAGCTGGCACTCTATTGGAGGGAGAAAAGACATCATCAAGGGAAGGGAAGTAAACTACTTGGGGGATCAACACAACCAAATTAAGTGGAATCAGGAACATCTAGAAATGAAAAAGCACATGAATGACGTAAGTATGAATGAATGAATGTCATGTATATGCTGACAAAACTGGACCAAAAGTTAAACAAACGATAACATCGGGGATGACAAAACAACACCAGGGTAAAACCAAGCACTCGGCCAATCTCAATAATATGGAAATTATTACTGGAGATAAAACAAAAGCCACTTGATAGAGAAAATTCCTACTACAAGGCTTAAGTCTCTCTGGGGAGAGGAAAATACTTCTCGGGAAGAAACTCAAAATTCAATCTTCTAACATGAATAGTCCATTGATGAGACAACAACATGAACTTTGTTCTGAGTAAAATATCCGTTGAGGGAGACGAACCGTGCTCAGTTGGAAATACCTAAATCAAGGCTTAACTGGGGTCACTGGAGAACATCATTATCTGATAACATTTGCAAGGCAAATGACATATCTTGATAAATCTGGATTGCCCCAAGAACTAATTTTGGGTGCCCCAAGTTTACTGCTAATAAACTGCATGACGCAAATTATAAATGGACAATATTTCTTGCTAATAAACTTAAAATCTTAAATTCCCCACGTTACGTGGTTTATGGGAAGATATATTCTCAAGAGGATGTTATAGGAAACCTGGCATCTAAAATTCCACAGTGTCTTCAAACTCTTGGAGAGATTCATCGAATCTCGACGTAACTGCCCCAGACTGGCTGTATTTGGCACAACAAAGCCTTCAAACTTTTCCCCATAAGGTTAAACAAGCTTGAAAGAATCAATTGTGAAAGAAAACCTTCCCGTGCTTTAAGGTATTCAGGTAACACGCCCCTGTATATGATCATTCTTTGAAATAATTTGCCAATTACCCAACAAAGTTTCAGGCCTAAAAAATGATTAAGCTCATCACTGATACTCATATGCAATATTATTTGATGTCAAGCAAATGTTTGCAAGAATAAGAAGTTTATTCTGAGAACGAAAATTTTAATGCAACAATTATGTAAGTCTTAAAGATTTTATTGAAAAGATGTCGCAAAACATTGTGAATAAATCCTTAGCTAGTACATGACATTGATTTTTTTTGAATGAAATATAATAAAAGAAATATGAGACTAGTGCAATTACTTAGCATAACTCATGAGAGTCAGGAAACTCTATTTCGTTGAAGTATGTTTTCGAAACAAACCCTACTTCAATTAGGACTTTTGAGGGTTACAACGTGGCCTGGTTCACGGTTTTTAGAAAAAGATTTTGAGGCTCAAAGTTTATTGGTGCCCATCCATTATTCGTGATATTCTCCAGTCCTATGTTTAGTTAATTCAACATGAGTATTCATCTCTCTGGAAGAATTTTGTGATGGTTAAAGAACCAACGAGGCTTTCGTGGTAGCAACCATCCTTTTTATATCCGTGTTTATAGACAAACAAGTTTGTTCTTTGCTGATGACTCTTCTTTGTAGTCCTTTCATTGTAATGTTTTCTCTTTTTCCTTTTCATCATTTTTTGTTTTATTTTCCCTGACTTTTACCTAGATTAATTATTTTGAATTTATAGTCCAGCGAGATGCTCAAATTTTTACCTAAGTCAGTTATCTTCAAGTTGTTGACTTAGCGGGCTTTTTTTTTGTTTTCTTTTTCTTGATTTGAACAAATTGTTTGACATTGACTTGTCTTGAATTGTCGAGAGAGCGGCAACATCCTCGTTCCTCGATGGAGAAGGGATAACCATTTTGGTTTCACGTCTCTTTGACCTCTTGATGCGTGAATGATAACCATTGGTCTCTTCAGAAGTGCGTTGCTTTTGAATTTTGAACACTCGGTCTAATTAACTGAACACTATCATATCCCAGGTTAAATATGCGTGTTTTTTCGTATAAAAATAAACTCCTACTTCAAGGTTCAAAAGGGATTAACAAGGGATCATCTTCCTTATATCTCTGGTGTTTGGGGATTTGAAATAATGCCTGTACATCATCACCAGGATTTTATTCAAAAGCATACAACCAGAGATTTTGTGTTTTTTAAATCATCATCCTCCCTCAAATTTCTGTCTAGGAAAGAAGATTGGTAGCATTTGGTATCATAATGCAAGAAAACACTTTAAAAATAAAAAACAAGTACGAGTGAAACAAATAGGTTTCTTCAAGACAAAAATATTAGTTGTATTATCATCACCATTCAAATGCAAACAAGTTCATACATGCAAATATTGTATTATAAATCAAGAAAGAGTGCGAATGATAAAGCAACAAATGAATAATGAACTGAGAAGACTCTTTATCTAGACTTGTGGTGAATGAACTATCTTCATTCATCAAGGCCTCTATCAATCATGTTTACACTTTGGTAAAAGATCATCTTTAAAAATCAGGTCTTCATCTTGAAAAGACAGAATTCCACCCATGGTTAGCTTCTTTACTTCAATCATCAATGGATAACAATATTCAATATCATGGCCAGGTGTTCCTTGATGAAAATAACAACGAGCATCAACTTCATACCACCATGGCAGCTTCCCAGGAACAACCAGTGGAGATCGAGTCTGAATCAAACCCTTTTGCATCAAAGATGGAAACAAACTCAGTGTATCTCATTGGAATGGATCAAATATGATCTTCTTTGGAGTTTGTCCTTGATTATTTTGCTGATATGATCCCTGACAAGTCCTCTAAGGAGGTTAATAAATAGGAACTGCATGAGTTGCAAGAATTGGATTAACCATAGGGATCATCGGTGCCACATGTTGGTACTAGTGATTATATCTTCTTCTGGTTTTCATCCTCAGTCTCTGGTGGAATATCATTGAAAACCTTCTCCTTGATCTTCGGGAAATCATTATCGTAATTCTTGATGCCACTGACATAACCATCATCCTTAGGTAAACGTTCATCTTGTGCACCCTTTTCTAGCACCACTATCATATCCAACTTTTCCAGGAAGAAAGGCTTCAGAGTTTCTGTGAAGTCCTTTCTCGTCTCTTCTTCTTTCATAGGAGGATTAACTTGAGGAGAAACTAAAACTTCATCCAAAGCATTCATATGCTCCATACTAGCCTTCTAAGTGATCACCTTTTTCCGGAGTCCAATGATCTCTTGCTTAATGTTTTCCATCTTTTCTTAGCACGAGTGTGGTACTGATGAGATAGTTTGACAAATTGAAGATCAAGAGAAAAGGATAAGACACATAGACGACTATCGAAAGCAAGACCAAATGAACATGATCTATGATATGTAAATGTTGGTTTTTATTTTACTTTCAAGGAACTCAAGATATTAAATTGTAAACATCAGAGCATGAAGATAAAAAGTAAATCCTAAATTGGATCAAAGCATGGATCAAGATATCATAAAAAACAATCATCCATTTTGGTAGATTAGGGTTTTCACCCCATAAACACCCAAGATCCATTGAGTTTGATGAAACTTATGATGTTTACAAAGAAAGAACTTTAAATTCCTTGAAAACCAACTGAAAAAAGAGTTTTAAGGATGCATGAATGTGTGGTTATGCAATAATCACAACCAAGATCACAACAATATGGTTCAATGGTTCAACGTCACAAGCATGAAGTCAAAGGTAAGAACCACCCACAAGGTATGTACTAGGGGTTTATTGTACCTGTAGAACAAGGTTCTAAAAGTTCTCAGAGTCGTGATTCCTCTTTCAAATATTACTGATTCACACAACTACTTGTGAGTACCAATAATATTCTCAAGAAAAACTCGTTTGAGCATATTATCGCGAAACAAATAATGCAAAAATACTTTTGAATTTTCACCGCACTACATCCTAAAGGCCAAGATGGATAAGGGGGTTCTTTGGTTCTCAGCTTCTTTGGCTCTCAGGCTTAAATTAATAATGCTTTAATAACTGGCTTGTTTAGCATTATCACCCCCAAAGAGGTCTTCACTGAGTGGGGTTATCATATGCTACTTATGTCAGGATTACTCCAGTCATATAACTTTTGATTATACCACCATCCTAATTTCTTAATTGTAACTTAGTTTGGATGTAGAACTTGTCTTTTGCAAAAATCATTAATCCCCCCCCCCCCTAAAGAACCACAAAACATCACATATAACAAAAAAACAATAATAATAACAAACAGATAAAGTAAGCTAGGTTTAACCCTCTTGAGGATACATGAACTTATGTTTGAAGATCCCCAATGAAGTCTCCATTTCAGTCATGGTGAAAAATCGAGGAGACCAAGATATTGAGAAAATTGACTCGCAAAGACTTTAAAAGTCACACCCAAACTTTATTGTTTCCAAGGAAAAGGGAAAAGATCGAAACCCTATTTCTTAACATGCAATGCAAGAAGTAAAGACTAAAAGCAAAACATAAGTAATAAATCTGAGGTACGGGGGTTGGTTATATAAAGGGAACGTATTAGCACACTATGTATCTAAAGTACTCTATAGGAACCACTTATAATATGTGCGTGATACGGTGGAAGAACCAACTGTTAATACTGGTTTTCATTTTTTGTTTGCAAATGTCGCGGTAAGCAAGAGTTTCCATCGACTTTTCTTTTATCCAACGAAGGAAAGGGTGAAAAGAACAGAAAAAGACCTTTTTTTGAGATTTTCTGAGTAAGGGGGTAGATTATGGAAAGGGAAGGTGTTAACACCCTTTCCATCCGTGGTTTTCCACGGGCTCTTAGGTACTTACTCATTTTTGAAAAACTATTTGTATTTGTGTGTTTTGAAATTTTTTATCAACTTTATGGTAACTCTCATATCAGTTCTCGAGAATGTGATAAAGTGTTTTTGAAAGTAGTTTTTTAAAGTGTGTAAGTGTGAAAAAAGTTATTCTTGAGCAAGTACCTAACAGTTATCTACCTACTCAAAAAAGGATGTTCTTTTCCTCCTCCCCTTTAAATAGTGCTATCCTATTATTAGTGAGTAGGTAACCCTATTGTTGGATGTTGAGGGACTATCGAAAGGGAGCTTATGGTCATTGAAGGCAACATGTAAGGATACCTTAATATTTCAAAGGGATTGTCATCATATAGGAAACATCGAGGGACAAGATCATTTTCTCGTAGGCAACTCGAGGGACGTTTAAGGACCATGATCTTTTATGATGACTTTTATACCGAGGGTCTTTGCTAAGATATCCCTACGCTCGAGGGACATGACCATTATTTTCCGAGGCAACCAAGTGAGGTATACCCTAAGGGTGAAAGTGTGAGGAATGTGTTCAATTTTCAGATATTTATCTTATGTTAGTGATCTAAGAATTAATTGACTTTATCTTGTCATGCACGCCTAATTTACTAGCAGTTAATATTTAGCAGAAATTTAAAGTGCAGTAATTTAAATCTACGCTATTACAATGTTTTCGGGGATGGGGCATTTACATGTCCAAATGGGGGAAAGAAAATTAAGAAAAGCAGTAAAGTCCTATTTTAATATATTACATCCCATCAGCAAGTACAATATTATAAAAGATACGACAATAAGATAAACGCGCGTGAAAATGGAAAGAATAGTCTAACAATCTAAAAAAGTCTAAGTAAAAAAATATATTTTTGTTTGGTTGGTTTTAAGAAAATAATTAAACTAAATTAGCTAAAAAAACTAAATAAAATCCTAAATAATTAAAAAAAAGAAAAAATATTGTTGATTAAAAATAAATTCTAATAAAACTACTTCTATTATTTTTGGTATTTTTGTTTTATATAATGAAAAAGAAATAATATAAATAAAATTAATCCTAATTGTATTTCATTTTAATTAAAAAAGAGTTAAACTTTAATTAATTAATTGTACTCAAAATTAATTATTAAAAAAACTAAATCTTAAATTTCTATGTGATATTATTATTAAGTGAAAAAAAACATTTTGAAATTAATAAAATAAAAGAAATAAAGAAATAAACAAAAGAAATGGGCCAGGCTTGAAAAATAGGGGGTGTTGTTATCAAAATGTTTTGGCCCAAATAAGAATTGGCGTTGGGATTCAGTGGCGAGCACCTTTGATGGCTCATGGTGCATCTGCGTATGGTGGCCTTCTGATCTGAATCAATCAAGATCTAGTGGTGGTGATCTTGAGGCACATGCTGGACTAGCGTGGATAGTGCGCACTGGATCTGTAGTTAACAAATGTTAGAAAAACAATATGCTGGACCTAAGACTCGAACCCAAGTCCTCTCCTTCATATATACACTTCCCTGCTAACTGAACCAACATGCCATTTGTTACCTAAACTCAATTAATAATATAATATACAAAAAAATGTTAATATTGTAAAAAATAAAAAAAGCACGCGTGCTGATTTGAATCACCCAGTAAGAGTCTGCCACACATTCATCTTCCTCCTTTGTCCGTCGTTTTAGCCTTGGACCTATAGTGGCAGCTTTTGTCTATCACTATAGCACATGTAAACAAAAACAACGAATACACGCATGGTAAATTCATGGTGAGGCCATGGACTGAATGGTCTGAACCTCCTGAGCACAATGGTACCCTTGGTTGGTCCTAATTTTAGGTATTTCAAAAAAACCCAATTTTGAGCTTAGAACCCTAACAATGGTGGCATTCGATTCCTGTATTAAAACTCAAATCTAACCATACAGAAAGCTTGCAAACATAAGAGTGTTTAATCATGCATTATTAAAATGCGTTTATATCGTATGAATCAAGGAAATCAAAATCAAGTAAAAATGCAAATCATGGTGTGGTTGGAACGTGTTTCAGACAACTTTAGGACTTGGGAATGGTTGGGAACAATCCAGGAGGCTTCCAGGAATACGTCTGAGCCTTTGTTTTAGATCAAAACCACCTGCAATTTGAAATCCAGTTTTAACAACTTTGGAATTTTTGAATGAAATGTGCAACAATTCTTTAGGCTTTCTGTGTGTGTTTTGAGCTGGCCAATGTGTTGTTCTTATAGTATAGAAGGAGGAGACACCATTGAATGTGAAAGATTATAGCCATGACTCATGTTTTCCAACAAGAATCCAACCAATTCAAGGCCTTCCAAATTTGTCAAAACATGCCTTATCTTTGCTTGGATGAACCTGGTCACTTGTGCATGAAATCTTGGGCCTCTAAGCAAGCCAATACACTAGCCCACATGTCTAAGCCCATTTCCAAATATTTTATACAATTTATTTTATATTTACTTGAAATAAATTTAAATTAATATGTAAAAAATAGGTATCAAATACAAGGCCATACAAAAATAAGATTAGAGGTCCTCTATCACCTTAGGAAGATATTTGAATCTTAAAAAGTTAGGCCATTGACCCAAAAATTCAAATTTGCTCAATGCACCATTATTGAAATTTCCAAAATTTTCCCAACTTGGGAAAGCCATAAATTTCTCAATTTTAATCTCATGATGATTATCTTTTAATTTTTGGAAATCCCAAGATGTCTACTTCAATCCCTCGTTTGATGAATTTTGCATTTGAAGATGTTATCTTGATGTAAAAGGTCTTGGTAAAAAGTGGTTTTTGTTGACTTTCTAAAAATGACTTGTAATGTATGAACTTTTATCTTTCAAATGGTGAATTTATTGAACTTGATGGATGAATTGAAGTTGTGGGGAATTGAATTCTATTCATAATGAGCTTTGGTTGGAAAATTTCTGATAAAGTATGAGAAAGTTATGCTTGAGGAGCATTTCCTATAGAAACCCTAATTTTCCATTTTTGACTTTTGATGGGTTAGGAGCATTTCTTGAGGAATCATGATCAACCCTTGATAAAATGATGGATATCACTTCAAAATATTGATGTTGAGCAAAAATCTTGAAGTTTGACTGTACATGAGCCACAATTGACTTTTGACCTAGCACAGTTGATTTTCCAATACTTGAGCAATTGACTGAGCAAACTTGTTGAGCAAGGCATGAAACTTGGCATGGATGATATTGAGGATATATTAGGACAATGGAGAACATTTGGCATCCTTGGAGCTCAATCATCTTGATGAAAATTGAAACCCTATTTGGGGGTTCATTGCCTTAGGAGGAGAATTGTCTGGTCAATTCTTGGTCAACCTTGAGCAGTTGAGAACCTCTAGGAGTGTGTCTTGTATGAGAATGGGGAGGCAAATTTTGGGATACAACAATGTATTTTTGTTTTAAAATTTTTTGTTTTCTAATGAGTGTGGAGATGGGGAAAGAATTATATTTTAGAATATTTTTGTTTAGAAAGACATAGTCTTATACCTACGTACCAATTAAGGATCAAAATCTCGTAATTCGTAGTAAAAATGAAAAAAGTTTGTTGTGGTTGATTTTAAGAAAAATATATATTTCTTCCTATTTTTAGAGAGAAAGCTCAACTAATACCACCACAAGTATGAGAATATGGATCTTGCATCATCACGAAGAAAGGGCTACTAACTTGGATATAAAGATGAACAAAGTGCCATTAACATCTTCATGTAGAAAGAATCACATTTACTTCAACAATTACTATGGGGATAGAAGAATCATATCTCAACTATGATGAAGATTTATATCTAATCTCTTTGAGAAAAGGTTTTAAGTTTTAAAAGTCAAGTGTCAAAAAGATTTGAATGAGGTTAAATCACTTTTAGTCTTTTGAATTTTTTTTATATGCTTAAGTATATTGAAGTATTTATTAAAGAAATAATGTTTGCAAATGCAACCATACAAAGTCATGTTTTTTTTATATGAAATTGGTGAAATTTAGAAAATTGATTTTTTGGGTTAAAAGGTTTTAGAGTACATGATGATACATAGGGTGAACATTCATAAGAGTTTTCATACAAAGGGGAATGCACATGCATATGACTTATAAAGTCAACAAAATTATCTCTTTTCCTTGGATTTTGACACAAGTACTAATCATAAGAGGTAATGAACATACACAAACATCATGTTATTAAGCAAGAGTTAAAACATGGCATGTTAGACAAATTCTTTTTTTTTTTTTGGAAATAATCAAGAAAGTCTTAAAAGAAAGTACAAAGACATCTTTTTTGGATTTTTAACAAAATAAACAAAATAAAACATATTTTTTTAATATTTTTTCAATATTATCAAAGTACACACAAAAATCAAGTAGAATGCAAAAAATCAAGGCAAAAGGAGTTGATTTGCTCACACAAAATTAAGTGATAAGTAGAAGAAAAAGTTGTTGGAAGCAAATGGAAAAAGCAAGTGATAATGAAAGATTTTTTTTCTTCAAAATTTAACTTAGGAAATTGATTCTCTGATATGGGGAAATCAATTTCCCCTGCGAAATATGCTCAAAGCAGAAGTTGGAAGGTAAAAATTAGATGTGGAAGTCGATTTCATGTTCGGAAAATGGTTTTTTCTACTATGTACATAACACCAACTTCAACTTCAAGTTTTCAAAAATGGTAACTTTCTCATTTCTCAAAGGAATACAAAAGTGTAAAGATTAAAGTTGCTCATTTTTTCACAAAGATTTCAAATATGTAAACATCATAAATTAATACAGACTGTAGCTCATGAATTTTTGATAAAACCAGAAAACCTAACATTTTTCAAAGTTAAGTTAAATGACATACAAACTCAACCTATGCATATTTTCATAGGGCTTCAGGTCACACCAATCATATGAACATAAATGTATCAAGAATGAGTGCAAATGGTAGCTAAAACTATGAGTTAAAAGTTAAGAAATTTTACCAAATGAAATGAGTCTGTTGCACCTTCAAATGTGATTACAGTAGCAAAGGTATAATCCTCTTAGATTCCTTGAACATCAATGAAGCTATTGTTGTGCTTACATTACTTTGAAACAAGCCCAAACTATCTAACCAACTCAAAGTGCAAACTCAAAAAGTTAGAAATGGAGGTATTGATTGGATGGTTATAGAAGCAAACTTAAGGTTGTAGTAGCTTCTATATGATGTATGGAAAGTGTTTTGATGATTTGTTTGCAAGGAACTTGCAAGGGTTGGGAGTTTGGAGTTTATGGTGAGAAAACATACAAAAATGGAGTTTTTGTGAAAATTTGTTGTGTGTTGCTTTGAGACTTTGCTCTCTATTTATAGACATTTCAAATGGTCCTTCTAACTTGCAAAAGTTGATCTTTAGTTCACATGGAATGATAGTTTGATCACTTGGTTTTATTTTGCACAAAGATGCATGTTTGGTCATGATGAAAAGATGGAGTGAATCAAGGAGTTTGTCATGCTTTTCCTTGGCTTAGGGGGTTGCTTCATGGCCACGAGATTTCTTGTGAGCTGATTATAAGAAAATTGCATGCTTGAGTGAAAAGTTGTTGGCAAAAAAGCCTGCTTTAACAAAAATGAAAATGTAGCTTTTGCAAAATGCTCCAAAAATGGTATGTGAATTGGGTAATGCTTCAATCTCTTGTGTAATGCATCAAAATTTTGTGTAATTTTTTTTATTAAAGAGAGATTTAGAGGTAAAGGGACTTGTAAAACAAGATCATGTGGGATTTGGTTGGAGATTGCATATGAACTTGTCACAAAATCGACCTCTAAATCCAGCTTTAGAAGCCAACTTCATCCCTTTGAAACTTCTTTCTCAAGTATTATATTTTAATGCTCTTGGAAATTTTGGAAATCTTGAAACATCATATACAATTTTCATGTTGAACACTTTCCTTGAATCCATTGTATCATAGAGAAAAAAAACCATAAAGTCAGCTACTTGATAAGGACATAATGCTGGAAATTTTTCTCTAAGTGTTGGTTAATGAAGTCATGACTTTATGAGCTCATAACTTCTTATCCATGAATTGTTTGGAGATAAACCCTAATTGACAAAGTTGTCGTATGAAATGTTAGAACACAGTTTGATTCTACAACCGTTTTAAGTGTTTTGATGATAACAAACATAAAGAACAATTATGCTCTCTAAATTTATATTCTGTTTTGCAGAGAAGTTCTAATTGAAGAAGATCAGAAGATGAGTTAAAAAGATGTTTTAACTATGATTATAAACATCTCTTAGAGAAGTTCTAACGCTTCAAATAGGACTCCGTGTTTCTGATCCACAAAGCTCCAGAAAGAAGCAACGGGTACTTTCATCTTCTGAAGCAAGCATGTTCTGAAGCGTTACAAATAAATTATTTCCATTTCAAGAGTAATGGATGGAAGGGAACAAGGATCTTTATTTTTTGGAAAGCACTTTAATTGGAATTGATCAACATTCCAAAAGCTCTTACATGCTTTGCCTATTTAAACAAAGTTTGGAGGATAAATCGTTTACGATTTTTTCACGCATAGTAATGCATCTATTCTTTCATCCTCAAAAGTTCAAAATTAAATTTATGTAAAATATCACTTGTCTTGTGATACTATTTTATTAGAAACATTCTTGTACACTTTTATTATATACTGTTTAGTGAAATTCCTTAAGAAAATCGGTTTGTGGTTTATACTTAAGAAGACTTTGACGGTTGTCAAAGTAGATTTGTAATGAAGATTGATTAGTGGATTAAGACCTCATTGAGAGAGGTGAAATCACCTTGGCGGGTGGACTGGAGTAGTTTGAGTTCAAACGAACCAGGATAACCAACGTGTTCTTTTCTTTAAGTTTTAGAAATTCCAATTCAAACCCCCATTTCTTGTGTTTTTCCATTCTTCATGAAATTCCATCTTCTTTTTATTATTTGAGAAATAAAAATGGTGGCTCGATTAAAATATTACAAGCTTGCAAAGTAGTGCACTTGAACATGAATTTTTGACACCTAGTGAAATTTCCAACTTCTTCAATCTTTTCCCTTTTTGCAAGTAATTTCAAATCTCTTGATTTCTCTTGATCAAGCCCATGTATTAATGATAACTTATTTTCTTAAATTAATTTAGGTTTAGTTTTATCAAAATCAATTTAAAATAATTATTTATTTCCTTTCTTTTATTAGTTTAGTTAGGATGAAAAACTTTCATTAGAAATTCAAGCCAACACAATTTCCCTTTCTTTTTACATTCTTGTATATTTCTATTGTTATTCATTATTCAATATGGCTGTAATAGTAAATTATGGTTTAGTTGTTTTCTTCCCACATTTTTAACTTGTATCCCCATCCCCAAATGATGTAATAACGTAGGATATTTAATTTCCATAAATTACCACTTTCCTTATTATTACTAGTAATTAGGGTTTGTATGGCAACATAAAATCAATAAGTAGAAAACCCTAATTCAAAGACAAAAATGCATGAAATCAAAACACGTTACACACTTGCACCTTTAGGGTTAACCCGCACTTATTTCCTTAGAATAAACAGTCATGTCCCTCGAACGTGGGATACTTTAGCAATGACCCTCGAATATAAGATCGTAGTCCCTCGATGACCCTTCAATATCGCCTTTGATAAAAGATCTTAGACCCTTAAGATAAATTATTGAGGTATCCTACAATGTTGCTTTCTATGACTATATGATGACTCACGCATATCCCTTCACATCCAATGATATGGTTTCTTACTAACTAATGGTAAGATAACACTATCTAAAGGAGGAGTAAAAGAACAAACACTTTCTTTTGAGTAGGTAGAACACTCGTAGTTGCTTGCTCACAAACATTTCAAACAAAAACATCTTTCAAATAAACCAACACTTTCATGAAATATTTTCAAAATTCAACACTTTGTATACATTCTTATAGAGATGAGAATCATTACAAAGTTCGCCTAAACAAAGGCACTTTTCAAAAATACTTTCAAAACAAATCACAAACAAATTTTTCAAAGCATTTCAAAGTGAACTAGCAACTAAGAGCCCGTAGATAACTACGGATGAAAAGGGTGTTAACACATTCCCTTTTCATAACCTAACCCCCGAATGCAAGAAAATATCTCAAAAGGTCTTTCCTATTCTTTAAACCCTTTCTGTTATTGGATAAAATAAAAGTCGGTGGCGACTCTTGCTATCCGCACCAATTGCGATAAAATGCAAAACACCCAAGTCAGTTCTCCCACTGTATTATAGATCTGGCAACTATGCTGGGGAATTCTTAAAAGTGGGGTTACCTTAGAGATTAGATCACCTTTAAAATTCTTTCATTGTTTGACTTGTATGCTTTATATTATGGGTTATGTTTGGGTTTTTATAGATCCTTTACCCGGATTTGGGAACATTATTAGGTAAGTAGAAAATATTATGGAGACTGCACGACGTATACCGATATGGTTGAAGAAATAGCTATGTTAGTGTGACATATTTGTGGGTACCGGTATCTCTTGTGGCGAATCGAGGAGAATACGGGGCCGATGTGTGGTGTCATGAAGCACTAACTTACCATAGAACCTTTAGTTGAACGACTTGGCCATTAGGAAGTAGTGAGATAGCCTAATTTGGTGCAAAGCTGAATATTGGTTGATACTCGATACTACGCTCGTTGAGATCAGACTTTCGGCTGCAAGAAAAGATTGATTGTGCTAAGACAATGCCCGATGAAGAAAGATCAGTGACATTGAGATTCCCTAGAACCCAATTACTTTCTAGGACAGGTTAAACAAACTAAACTTCAAGAGGGTACTTACCTATGAAACCCATGCAAGACTAAACCTAAGGTCTTTGTGTTCTTTTTTTTGTGATTAATTATTTATGACATCATAAACATAATAACATCATAAGCATTCTCACTAACCATTTCAAGGATTCAAGAATTTATCTTTGTTCTGTTTTGTAGGACATGGATTCCACTCGTAGAAATACCATCTGAGTCAACTTTGTGAAAGTGCTTATTCAAATTCAAGAGTTAGCGTCAAGGGTGCCTGGAGATTCTCCCTTCACCAAGAAATATGGTCGACTTCTCAACTTGGCTACCTCAAACTTCCAAGAAGAAATGATGTGTCTGCTCTTCCAATTATTTGATCCTATGCGTCATTGCTTCATATTTCCCGACTACCAATTGGTGCCTACATTTGAAGAATTCTCTCAACTACTAGGAGTGCCTGTGCTTGAATAAATACCATTCACCAGTTTAGAGGAAACTCCAAAGCCTCAGGTTATGGCTAAAGCCTTACATTTTAAGAGATCCGACATTGTGGCAAATTGGGAAACAAGGAGTGAAGTTAAGGGTTTCTTAGCCAAGTTCCCGTTGGAAAAGGCTCGTTTGTTTTGGGAAGATATGGATTTTCAAGCTTTTGAGGATGTCTTTTCCCTTATAATATATGGTTTGTTTCTATTTCCCAATTCGGACCAACTCATAGATGTGAATGCCATCAAAGTTTCTCTCTCTCATAATCTTGTACCTACTTTGCTTGGAGACATTCTACATTGTTTCCACACTCACATCATGAAGAAGAGAGGGAATATTTTGTGTTGTATTCCATTGTTGTCTAGGTGGTTTATTTCACACCTACCTTGATCAACATTGAAGAACGAACAAGGCCTGACATGGTCTCAAAGGATGATGTCGCTCTCACACTTGGATATTCATTGGTGTTCCCGATCTTTGGAGGATATTACCGGCATTGACCATTGTGGGGAGTTCCCTAATGTTCCACTCTTGGGAATTAGGGGAGGTATTACCTGTAACCCTTCTCTTCCATTACGAAAGTTTGGGTATACGCGAAGAGATGGTCCCCATGATGCGCTCATCCAAGGTTTGGTATTCGACTACGAAGGCGACATCCAAGGTCATCGTCAAAGGTTCATACAAGTTTGGAGAATGGTAAACAAAGTGGGTAACAAGACTTTAGGGTATAAAAATTCCATCCCTCTTGAGCCTTAACTCAAGTGGGTACAAACTCATGCTCAAAGTCTCATGATGCCTTACCCAGCCATCCTACCTGTGATTATGGAGCTTGTTGCTGAGGGAGACACCCCTTACACTCTTCTTCATCCTGACATGCCTACCGACTTCGAGGAATTGCAAAGATCATGGATTCAACTCAAAGGGGAACAAGATACCTTTGAAGCACATTTCTACGCAAGAAAGAAGAAGGTTTTGGAGCTCACGGGGAAACTTTATGAAGAGTAAATTTTGAATGCCAACATTGCACCAAAGAGGATGTGCTCATGGGAAGCTTGAGTCATTTCTGTATTAGGAGTTTATTTTGTATCATTTATGTTTCTTCCATTGTAAGCCCAAGAGGAGTTTGTAATTCATGAATTTATTAATGCAATTAATGTTTATTGTCTTCTCGTTGTTTAGCAAATTTAAATTTATTAAGATCCATGAAAACATTGCATTCGCACAAAATGCATCATATCATAAGCAGGTTTTCCGACACAACTTTCCACATCCTTTTATTATTTATTTCAGTATAAGATGGATCTTGAGAAAACTGTCAAGGACTTGCAGACTTAAAACTCTCAGTTTAAAGAAACTATGTTCAACTTAGCAAATGGATAGCAAGAAATGATGGCTTTTCTTGTTACAAAGAAGAAGACAAAGAAGAAAGATTTAATCAACATGGGAAAGAGGCTTAAAGGGCCCGCCAGACAAGTCCAAGTTGAAGAATATTCTTCAGAAGAGGATGAAAATCAAGATGAAGACGCTAGAAGCACCCATGCTGGGGGTGGAAACATTCAAATATCTGAAGATGAAGATTATTTTGATGAGCAATATCCATCGGCCGATGACAAGTATGAGCAACTAGAAGACAGATTGAAGGCTGTAGAAATATAGGATGTGCCTGGTTTGGACTTCAGTGACTTGAGGTTAGTTCCTCGGGTAGTCATTCCCCACAAATTCAAGATCCCCGTTTTTGCCAAGTACGATGGTGTCTCATGTCCGAAGCTTCACCTAAGATCTTACGTCTACAAAATACAGCCATATACAACTAATAAGAAACCGTGGGTACACTTTTTTCAAGAAAGTCTAGTCGGGACGCAGTTGGAGTGGTTTTACCAATTGGAGGGGACTAACATCCATACTTGGGAGGATGTGGCCACCGCCTTTTACCGCCTATATCAATATAACGCTAATCTTGCGCCAAATAAGGTGCAATTACAAGGAATGACCATGGGTTCCAATGAGGGCTTCAAAGAATACGCTCAAAAATGGAGAGATTTGGTTGTCAGGGTGCAGCCACCTTTAACTGATAGGGAGTTGGTAGACATGTTTATGGGAACATTGACTGGACCATTTTTCAACTTATTGATTGGAAGTTTATCATCCGGATTCACTAAATTAATCTAAACTGGTAAGAGGGTTAAAAGCGGGATTAAAAGCGGGAGGATACATATGGCCTCTACCTCAAATGCTGTGAAAAAACCATTTACTGGTAAAAAGGAAATTAATGTCGTATATGGGTCAAGAGGCCATGTCAATAAGGACCATCGTCAGTCAGTAAATGTCGTTCTAATATCCAACCCAACTTCTACTCAAAGACCACAACAACAAGCTAATCACCAAAGGCCAGACATCCCGAGAAGACAATTTACCAAAATCAACATGTCTCCATATCAAGCTCTGCAACACCTATTGAAAGATGATTTGGTGACCTTGAGAAATCCATCTTCCAATCTTAATACCTCCTCTCCTAAATACAATCCCAACGCCAAATGTGCCTACCACTCAAACAGCCCCATACATGATACCAATGATTGTTGGGCGCTAAAGAACAAAATCTAAGACCTGATCGATAACAAGACAATTAAATTTGACCCTCCTCTAACTCCTAATGTAATCACGGCACCCATGCCAAATCATGGTAAGGGTATCAACGCTATTGAAGATGCTGATTTTGTTTCCTCTATCAATGACTTGACCACTCCTCTGAAGATTGTTAAAGAGAATTTGTTGAAAGTTGGGGTATCCCCTGGTTGCCTTAAAGACTGTTGCTACGGTGCTGTACAAATTAATGGTTGTGAATGGCTGAAGAAAGGTGTCCAACACCTGATGGATAGCCACGAGATTCTATTTGAAAGAACTCCATATGTGAAAAGTTTTACCGAAATTATATCTCAAGAAGTTGAAGACATATCCATCAGTACTATCTCAACCAAACCTATTAGGATCACATCTAAAGTTCCTATTAGGATTCCCGTTGAACCAAGGATAACTCCACTGATAATCGCCACATTGAGGCCAGTCCCCTATTCTTATGATAAGGTTGTGTCCTAGAATTATGGGGCGGAAGTGTACTACCATGGTATCAAACAAGATTCATGGATTGATGAAGATGAAACTGCTGACATTACAAACATTGCTGGATCAAGTAAAGTTACTAGGACAGGGAGGATCTTCTCTCCAGAAATTTCACCTCCGTCAAACACTACTACACCCATTCGTATTACTGTTGTTAAACTTATTGTTGATACTCGAGAAAAGGAAAAAAATGTATGAGCCTGCCCTAAAAGAGGCACCCACAAAATACATTACCTTTGAGGACCCATCTACCCAAGAGATGGAGAAGATTCTAAAAATCATCAGAAAAAGTGATTACAAGATAGTTGAACAGTTGAGGAAAACACCCTCAAAGATTTCTATGTTGTCTTTGTTGCTATGTTCTGAGGCGCATGCTTAAGCACTGATAACGTTCCTGAAAAATGCACATGTCCCACAAGAAACTACAGAAGACCAATTTGAAAAAAATGTAGCAAGCTTTACTGCCGATAATGGTTTAGGGTTCTCTGATGAAGATCTTACCCCGATGGGGAAGAATCACAACAAAGATCTCCACGTCTCCATAGAATGCAAGGGCACTACCATGGAACATGTATTAGTGGATACTGGATCTTCTCTCAATGTCTTATCTAAAGGAGCTTTAGATAGACTAGACTGTGATTGACTGGTGTTGAAACCTAACGACATTATAGTAAAGGCTTTAGATGGTTCTAAGAGGATGGTCCATGGAGAGGTTGATCTCCCTATCAAGGTTAGGTCTCAAGTCTTCAAATCAACATTCTATGTGATGGATATCTGTCCTGCTTATTCGCGCTTGCTTGGACGTCCATGGATACATGGGGCAGGCACAATGACTTCCACACTACATCAAATATTAAAATATCCGGTCAAGGGGAAAATTGTTACCGTCTGTGGTGAAGAAGAGTTTATGATTAGTCATCTAAATTAATTCAAATATGTTGAAATGGATGGCGAGTTCATTGAAACTACTTGTCAATCATTTGAAGTGGTCTCTCCCATGGTTGTTATTTCCAAGGTCGTTCCTGACACTCTCGAAGTTGCTAAAGATACACCAAGGATGGCTTCTCTCAAAGATGCTCGTGTTGTTGTTGAAGAACGAGGTTGCACCATTTGGGGACAACTTCCTGATTTCCCTTTTAAGTCAACCAAATTCCGATTGGGCTTCACTTTTAAAGCTCGAAAGGAGGTTTGACATGCTCGTGTAAGGAAACCACCTCTCCACATTACTAACCATGAGGTTAATGCCCTTGAAGACTCTGATGTTGATATTGACTTTGATGACTGGATCTACCTGACTGCTGATGGAGGAATCAACAACTGGCGTACCAAAGACTTCATTCCGATCTCATTTAGACAGGAGTAATTACCATTTAATATTTTAATAATATTGAAGAACTTTTTCTGTAATTTTTATTGAAACAATGACTTTAAGCCATGTGCCATTCCCGAGGCACCATGGTCCATTTGTTAAGGGTTTGTTAATTTTCATATGCCATATGATAATTCTAATGAAAAACATTAGACTCTTTTGCATTCAAATTTTGAGCTCATTGTCTTTCTTTCACTTTATTACATTTTCAAAATAGCCATGTGACCTTACATGCACACACACACACACATTTGTAGATCCACATCCACTCTAAATCTCATTGACAATGACTCTGCTATTTCCATATATGACTTTGAACATCCAATCTACCAAGTCGAAGACGAAGGCGAAGAAGATTGTGAAATTCCTGGGGAACTAGCCAGACTTCTGATGCAAGAGGAAAAGGCCATTCAACCTCACGAAGAACCAGTTGAAATGATCAACCTAGGTACTGAAGAAGAAAAGAAAGAAGTCAAGATCGGGGCCAACTTAGAAGACAGTGTCAAGGGAAGATTGGTCCTGATGTTGCACGAATATGTTGAAGTGTTTTCTTGGCCAAATTAGATCCTCCACCTAAGACTCCATGTTGTGACATGTTCAACACATCATCTAAGACTCCACACAGTGATGTTTTCCCTCTACAATTCAGTTCATTACCTAAGTCTCCATGCAGTAATGTATGAAGCTCGGTACATTGCCTAAGACTCCATGCAGCGATGTATTCTCCTCATCTTATCCATTACCTAAGATCCTAGGCAGTAATGCGCGAAACTTAGTTCATTACCTAAGACCCCAGGAAGCAGTGCAATATAACCCATTGCCTAAGACTCCAGGAAGCGATGTATTTCCCTTCCTTTACCCATTACCTAAGACCCCATGTCGTAATGTGCGAAACTTAGATCATTGCCTAAGACTCCATGCAGCAGTGTTCGATCCAGATTTAGCTTGTCGCCTAAGACTCCATGCAGTGATTCACAAACCTAGCCCATTTCCTAAGACTCCATGCAGCAGTGCATTTCTTTATTCCATAATGCAAACCATTTCCTAAGACTCCGTGCAACGATGCTCCAAAAACCAAAATCTAGCCTATCGCCTAAGTCTCCACGCAGCGATTCGCGAACATAACCCATGGCCCCAGTCTCCAAGCAGCCATGCGTCATCAAGTGTTGTTTTATTCATCCCCCCAAATGGATGAATAAGCTAAAGCAAACCAAGACATACAATATTGCTCTCTCAAGCTCAAAACCATTTGCCTCGTCATCAAACCCTGTTAAGCGATATATCATCAGCTTCGCCTACTTTATCAAGACTCGTAAGGGTATGCTATATCAGCGTAACCTTATGTTTGTCGGTCAAATTTTGCGGTATTCCAAGTATTCAATAAACTGCCAATCAGAATGCATAAGACTCGTGTATTCTCACGCTATTCGATTGGAAGATAATTGAATAGGGGCAACTGTCATACCCTAAATTTTCCCTACCTCTACGATCATATTTTCAAGATTTAAAATAGAAGAAATGTTTAGTTAAGGATGATTCAACAATATCTGGTGGCTCATTCTTAAATCCAAGACAACCAGGGGGTGTATTATAATTCAAAGGAGTGGGGATTTCTAAATCAGAAAGACCCATTTGTTCGTAAACCCATTCGCGAAACATATTGGCCAATGGCCCATGAGATTCGAATGTGGAAAATTATTTTAGAAAAATTACTAAGTTCTTAACAAGCCCATTTAAGTATTGATGGTGTTAATAAAAAGAAAGGGTGAGATTCGAAACCATAAACCCATTTCATTTAGCCCATTTTCTTTTGAGTCTTTAAATAGAAATAGCGAAGAAAGGGGTATGATTATTAAAATCCCAATAGAATTCGCATGGCCCATTTAGTTTTTTCATTTGAATAGCAAAAAAATTAAAGAATAAAAAACAAAAAGCTCATTAAGACTTAGTAGTCCATTTGATATCTTGTTGTTGTTTTGTTTTAGATAAAAAAGAGAAGCATTATTATTAAAAACATATTGTTATTATTATTTTAATAAAAAATATATAAAAACATTATGTTTTCAAAACAAAAAAACTTTTATAATAATGTTTTTATATTATTTATATAATCTATTTATTAAGGATTTTATTTTGAAGAAATATTTGTTGGGCCAAGCTGGTAAATTTAGGCCCTATTCGTGCCAAAGTAATGCCGGTTGCAAGTAATGACAAAACAAGTCTTACTGTAAAAAGCTGGGCTAAAACAGTGTGAGACCCAAAAGCGTTTTTGGGCAAAAGAAACAATAACAGAGCGAAGCCCAAATCACTAACACATACTGTAGTAATCAAAGCCAGGAAATGTGCGTTTCTTGTCCAATTAACAATTACTGTGGAAATCTTAAACAAAATCAAATCTTAAATTATATAAAATATACAACAAAGTTCAAAGACCGGAAAAGTGAACAATCAAAATATTACAAAAAATGAATCTTCATTAAAAAATTATACAGAGTCCAAACAAAAACAATTACAGAAATCACGATCCCTAATTCTTTCTAATTTCCTCAATCTGTGCTAAAAAAACTGCAACAGGAATTCAAGACTAAAGCCTATAAATACTAAACAGAAAGTACAATTAATGGGGGAGGATACTTATTACAGTGAAGGAGAACTTGAAAATCTATATACAATAGAAAAGGGAAAAAAATCAAAGACGAACAGGAGAACGTGAAAAACTTGGTTTGTTGTTGAAGAAGAAGAAGGAGCAATTAGGGTTTCAATATATGAAACCCTAATCGCTAGCCCAGTGACCGCCGCTTCCACCATCCACCAACATCTTCAATCTTCATAGGAGCATGAAAATCAAGAAGAAGAAAAGGAGATTAGTACCAGATTGGGCCAAAAGCTCAAAGTCAGAATCAGAAATTGCGAAGGGGGTAAGATAACACAGCTTTTGTTCTATTATTGATTGGGGTTTTGGGTCACAGTAAAGGAGGACTGGGTATGAGGCGCCACTGTGAGGGAGATCAGGTTAGAGAAAGGGAAAGGGTGACGAGGAAGAGAAAGGCTGTTTACTGTAAATGAAAAGAAAAAATAAAAAACATTGTTAATATTCCATTATGATCTGATACACGTGTATACACGGTAATATCATGCTCCCTCATTATCGTCCCTTAGATCTTCATTGGACGGTCGTAGGCCAAACCCATGATAAGCCCGACGCTCCCTCACACACACAATCAATTGGCCCTCTCTCAATTTGCATAATGGGTCGGTCCAATGACTTTTCACACCTCCCTTTTGCCCAATTGCTAAAACAAAACCTACATCTCACTCCTAGGCTTGCTGCACCTGAATTGAATTCAGGTCGTGACTCTTTGCACCCCACTCTTTTACTTCTTAACTAAAATTGCACCCCCCGTTTAACTTTAACAATTTTTCTATCTTTTTTATATTTCCAATTATATTATCATCTAAGTGATTATTTTCTAGTTCTTAACTAATTGTTATGTATATACTATTAGTTTATATTATCATCTAAGTGATTATTTTCTCAAAACTCATGAACATATTTTTCTCATATATTGCATTAAAATATTTTTTATCATGCATTAATCAAGAAATTTCATAATTAATATGATTAAAAAATACCAACAAATACCAAACTATTTTTCCCAATAAACTAATCTAAGAAAATTGTTTTTGCTAAAGGGTTTCAAACGAATTTTGACTAATCGCGCATTTAATCCAAAATTCCACAATCTCTACTACCAGTCAAAATGCGAGGCGATTCAAAATACTTTTGCAACCCCTAAAAAAAACAAACCCATACGAACTACGAATTGGGACTCTGATTCCTCTATTAAAATTTAAAACCCTGTTTAACCCGAAACCTAAAACCTAATATCCTTGTGAACAAGGTAGATGAAAGGTGCCTAACATCTTTCTTTAGTCTAATGAGGTCCGAAACCTAGAATCTCTACTTTACAATTTAGGGTTTCCTATTAGATTCACTTCCTTAGGATAAAAACTAGTAGTGGCGACTCTCATTTAAAAACCAGTCGCAACAGTTGGAGACTCTGCTGGGGATTTCAACTTTAGGTTTTAGGTTTTATTTTGGGTTTTTATTTTTATTTATTTATTTGCTTTATTTATTTATTGCATTCATTTATTCTTGTATATTGTTTATCATTATATATTTACTGCATGGCAGGACTTTTATTTCAAAAAAATATTCTCAAATAACCCTTGGCAAGAAGGTTCATACATTATCTTAGGGGATACATCATCCCTGTGATTTTATGTGACGACTTCACCTAGAGTAGGTGTAATTCCGCAAAAGGAATACTTATCGAGAGATATCCTCTTGACGAGTAGGACTTTGGAAAGCCACCCATGACTCTTTGTAACGACCTTAACCAAAATCTCACGAAGAGACCTTTCACGACTTTGAGACAAAAGTCTCGTTCCGTAAAGAGGCTCCACCTAAGGGAGGCCCTTGTGCCTTCTCCCTATGGTGTTATTCATGATACTCTTAAGGAAACCACCTTATGGGGAGGGTAAAATATCCGTAGGCCAAAACTATGAGCCTACCTTCTAAGGATATCATTCATATAATCCCATTTCCATTATCCCTAAACCCGCAAGAGTTACTTCCAGTATACTATAATCCCTAGCCTTTAGGGTCTATCTTTCATAAGTCACAACCCATAGCATGTAGGGATTCTTCAACCGTCCATTAGTCTATTATAATCCCTAGCTTGTAGGAATTCTTCTCCCTTAATTACCATCTCTAGCTTGTAGGGATTCCCTTTCGTCTTCTATGGTCCTTAATCCCTAAGAAGTTCCTATTTGTCTTAATATTTGAGTCAGTGTGAGGTATCCTCATTTCCATGTCTATCATTATCTTCTCCCTTAAGAAGTTCCTATATGTCTCAATGGCTGAGTCAGCATAGGATATCCCCATTTCCATGTCTATCATTATCTTCGCCCTTAATAAATTCCTATTTGTCTCAATATCTGAGTCAGTGTAGGGTACCTCCAAATCCACATCAAATTATTTTTGTCCTTAAGGAATTCCTATGTGTTTCAATATCTGAGACAGTGTAGGATATTATCATTTTCATATATGCCAACAAACTTGTATAGGGTACCCCTGCGTCTACCCTTATAGTACGTATGCGTCGCATTGCATCTCCATGAAATTTTTAGCATACCCTTAAAGCCAAAAATATTTTCGCATATCCATCCATTTACGTGCATTCATACATTTACATCTCATGCATTTCCACCTTCTCCCTTTATCATCCATATGCTAGTTGATTTCTTGGTACTCGCCAACCACTCAAGAAAGTCTAAAAATATGAAAAAGGAGATTGTCTATTGGAGAATCAATTGAACTTGGTCCTACAAAGAAAGAAGGCAGCCCTTCACAGTGCCAACATCAACAGGCCTACCCAACGCCTCAAACATCACTACCATTGGTGATTCCTCTACATCAAGAGAAACTGCCCTATCAACAAAATAAGTATGCCCAAGAAAAGCCAAAGGTCACCCTCACGCTTTGACAAGTCCAAGAATCAATAAGCTCTCCAAAAGTCAAGGGGATCAACAAATAAGCTCTTCTCTAGGATCAATAGACCTTTATAATTTCAATTTGTAATTCCAAAGTTGCTAAGTTGTATTTGGTGTAACTTTGTATCTTTTGATTAGTAATTCTAATAAGATAAGCATGCATGTTTTGAAATCGATCTATTTGTATTCACTCTTCTATCACTTTCCATAAATATCAATTATTCACTTCCATCTTCAATTTCACAACTTTAACAAACTTCGAAGGAGGATGATGAAAATTAAATAACAAGAATTTTCTAACGTATGCTTTCAATGTAAGACTGAGCTGATGATGTAAGGCATTGTTTCAATTCTTAAACAATGGAGAAATAAGGAGTTAATCCATAGTCAACCCCCCTCGAGCCAGAAGTTGGAGTTGTTTCTATTTTCTAAAAAAAACTTAATTTCAACCAGGGGCAGGGTAGTCTTTCAATTAATTCAATGGCGTGTTCTATTCTCAAGAGAAGTGATTTATCTAAACAAAATGTTCAAGCATATCTCTTTCCTCGATACATCATTGAGGAAATAATCTAAGCAAGGGTTCAAGCACATCATTTTCCTCGCATCCATCAAGAATGAGGAATCCATGAAGCTCTCAATATCTTCTTCCTCAATACATCATTCAAAATTGAGAAAAATGATGAAGACAAATCTTATAACAATTAGCGTGGCAGTCACAAAATTTCAAAATCAAAAGAATCACAAAAGAAAAAAATTTCAAAAAAAAGAGAGAGCCCTCTAAGTCAAAAACAAAAAGCAAAATTTTTTTTGACTTAGGCAAAAGTTAGGGCATCCCGATGGACGGGAAAATTAAAAAAAAAACGGTCCATACAAAAATAAGAGATTGAAAAAAAATTGGAGAAAAATCTTGTGACTGCCACCTCAAAGGCTTCTCATGAATGCTTGGATCTTAATGATGCTTCGATCTTATTAACGCTTCTCATCATCTGCGCGACTACGAAATTTCTCTTGGGGATTGAATGCATCTATTAGATTAATTGAACTTAGGATTGAAGAACATCAAGGAGAATGGGGTGGGCTAAATAAATTTTGAGCCTTATATCTTTTGTTTCTCAAACCACGAACCATGGTCACGTTACAACCCTCAAAAGTCCTAATTGAAGCAAGGTTAACTATGAAAGCATACTTGGAAAAATTTATGTTAAAATGACTCCCATGTTTGTTAAAATTATTTCTAACTACTTCTTTTCTTTGGAACTTCATATCTAATCATCCATTTCTATTAAAACTTCGATTTCAAAACTTGCATGTACATCACTAAGAATTATTTTTTTTAAAATATACAATTTTATCTACGAATTAATACTTAGCCTCAAGGATATTTCAAAAAGGTACGATCAAAGGCAACATTTCCAAGAAGCTTCTAACTAGGGGTAAAGAATCTAAGAGGACTCCTATAAACAGAGGCAAATACTAATGATCATAGAGGTATATCACATGAAGATATTATTGACAAGGGTGATCATTCCGAAATTCAATCAACTCGGATCAAATTTTAAAGCATTGTACAACCAGGGGCATACCTTTCGAAGGAACATTCCTTAATCAAGTCATATCATAACAGGGTATGACTCGGTTCCCTCATTTTAAACAAATCTCTCAAGGCTTTGATTTAAGGGGAAATCTTCCAAGATTAAAATCTTGGGGAAATATATATCAAAGTTCATGGTGAGGTCTAAGTTCTTTCTAAGGGTACTTCCTCCAGATTCAGGGAATTAAGGGGCATTGTTGTACCCCAAAATTTTCCCTCCCATTTTCACACAATACATACTCCTAGAGGTCCTCAATTGTTCAAGGTTGACCAAGAATTGATCAGACAAATTCTCATCATAAGCATTGGCCTTCCAACTAGGGTTTACTTTTTTTACAAAGATGTGTGAGATCCAAAGGTCTAAAATGTCTTCCATGGTCCTAATATGTCTTCAGGATTATCCATGACAAATTCCATACCTTGCACTACAAGTTTGCACAATCAATTGCTCAAATGCTTGAAAATCAACTGTACTAGGTCAAAAGTAAACTATGGTCTATATACAGTCAAACTTCAAGATTTTTGGTCAACATCAACATTTTGAAGTGATATCCATCATTTGATATGATCCCTCAAGAAATGCTCCTAATTAATCAAAAGTCAAGAATTGTTAATTAGGGATTCTATAGGAAAAGTCAACCAAACTTTGACCAGTCATAACTTTCTCATACTTCATCCATTTTTCACAAACAAAGCTCATTTTGAAGATAATGCAATTACCTACAACTTTTATTCTTCCCTAAAGTCCAAAAAATGCACCGTTTGAAAGATACAAGCTTATACATTACAGGTCATTTTCATAAAGTCAACAAAAGGCACTTTTAGTCAAGAAAATTTACATCAAGATAAAATATTCAAATGCAAAATTGATCAAAAGATGTATTGAAGTAGACATCTTGGGCTTTCCAAAAAGTCAAAGATCATCATATTGAGATAAAAATTGAGGATGTTATGGCTTGCCCAAGTTGGGAAAATTTGGGAATTTTCAAGAATTATGCCTTGAGCAAACTTGAAGTTTTAGGTCAATGGCTTAATTTCTCTGACTTAAAACATCTTCATAAGCCTATAGAGGACCTCTAAAATTATTCTTGTCATGCCTTGCATTTCATAAATATTTTATTCATATTTATTTTAATTTATTTCAAATAAATATAAACTAAAATGTATAATATAATTGGAAATGAGCTTTGAGCTTTGGGTTGATCTTTTGGACAGCCTAGGCCCATAAAATTTCGTGCAAGCAATGTCCACATTCATTCAAATTCTAAAAGGACAATATTCCATGTCTTTGGCAAAGTTACAAAACATTATTCATTGCTTGAAAAACACATGTGTATGGTTGTTATTACCTTTGTTCTCTTGTCTCCTCCTTCCTCTCTATATAAAGGACACATTAGTAAGCTTCAAGACATGAGATACAGCCTGGAAAAGCTCTATAAATTTTGCAAAAATTATCAAAGTAGTAAAATTCACATTTTAGGTTCCAGCCTTCCTCAGTCTAAAAAAAAGATCCAAATACATTCCTGGAGGCTCCCTGAAGCTTTTGCAATTATTACCAAGCCCTGAAACATCACAAAATGCCCCAGTAAGCTCCATTTTTATATTTTCTAACTTGTTTTATGCAGATTCGAAGCATTACATGGCCAGAAGTGTACCGAACACCATCAGATCTAGCCTTCAAATCATAAGCGGTCTAGATCTAAAGGCTTCAATTTGAGATCCACCATGCGCCCTCAAGGCCTCATCTCACCTGATCCAGCGTGATCTGGGCTTAACATTCACTTGGGCCTAGCAAAATTAAATTTCAGCACCCCCTAATTTCTAATTATTCGGGCTCATTTCGCATTATTTTTGTCACTTTGCTTTATATTTATTTATTTATTTTAATTTATTTTCTTCATTTATTTAATTAGTATAATATAATTAAAATCACAAAAAATATAGTTTTAGTTTTTTAATTAAATTAATTTTGTGAATTAATTAATAAATATTTTAACTATTTTTCTTTATTTAAAAATAAATTAGAACTTAGGACTTAATTTATGTTTAATTATTTTCTTTAAATAATAAAAAAAACTAAAAAGTAATTTAGACTATTTTTCTTGATTAATTTTATTTTCTAAATAGATTTTTAGGTTATTTACTGTCATAAATAAATAAAAACAACCAAAAATATTTTTTACTTAGTATTTTCTTAGGTTTCTTTTAGACGTAATATTCATTTCGCGCGCATTATTTTTGCTCTCACATTTTTATAATAATGTAACTGTATACTGGTATGTAATAGACTAAGTACGACTTTTTTATCGCTTTCTTTATTTTATTCCCCAAATTAATGTACTGTGTAAATCCCCCTCCCCCAAGCCATGTAATAGTCTAAGATATTACCTTCTGCATTTTATATTCTGCTAATATATATTACTGCTAGTAATTATTCATGTATGACAAGACTGAAATTAAAACGTTAGCAAACACTAAATGCACAAGATAAATGACATGAATCAAACACAATTCCACATGCGCACCTCTAGGGTATCCCACTTCAGTTGCCTTCGGAAAACAGTCATGTCCCTCGAAACGGGGACGCTTTAGCAAAGACCCGTAAATCAAAAAGATCATAGTCCCTCGATGACCCTATATTTGCCTTCTCGGAAAATGATATAGTCCCTAAACAAAATTGCTAAAGCGTCTCCACAAGTTCCTTCGTGATTGTAACGTCCCTTCGATGTCCCTTATACATCCAACGATAGGGCTACCTACTCACTAATAGTAGGATAGCACTGTCTAAAGGATAGGAGGAAAAGAACTACCCTTTTTCGAGTATAAAAGTAGACAGTTGTTAGAAGTTTGCTCAAAGACATTTTACACTTACATAAAAACTACTTTTCAAAAGCAATTTTCAAAACATCTGCTTTGTTAACACTCTTGAGGACTGATACAAGAGTTAAACGCAAAGCAAATCACCGCACTAAGGCATTTTCCAAATATTTTCAAAACACACAAAGAACAAAGGTATTTCAAAATGAGCAAACCTCTAAGAGCCCTTAGAAAACTACGGATGGAAAGGGTGCTAACACCTTCCCTTTCCATAATCTACCCCCCTTACTCAAAATTCTCGAAAAGGTCTTTTTCTGTTCTTTTCACCCCTTCTTTTGTTGGATAAAAGAAAAGTCGGTGGTGACTCTTTCTTACCGCAACATTTGTGAACACAAATGTAACTAGTATTAAATAGTCGGTTCTGCCACCGTATCACAGGAACCTCTTTCAAAATTCGAATGGTGGGGGAAAACCACAGTGAGGCTTGTCAAAAGGAGTTGATTCAAAAATAGCCCATCAAGGGAAAATCATATAGGTGCCCATTAGTCAAGGGCATAATGTTTCGAAGTGAAAAATAGTGGGGTCGTTCATACTATGATCAAACTATCCCCAAGCTCATAGAAAATAGAATCTCCTCTAACACCCTACCAAAAATTAGGGAAAGACAGGCCACATGGAGCAATCTCCCTGTGTACTTTCATAATCTCTAAAGGATCTTTCTTCTATATCAGCAATCTTTCGAGTTCAAAGCAAGTATCAGGAAATCATGCGAGCATAACATTCAACCATCATGTGACAAGCAACCGTGTTACATAGTCAAATCTCTACGCTTAATCATCAATGAACCATCACAAGGGTACTATTCAACAAATCATGTGAGTCATAATCATAAAGCATAAGTCTACATAAATCATTCACATACATTCATTAGGATATTGCGATCCAAAATCAAGCTACACCTATCATCTCATTCGGCTGACGAATTCTGACAACGTGGATCTAACAGAGAGCCCAATTCTCATGGGCACATCAAAATTTCAACATCCATTGACGCATATCCAAGTCACCCATTACATGCATTGGTCTGTCATTCTACGCATTAAGACCTGCATCTGCATGCATGCATAACATATTGTAGCCCAAGACTTAGGACCCCTTAAAAATACATAGTCAATTTCTAGGAGAGTCGCTATTGCAATATCCAACATATATTTGACTATCCCTCTGAGTGAGTCTATGATACAAGCATTCTTCGTCAAACTAAACCATAAGCAGCCTTATGTACCACCGTCCAAGACGTGAGCATCCTCACACATTTTCTAATCTGTGTTTCATCAAAGACGTGAGCAGCCTCACACAACCTCATCCACTATTCATTCATAGGAAGCCACACAAGGCAGAGCAACCTCATGCATTCATCACCCATCCTACGTAAGCGGCCTTACGTAAAAGTCGTAAGCAACCTCACACTTTCCAATTAATGTCTCTAGGTAACCTTACCAATATTAGCGACCTTGCTATCCGTTTCACCTTTCCAAGCCATCGAGTTGATATTATTCAAGAAACCATATGGATATGGGTGCAAAGCCCAGTTCTCGTCTGCCCCATCTTTTCAAAAGCCCAGTTCCCATCTGGCCCATATTTTTAAAATCTCAGTTCCCGTCTGGCCCACCTTTTCAAAATCCTAGCCCCTAATTGGCATGGATTCTTAGAAATAATAAAGTCTTGGCTAATAGTCTGCCATGAGAATCGGTTCCGCAATTTAAATAGTAGGGGCATTACATTTATCAATCATAACATTATCATATCAAGCATACATACCATACATCATGTATACATCAAGCATAATCATATCAAACATGTATACATACATTACATTCAATCATACATGCCCATAGAAAACTGCGGAAAAATCTTAAGGCATGACTACCGGCTAAGACAAACTCCAATTCAAATCCAAGCTCAACATTATCCATTCACCTTGCTATAGCTACCTCAGTTGACAACAGACACAATCGTCAAAGGTGCCGCTATCAAAATCTCACTAGGCAGCTTACCTATGATTCATATCCACGTCTACATCAACACCTATGCCTACACTTACAACATAAAAGTCTGCGTCCAATACATACATCTACCCCTACGCCTGCACTTACAACACAAAATTCTACACACTTCTACACCTACGCCTGCACCTACAACACAAAAATAATCAAAATCTTGCAAATACTTTTGACCATGTTCAAATCAATTCAAAGATACCACAACAACGCAACATATAATGCCAGGGAATTGGTAATTCAAAACCAATGGTTTAAAGGAGAGAAATCCAGAAACATTTTTCATAACATTTCAAGGCATACACACACTTTGCACATATTTTGCATATACAAACATTCAATACACATACACTCAGGGTTCCAAATCAATACAAACATTCAATGCGCATACACTCAGGGTCCCATATCAATATTAGACAATCAACACACATATACTCAGGGTTCCATATCAATATCAGACGGCATACGCATACGTCATACATCAAATAAACAATCTCACCCTCGATTTAGTTATCTAAGGGTCAATCATCAAAGGACACTTCTTCTACAAACCCAACCCATCACCTAAGACTCCACACAGTGATGTGTTCAGCCCATAACCTAAGACTCCATGCCGTGATGTGTTCCTTACAATGTAACAGTACCTAAGACTCCATGCAGCAGTGTTCGAAATCCAAATTTAGCTTGTTGCCTAAGACTCCATGCAGCGATTCGCAAACCTAGCCCATTGCCTAAGACTCCATGCAACAATGTGTTTCTTTATTCCGTAATACAAACCATTGCCTAAGACTCCTTGTAGCGATGCTCGAAAAACCAAAATCTAGCATATCGCCTAAGTGTCCACGTAGGGATTTGCGAACATAACCCATGGCCCCAATCTCTAAGCAGCCATGCGTCATCAAGTGTTGTTTTATTCATCCCCCAAATGGATGAATAAGTTAAAGCAAACCAATACATACAAGATTGCTCTCTCAAGCTCAAAATCATCTTCCTCGTCATCAAACCCTGGTAAGCGATATATCATCAGCTTCGCCTACTTCCTCAAGACTCGTAAGGGTATGCTATATCAGCGTAACCTTATGTTTGTCAGACAAATTTTGGGGTATTCCAAGTATTAAATAAACTCCCAATCAGAATGCACAAGACTCGTGTATTCTCACGTTATTCAATTAGAAGATAATTGAATAGGGGCAGCTGTCGTACCCAAAATTTCCCTACCTCTACGATCATATTTTTTAAGATTTAAAATAGAAGAAATGTTTAGTTAAGGATGGTTCAGCAATATATGATGGCTCATTCTTAAATCCAAGACAACCAGGGGGTGTATTTTAATTCAGAGGAGTGGGGATTTCTAAATCAGAAAGACCCATTTGTTCGTAAACCCATTCGCGAAACATGTTGGCCAATTGGCACATGAGATTCAAATGTGGAAAATTATTATAGAAAAATTACTAAGTTCTTAACTAAGCCCATTTAAGTATTGTTGGTGTTAATAAAAATAAAGGGTGAGATTTGAAACCATAAAACCATTTCATTTAGCCTATTTTCTTTCGAGTCTTTAAACAGCAATAGCGAAGAGAGGGGTATGATTATTAAAAGCCCATTAGAATTCGCATGGCCCATTTTGTTTTTTTAATTGAATATCAAAAAAATTAAAGACTAAAAAACAGCAGGCTCATTAAGACTTAGCAGTCCATTTGATATCTTGTTGTTTTGTTTTAGAAAAAAAGAGAAGCATTATTATTAAAAACTTCTTGTTATTATTATTTTAATAAAAAGTATATAAAAATGTTATGTTTTCAAAAAAAAAAAACTTTTATAATATTTTTTTTATATCATTTATTTAATCTATTTATTAAGGATTTTGTTTTGAAGAAAGATTTGTTGGGCCAAGCTGGTAAATTTAGGCTCAATTCGTACCAAAGTAACGTCGGTTGCAAGTAATGACAAAACAAGTCTTGCTGTAAAAAGCTGGGCTGAAACAGTTTGAGGCCCAAAAGCATTTTTGGGAAAAAGAAACAATAACAACGCGAAGCCCATATCAGTAACACATATTGTAGTAATCAAAGCCAAGAAATGCGTGTTTCTTGTCCAATCAACAATTACTGTGGAAATCTTAAACAAAATCAAATCTTAAATTATATAAAAAATCCAACAAAGTTCAAAGCCTGGAAAAATTAACAATCAAATCTTACAAAAACCGAATCTTCTTTAAAAAAATTATACAAAGTCCAAACGAAATCAATTACAGAAATCACGATCCCTAATTCTTTCTAATTTCCTAAATTTGTGCTAACAAAACCGCAACAGCAATTCAAGACTAAAGCCTATAAATACTAAACAGAAAGTACAATTAACGGGGGGAGGATACTGATTACAGTGAAGGAGAACTTGAACACCGATATACAATAGAAAAGGGAGAAAAATTCAAAGACGAACGGGAGAACGTGAAGAACTCGGTTTTCTGTTAAAGAAGAAGGAGAGATTATGGTTTCAATATCTGAAACCCTAATCATTATCCCAGTGGTCTCCACTTCCACCATCCACCACCATATTCAACCTTCATAGGAGCCTACAAATCATGAATAATAAAAGGAGATTAGTATCGGATCGGGCCAAAATCTCAAAGTCAGAATCGGAAATCGCGAAGGGGTAAGATAACACAGCTTTTGTCCTATTATTGATTGGGGTTTTGGGTCACGGTGAAGGAGGACTGGGTATGAGGCTCCATTGTGAGGGATATTAGGTTAGAGAAAGGGAAAGGGTAAACAAGGAAGAGAAAGGTTGTTTACTATAAATGAAAAGCAAAAAGAAAAAACATTGTTAATATTCCATTATGATCTGATACACGGGTATACATGGTAATAGGATGCTCCCTCATTATCTTCCATTAGATCTTCATTGGACGACCGTAGCCAATTCCCACGATAATCCCCATGCTCCCTCACACACACACACAATCAAACGGACCTCTCTCAATTTGCATAATGGGCCGGTCCAATCACTTTTCACACCTCCCTTTTGCATAATTGCTAAAACAAAACCTACAAATCACCCCTCGGGCTTGCTGGGCCTGTATTGAATTCAGACCCTGACTTTTTGCACCCCACTCTTATACTTCTTAACTAAAATTGCAACCCCCCCCCCCCATTTAACTTTAACAATTTTCTATCTTTTTTATATTTCCAGTTATTATCATTTTTTCCCTTCTTATTATTATTATTATTATTATTATTATTATTAATATTAATTGTTATGTATATACTATTAGTTTATATTATCATCTAAGTGATTATTTTCTCAAAACTCATGAACATATTTTTCTCATATATTGCATTAAAATATTTTTTATCATGCATTAATCAAGAAATTTCATAATTAATATGATTAAAAAATACCAACATATATGAAACTATTTTTCACAATAAACTAATCTAAGCAAACTGTTTTTGCTAAAGGGTTCCAAACGAATTTTGACTAATCACGCATTTAGTCCAAAATTTCGCAATCTCTACTCCCGGTCAAAATACGGGGCAATTCAAAATACTTTTGTAACCCATAAAAAACACAAACCTATATGAACTACAAATTGGAACTCTAATTCCTCATAAGAGGATACGTAGGCATACACTTAAAATCGTGGCGAGTTCCCCTTTTAAAATTTAAAATCCTTTTTAACCCGAAACCTAAAACCTAATATCCTTGTGAACAAGATAGATGAAAGGTGCCTAACACCTTCCTTTCGTCTAATGAGGTTCGAAACCTAGAATCTCTACTTTACAATTTAGGGTTTCTTATTAGATGCCCTTCCTTAGGATAAAAACTAGTAGTGGTGACTCTCATTTAAAAACCAATCGCAATAAATACTACTCAACATAAAGTGTTCTCCTTTATGGATGGCTTCTCTGGTTACAATCAAATCAAAATCGCTCCCAAAGACATGGAGAAGACCACTTTTGTCACGCATTGGAGAACTTTTTTTTATAAGGCCATGCCTTTCGGTTTGAATAATGTAGGGGCAACCTACCAAGGAGCTATGATAGCTCTATTTCATGACATGATCCATCATGAGATAGAAGTCTATATTGATGACATGATTGCAAGATCATAAACTGACGAAAAACACCTTGATCATCTTCACAAGTTGTTTGAGAGGCTGAAGAAATACAAGCTAAGGCAGAATCCCAATAAATGAACCTTCAGAGTAAGGTCATGAAAACTCTTAGGGTTCGTTGTTAGTGGAAAAGGTATTGAGGTCGACCCTGCAAAAGTCAAAGCCATACAAGAAATGCAAACTCCCTTCACTGAGAAGGAAGTCAGGGGTTTCTTAGGTCGACTCAACTATATTGTCTGGTTCATATCTCACTTAACTGCTACTTGTGAGATAGTCTTTAAACTGTTGAAGAAAGATCAATTAGTCAGATGGAACAACGATTTCCAAGCATCTTTTGACAAGATCAAGGAGTACCTACAAGAACCTCCAATCCTAATGCCTCCAGGTGAAGGAAGGCCTCTGATTATGTACTTGACTGTATTAGAGAATACAATGGGGGTGTTTATTGGGATAACATGATGAGTCTGGCCAAAAAGAGCATGCAATATACTACCTTAGCAAAAAGTTTACCGACTATGAAACCAGATATTCACTACTCGAGAAAACTTGTTTCACTTTGGCATGGGCTGCTCGCCGGTTATGATAGTATATGTTGACTCACACCACTTTATTAATTTTTAAGATGGATCCCATCAAGTATATCTTTGAGAAGCCAACTCTCTCTGAAAGAATAGCTAGATGGAAAATGATATTGACTGAATATGATATCCAGTACACTACACAAAAAGCAATAAAAGGAAGTGTATTGGTGGATCATTTGGCCTATCAATCTTTTTAAGACTACCAATCCATGAACTTTGAATTCCCAGACTAGAATATCATGTTGATAACCGACTATAAAAATCCTGGACCGTATGACAGACCTAAACAAGGATCCCGATGGACTATGGTTTTCGATGGAGCTTCCAATGCATTGGGTAGTGGAATTGGTGTTGTGATCATTTCTCCCGAAGGTTTCCATACATCTTTAACTACCATACTTTATTTCGACTGTACAAACAACATGGCCGAGTATGAAGCGTGCATTCTGGGTCTAAAGGCTGCCATTGACCTAAGAATCAAATTCTTAAGTGTATACGGAGATGCAGCCCTAGTAATCAGTCAAGTTAAAAGAGAGTGGGATACCAAGCATCCAGACTTGATCCCCTACAAAGAGATTGTGTTAACTTTGATCCTATACTTTGAAGAGGTCACCTTTGAACACTTTTCAAGGGAAGAAAATCTGTTGGCAGATGCCTTAGCAACTATGTCGTCTATGTTTAAGGTCAATTGGGATAATGAAGCTCCCATAATTACTATCGAAAGATTTGACGAACCTGCGTACTGTTATGAGATCGAAAATGATGAAGAGAAGCCATGGTGTCATGATGTGAGAAGGTAACTTGAAGCACACAATTATCCTGAGGGAGCCTCAATCAACAACAAGAAATTCTTGCGGAGATTCTAAGCCAAATTCTTCCTCAGCAATGGGATTTTGTACAAGCGCAATTATGATTCTACTTTGCTTTGTTGTATGGACAAGAAGGAGGCAGAGAAGATCATGGAGGACATGCATGAAGGTATCTTTGGAACTAAATCTAGCAGGCACACTATGGCCAAAAAGATTCTGGGGGATGGTTATTATTGGTCGACTATGGAAATTAATTGCCACCATCACTCGAGGACTTGCCATAAGTGTCAAATTTATTCAGACAAGGTTCATGTGCCTCCAATACCTATGAAAGTATCATCACCGATAATGGAACCAACCTAAACAATGCTATGATCACTGAACTCTGTACGCAGTTCAAAATAAAGCATCACGACTCTTCTCCTTACAGACCAAAGATGATTGGTGCAGTGGAAGCTGCAAATAAAAACATAAAGAAGATTGTGCAGAAGATGGTGGTGACCTATAAACACTAACATGAGATTCTACCGCTTTACCTTCATGGCTAACGTACCTCGACAAAAACATCAACTAGGGCAACCCTGTTCTCTTTAGTCTATGGCATAGAAGTTGTCCTGCCTGTTGAAGTGCAGATTCCTTCCCTCAGGATTATGAAAGAAGCAGACTTAGGCGAAGACAAATGGATGCAGACTAGGTTGGATCAGTTAAATTTAATTGACGAGAGGAGACCAACTGCTTTTTGTCATGGTCAAATGTATCAAAAGTGTATGATCATGGCGTTCAACAAGAAGATCAGGCCTCGAATTTACCAGGCTGGTGACTTGGTAATAAAGCATATCATTCTACCACAAGGAGATCCCAGGGGCAAATGGACTCCCACTTACGAAGGGTTGTTTGTTGTCAAGAAAGTATTCTCTGGCGGAGCTATGATGCTAACCATTATGGACAGCGAAGATTTCCCGCACCCTGTGAATGCGAATACAGCCAAAAAATACTACGCATAAAAAATGACTCGTTAGGTTGACATACCTAGGCAAAAATAAGGGCATCCCGACGAACCAAAGAGGTTCGGGCAAAAATTAGGGATACATACAAAAGATTGTACACCTAGTAAGTTGAAAACCTGAAAGGGCGGCTTGGGAAAAAAAGGGTATCCTAGTGGATTGAAAACCCAAAAGGGTGGTGTTGTACCCCAAAATTTTCCCTCTCGTTTATCAAGACTTTTCTCACAAGATCTCTTTGACTCAAGACGGGATTAGGGTTTGGTCAGCTCAAGACATCTCATCTTGCACTGATAACCCAAAATTAGGGTTTGAGTTTGCACAAGGATTTTTGGACTATCAATTCTCTATATGACTTTCAAAGATCATTATGGACCCCTAAGATTACTCATGACAAGTTTCAAGCCTTGAACCACATTTTTTATCAGTCAATTGGACAGTTGACCTAAAAATCAATTGTATTGGGGAAAAAGTCAACCATGGCCCATTTACAGTCAAACTTCATAATATTTGATCAACATCAACATTTTAGAATCATATGTATCATTTTATCAAGTTTGGATCACGATTCCTCAAGAAATTTGATCAAATCATCAAAAGGGCAAAATGGTCAAAATTAGGGTTTTGACTAAGGAAGGGCAATTTCTGATTTTTGACCTAGAAAATGACCAATTGAGTTAAAGCATGATTACAAGGACTCAATTGCATCATCTTGACCTAATTACATGGTTCAAAACTTTTCAATTTCATTGATAGACAAATGAAATTTGCAGTCAACTGATCAAATGTCAACTGTACACTGAAAAGTCAAACTTTGACTTTTTGGTCAAAATCAAGTGCCAAGGGTCACAATTCATCAAAACATGTCAAAATGTGAAACTTGTTCATCAAGAAATCAAGGATTTAAGATTAGGGTTTAAAATAGGAAATTTTCTTAACTTAGAAAGTTTTCTAAGTATAGAAAATTTCTTGTTTTTTCTCAACTTTAGGCCATTTTTTCACCATGATACAAGATGTTTCAAAGGAAGTTCCCAACATGAAAGTTGTAGACCTCTATGAAATATAAAACTTTTCTTCATAAACTTTTCCCTAAAGATGCTTGGATCTCAAGATATAATTTTGTGAATACATGCTCATCAACTAGATAACTTAGTGAAATTTTGCCCTAATTTAGGCAGGTTTTGGACCAAACTTCATGGAAATTTTTCACCTAGTTCCAAGAGGAGTCTTGAAATTCATTTCAAATATGAGTTATATAGCACATTTCAAGCTTTACAAAATGTCCAAGAACTCCTCAAGATCATTTTTGAGTAGGGAGAATCGAAGAGAGAAAGTTGGCAATTTCTCACTTTTTGATTCAAGCCATTTCTTGAAGAACAATTTTCAAATCAGTACCTATGCTGCCTAATCCATGCTTTACAGGTCCCAAACTTGTTTCTTACTCCATAACTTAATGCTTAATCAGTTGACAAAGCTTTAATCCAAGCCCTAGAGCCATTGTCCAAGTTGTAATTCCATAAATGGCACAAAGTGGCCAATGCCATTTTGGAAAAGGTTCACTTTTCCAATTTTCCAATTCTTGAGCATTGAACCTGTCTCCATTGGACATACAAGTCTTACATGCCTAAAGCAAATTGTACAAGGCATATACCAACCCTAAGTAAGCCAGTACAAGCAGGTGAAGCCTTATCCCTTCACTTTGCTTAAAAAGCAAGAAAGTGTGCAAAAAGGCTATTTTTGAAAAACCTGTGGAAGAGCTGACTTGAAACCCTTTCCATACTAATATACAAAACACATTAAAACATAAAACAGGATTGCTAAGGGCCTGAAATATTAAAACACTCCATATCACCAAAAAACTATCAAAACTTGCAGTTTTTGCATAAGCATAGCAATCCATCATTTGGCTCGTGTGTTTCAAGTTTTAACCATAAAAACACTTTACCTACTTAATATCTAAGTGATCCAGACCATCACCCTTGCACTGTAACTCCTTCTCCATCATCTGCCATTTTCAAAGCTTGCAGGTTGACTTGGATAGAGAGTTCCAGGCACTTCCAAAGCAAGGCAAGGGTTGGAACACACTCAGGGAGGTTCAAGCAAGCTCAAGCAATCATCAGGCCTTCATAAAACTCACTCAAACTCCATTCACGATTTCAACTGAAAGAGGTAAAAATATCAACTTCTATCTCTTCATACAGGCATCCATTAGCCACGATTTGTGCATAAACAATGTAGACCTCATTGCTACGAAGTTGTACATATATATCTTGCATTTATTTGGCCTGAGTTGAGAGAATTTTGAACTTGAAGTTTCTGGAAAAATTAGGTTTAAATTTAGGGCTTTTAAAATTCATTTTGATCTTTGATTGTTAGCTTACATAATTTACATGGTTAGAATCGTGAGACAAAATGCTACAACATTCATGTTATCAGTTTCCATTTTTATTGAGAGATGAGAAAGTTACAGAGCATCTGGCCAGCTTGGGGAAGAAGATGAAGTATTGAGTCATGGAAGCATTTCATGTTATGTTATTTTTGTTTCACATTAATCAACGGATGTATAGCCACCCCAGTGGCAAGGTAGCACGCTGGTGAGGCTCAGGTCTTGGGTTCGAACCTTGGCGCTACCTTTTGTTTTTTCACATTTTTTCAGTTTTCATTTTTTTCTTGTTTTTGCAAGATGGGCTTATTTCTTTGGGCCTTAGTGTTTTTGCTAACATGTTATTCCCTGTTTCCTTACAGCACCCCTGGCTCAACTATTTTCATATATTTTATTTTATTTGTTTTATTTTCATTTTTGTTTATTAAATATTTTCTTTAATACATAAAAATCATAAAAAAATATAAATATGATAATATTGCATTTTATTTTATTTTATTTTTATTTTTCACATAAAATATATTTTTTAATATACTAATTATCTTTCTTAAATAAACTTGTAAACATAAATAAAATAGGTTTAGTTTAATTTGTTTTATTTTCTTTTCATTCCATACTTGTAAATATTTATTTTGGTATACATAAAAACTAAATATTTTCATAAAATATCATTTATTATTTTAAATACAAAAAAATACATAAAAATAATACATTAGAACTTTATTTTCTTTTAAACTAGAAATTAGGGTTAATTTTGTTTTTTTTCAAGAATTAATTTATTTTCCTTAAAATTATTAGATTTAGGTTAAAAACTTTTTCATATAAAAAAAAAACCAAACAAAATATTCTTTACATATATCATTGCATATTTTATTTAAATATTGTATATTGTTTATTCCAATATTCATACAAATTAGATTTGGTTGTAATAGCTTATTTAGATTTACATTCTTGCAAATCCCCATTCAAATTTGTATTCCCCCCTCCCATAGATTGTTGTAATAGCTTAGTAATTTTTACATTACGCAATTTACCGCTTTACATGCCATGTTAGTAATTAGGGTTTGTATGGCAAGATAAAAACAAATCAAATAGAAAACCCTAAATTCAAGACAAAATCAAAGCATGAAAATAACACACTTGCACACAAGCATCCTTAGGGTTTCTCCACTTGGTTGCCTTAAACAATAATAGCCATATTACGCATGCGAAGTATCATGGAAAAACAAACAAATATAAGATCATAGTCCCTCGATGACGCTATTCTAAGTTTCCTTACAAAATGATCTTGGTCCCTCAAGATGCTAAGATACTTTGCAATATTGCTAATCATGGTTATACGATGAACCACGCTTGTCCCGTTTACATCCAAAGACAGGGTTGCTTACCAAATCAATGGTAAGACAACAATGTCAAAGAATAGAAAATGTACAAGAAAGACATTTGAGTAGGTAGATTACTTCTAGTTACTTGCTCTATTTCCAAACAACTATCCTTGCTATTTTCAAAACAAACACACATTTCCAAACATTTTATAAACATTGAAAACATTTTCAAAAAGAAAAACATCTTTGTATACATTCTTACGAACGAGAATCATTACAAAGATTGCCAAAACAATGGCCTCTTTTACAAAATACTTTCAAAACCACCCAAAGCACAATTTCAAAACAAAAGCAAGTGATCTAGAAAGTAAGTAAGAGCCCATGGAAAACCATGGATGAAAAGGGTGCTAATACCTTCCCTTTTCATAATCTACCCCCCTAACTCAAGAAACAATCTCAAAGGTCTTTCCTGTGCTTTTTCACCTTTCCTTTTGGATAAAAGAAAAGTTGGTGGCGACTCTTGCTAAACCGCAACATTTGTGATAAAACATAAAACCCTCAAGTCAGTTCTCCCACCGTATCACAGGTGGTCTAGGCAAAAGTTAAGGATTAAAACGTACGACTGTGCCTTGTTGTGTCACTACAACCAGATTTATTACCAAGGCCCTAATTCAATGGTATAAGATCAGTCCAATCAACTTATTTTGACAGCAAGGGATAATGTTCGAAGATATATGGGCAATAGAGGAGTTGGAACCCAATGAGATCAATTCCACATGGCTATACAAATTTTTGTTTTGAGTTCAAAAATGTCCAATGACTAAAATTGAATGAACATATGCATATGAACATGATTAACTATTAACAAATGTACATATAAAAATAGTAATAAGAAATTACTTAAGAATTTGGGATATCTCCAGAGTCACTTCAAAAAGATTATCCCCACAGAGTTGAATTCATACATCCGGAGTTCCAATCAGCATATCTCCTTGAATTTCTCTTCCTCGACCAAGTTTGGTCTTCCAAAACTGAGAAAGAAACCTTGCAAAAGTTCTTACCCAGATGAATTCATTTCCCTAGTAAGGTCTTCAACAATGTTTATTTCCCCAATGGACTAGAATCTCCCCAGCTTGAGTTTATTCCTCAGACTACTACAAATCAAATGACAAAGTTCATTTTCCCCCGCAAAGTTGATATTATCCCCAGAAAGTTGCTACGAAGCCTGGAATCCGACCAGATAACAATTAACTTCATCCTCCCCCAGACAAGTCAGGAGATTATCCGTCTCTTTTATCCCCAGTCAGGATATATGAGAATTAAATTCCCCAGTAAAACAATGGTTAACTAAAGCTCCTGAACTCTACTCCCCAAGCAGAAATCAATATTCCCTGCATAGTTTCCTCAAACAAGCAATTTCCAGCGGAAGCATTCTAAAACAAGATACACGTACTCTTCATCTCCAGCAGTAGTCTAGAATCTAGCTTCCTAAATCTACCCAACAGTTGTCAATGATTTATTTTCCCAGACAAAGATACACTTCAATAAAATTTCACATTCATACATCATGACATATGACACAATCTCATTTATTTTGAGAACATCATTACGCAATGCATGGATCATGACATTGCATACTAAATTCTTTACCTTTTCAGGAAAGATCAGTCACCAGATGAATGTCATCAACATTTCTCAATTAGGTCAGAGATTAATTCCCGAAACAAGTTGGGGCAATCATCTCTACGACCAATAAAAAGTGAAACAAGACAGGGCAACTATCTGTGAACAACCGATTATAGATTAATACCTGAGACAAGACAGGACAACTATCTACATGAGAAAATTGAAGATTAACTCTCGAAATAGGACATGGTGACTATCTTTATCACCAATGGTATGAACTCTCGAAACAGGACGAGTTTACAAACAAATTGATTGTAGATTAATACTTGAATCAAGACAAGACACCTATCTACATAAGCAGATTGAATATTAACTCCCGAAACAGGACAGGGAAACTATATTTCTTTCTCATTAGTTAGATGAATATTAATTCCCGAAGCAGGAAGGGGCAACTATCTTTATCACCAATGGTATGAACTCCTGAAACAGGACGGGTTTACTAACAAACCAATTGTAGATTAATACCTGAAACAAGACAGGACAACTATTTACATGAGCAGATTGAATATTAACTCCCGAAATAGGACTAGGAAACTATATTTCTTTTTCTTTGGTTAGATGGAGATCATTTCCAGAAATAGGACAGGGGCGACTATCTTTATCACCAATGGTATTAACTCCCGAAACAGGACGAGTTTACCAATAAACCGATTGTTGATTAATACCCGAAACAAATGGACTTTAGGTCAAAGTTGAGGTCAATGATCATGTTTCTACATCATATGGCCTATGGTTGAATAAATGAAAGAGAAAGATTGATTTTGGAGTTAACTTGTTCATGAAGGTATCATGGTGAAATTTGAAATTTTTTCGAAGTATGAAAACTCATAAGGCTGAATTTCAAAAATCCATAACTTTTTCATTTCTTATTGAAAATGAGAAAACTTTACATTCTTGGAAAGAGAAAAACAAGACCTACAACTTTGTAAATATGGTCCCATGTCCAAAACATGATTATTTTGAGAGTTATGGAGCAAAGAATTATAAGTCATTTTGTTGAATTATAGGTCATTTTCCAAAATTCCAGATTTTCGTGGCCAGTTTTGGTGACTTTAATGGATCCAAATGAAAAAACTTCCAACATTAAAGTTGTACATCATGTCAAGAAATTTCCAAAAAGTCAAACTTTGTGACCTAACTTAATTAATTGATCAAGTTATGCCCTTTACATTGGAACTATATTTCATTGAATTGTACCAAGTCAAATTTTACAATATCTCAAATTCTCTAATTGTGACCATTCTTTTTTACTCCAATCAGGCCCATAAGCTATTTGGGTCGTGTATAAGCGAACCAAACCTTCTATTCACATCCGTGCATGCATTTGTACCAAGTTTGTACAAAAACTCCAAAATTGACCAAAAATAACCAGTTCTATGTTTCTCTCTCCATACTCCACTAACTTGTACCATCTTTTGAGCACATGCTACTGCATATATGATTTATCCAAAATGCACAAAAGGCCTTCCCATCTCTTCACAAAACACAAGATTGGGGAACAAGGTGATTTTTGGCCTAAACTTCTAATTTCACCCTCCAACTACTCTAAGGTTGTAATGACCACTCTACCCTCACTTTGGGGCTATACATAAGATCACCTTGCCTTCATTCACTCACACGCACGCAGCTTTGAGCTCTCTACCAAATTTATCTATTCTTGCAATTTCTTCAAAGCTCCTCAAGCAAGCAAGTTCTTGAAGCATCTCCTTCGCTGAGCTCTTTATTTGAGCTCCAATAAGAAGAATCAAGAACAATCTATGGGTTTCTTCTTAATTTGGTAGCACAAGAAGGTATTGAACTCATTTTTTACTACGTAAGCCTTTAAAACCTAAATCCTTGCATGCTACTTCTGGAAATTATGTAATATTGTTCTTGTGTTGCTATTGAATCCCTCTCTCAAGGGCATTGGTTTGTGTTTACATAAATTTATTCAAATCTCAAAAATATGTGAAAAAATGATTTTATGCTCCCTTCTCGCACGGATCTCTTCCTCATCTTTCAATATTTTCAAAATTTTCTTGAATAAAATTTATAGATCTTTATGAGATATACAACTTTAGTGTTTACACTTTTTAATTTCATCAACAATTGAGAGAGAAATTTGTGATTGAAAGTCAACATATATTCCTGAAGATAAATGGTTTTTGATTTTTCAGTCAACTTCTCGCCCAAATTTCTCCCTTATCTCTCAACATTTTCAAATATTTCTTGAATCAAAGTCGTTGATCTTTCTGAGATCTACAACTTTGGTGTTTAAACTTTTCAATTTCATCGAGAAATGAAGGAGAAAATTAGATCAGAAGTTAGCAAGAAAATAACGTTTTTTTCATGTGTGGGTCACGATTTTTGTTCTTTTTTATGGCATAATTTCCAATGCACCCAATCATTGGGGAGCGCATGATTGGATGATGATGATTTATATGGGCCCAGCGCTGATTTCTTTGACTAGCATATTATTTTAATTTTTTTCCTTTGTTTATTTTTCTCATTATTTTCATTTGATTTCATTATTTTATTTAAAATATTCTTATTTATCAAAAAATTATGAAAAAAAATTATGAGTGAATTTTAAAATGTCTATTTTATTATTCTGATTTTTATTATTTTTTCCAAAACTTTTACCATATTAATTAAATAAAATGGTTAGAAGTATTTTAAATTGTTCTATTTTGTATAGTTTTGGTATAAAATTAATTATGACTTTTTTAGGAACTATAAAAATTCACAAAAAATATTTTCATGTTACTCTGAGTTTTATTTAATATTTTATGGTCTTAGACCTCATTTATTTTAGTTTTTTTTTGTTTTCAAAAATTGAAAAGGAATTTAATGGTTTTTGAGGTTTTATTGCTTCTTTTTGAAGTTTCAATATAATTCACTCATCTTCATTGATCCAAAAATTCCAAAAAAAAAACATGTTCAAGCTTATTTAAGATGTTGGGATCCTGTTTCTCATTTTTATTGATTTTTAATTCTGATTTTTGTATTTGATTTAAATTTATCTTGTTTAATGGTCATTTAAGCCTAGTTTTGAGCTATTTTTGATCTTTCAATTCAATTTTGATATTTCCATGAACTTTTAAGTTGAGCAAGGATTGGTCTCTGACTTGTAAGAGACTTGAGCTTATTTGTTCATTTTGTTTGGATTTTATATCCTATGTTTATATTTTTGATGGAATATTGAAGTGAACATTTCCCTTTGGCCTAGTGTAATTGAGTCAAGCTTCATTTTGAAACTTATGGACATAATTTAAGGCCAATTTTTGGGTATGTTATGATAATTTGGGTGATTTAATGATAAGTCAACTTGTTTTCATTTATTGAAAAATATAAGTTGATTATTTGATTTTTACCCTAAGCATAAAGTTTGTGTAGTTTGCTAAACCCTAAATTGAGTGCATTCGATCTTTAAATCATATTCTTGTAGGATTTTTTATTTTAATTGATGCTTAGAGACATGAAAACTCAAGGATATCCTTACTAAAGGCTTGAGAGGCATTTGATCTCTTTTGATCATTTTCTCATTCCATTTTGAGATTGATCTTTTCTTATGTTTCCTTGTTGATTATGTGAGTTATATTGAATGCACTTGTGAAATAAATAAGGAATCAAGCCTAATAATTTGTACCTTACTCTAACCACTTGTTTATAATATTTAAGTTCAAGTCCTTTGAACCATTTAAGCATCCTAACTTTTGTTTGTTTGTGTGTTTAAAATTCATCAAACATGGTCAAGGTTAGGAGATTGTTTTGATGCATTCCTTGTGCAAATAACTATGATCCATAATAAATGAAGCTTTGTGTGTTTTTTAATGACTTATAAGGTCATCATACAATTATTTCATAGATCCCATGATTATATGGCTTGCACTCAATTACAAGTCCATCATGATGACAATTGGGAGCCATATCTTTGTTTTAACCTTGTTTGTTTGTGATGATCTTTTGAATTATTTAAAGGACCTATTCCCAACATCTTGATGTTTAAATATTGATCTTAATCTCTCTTATAATCTCATTTATCATACCTCTTTGATCCTTGGTTAAGTACTCATTTACTAACCAACATGGTGATATAAAATAAGCTATATTCTCCTTTCTACTTGTGTTTTGAGCTTCATTATCTAATGACTGTCTCATGAGATTTTGTGCCACGCCCCACGAATTTATCTTGATTTTGGCTACTTCCCATAACATCTAAGAACATTGATTTATTTAAATCATATTGCTTGTATGCATCAAGGGACTATACTTTGACAATATATCATGACTCTTAAGTATGTTTTCTTGTTGACATTTCTTGAGTCTTTAAGTTCATGATTGATATCTTGTTAGGGTTTCATCATCACCTCATGACATATAAGATTTCATTACACTCTTACTTGGGCTTTATCAGTTTCATTTGATTTAAGACAAGTATTGTGATACGGTGGCAGAACCGACTGTTAAATACTGGTTTGCATTTTTTTTTTGCAAATGTCGCGGAAAGCATCAGTCGCCACCGAATTTTCTTTTATCCAATAAGGAAAGGGTGAAAAGAACAGAAAAGAACTTTTTTTTCGAGATTTCTGAGTACGGGATGGGTAGGTTATGGAAAGGGAAGGTGTTAGCATCATTCCCATCCATGGTTTTCCATGGCTCTTAGGTACTTGCTCATTTTCTAAAATTGATTGTGTTTGTGTGTTTTTAAAAGCTTTGAAAATTGCCTTAGTGCGGAGATTCACTTTATAGTAAATCTTGTATCAGTCCTCAAGAGTGTGATAAAGTGTTTTGAAAACTTTAATTGAAAAGTATTTGAAAGTGTGGTGTGTAAAAAGAATTGTTTGAGCAAGTACCTAACAGTTATCTACCTACTCGTAAAAAAAGTTTGTTATTTTCCTCCTATCCTTCATACAGTGCTATCCTACTATTAGTGAGTAGGTAGCCCTATCGTCGGATGTTTGAGGGACTATCAAAAGGGATGTACGGTCACTAAGGCAACAAGGAAAAATCTCTTGGTAACTATCCTAAAGCCCTAAAATCACTTTTATACCGAGGCAACAGTCAAGAGGGTCATCGAGGGACTGGTGATCTCTAGACCTAAGGACAACCACTAAGAATTCTCACGTTTAGAGAATTGTGACCGTAATTCAAAAGCAACCAAGTGAGGTATACCCTAAGGGTGCAAGTGTGCAGCAGTGTGCTTTTTTCAGATATTTTATCTTACGCAATTAGGGTTATCTAGGTTCAATTAATCATTATCTTTCAGGCAACCCTATTAAACATTCATCTAAACAGTTTATCAGGCGAGAAATAAATGGCGGAAAGATAAAGTTCCTAATTATTACAAGGCTTTGGTGCAATTACATAATTAATGACTGAAAAGTAAAAATACAGAATTGAAAAAAACCTAATTAAGCTATTACAAACCAGGCGCAATTACATCAATAGTAAAAATTAATCGTGCGACAAAAATATTTACGCGTGAGAATTAACTGGAAAGAAGGTTCAAAAACCATAGAAATCTAATTTGATTATTAAAAACATCTTTGGATTTTATGAGAAAAAGAATTGAATTTTGACCTAATTTTTCCTAATTAATTTTAATTAATGAAACAAAATTAAAGTTAATTAAAATTATTAATTTGCAAAAAAATTAATTTATTAAAAATAAAACTAAATCCTATTTTTTGTGATTATTTGATTTTATGATTTTTTATGAAAAAAATTGATTAATAAAAAATAGTTAAACTAAATAATGATAATAAATATAAAAAAACTAGAAAAGATTAGAAATTAGGCCTGAGGGGGTGTAGGCCCAGATTGGAGAGTGTTGTTGCTGAATTCTGCCAAGCCCAAGTCTGGTTGGCCCATAGCAAGCTTTGGATTCAGTAGGAGGCTTGTTGGGATGTCCGCCATGGAGATGCAGCCTAGAAGCGTTAGATCTGGCCAAGGAACGATCTAAGGGTGATGATCTGGAGATCTATGGCGTGCGTGATTGCAATGAGGGCATATGATCTGCAAAGAAATTGGGAGAAAATAGAAAATGTTGGAGGCAGGGGTCGAACCCCTGACCTCCCACACACAACGCCTTATGACCCTTCCTTCTTACCACTGGGCCAACGCTTCATTCATTATATCAAATAAAAATAATATATTATATAGCATAATGAGTCAGTGGTGTAATAAACATGTGCGAGATTCAAACTGTCCAACCAGGTTTAGACACGCCATCATCTTCTCCAAAGGAACTGTCGTTTTAGACAAGACTTTTATCTACGAACATATGATGTAACTATAAACCTGCAAATCTAAAAAATTAACACCAGGCGAGATAAATCAAATCTAATTACATAGATCAAATGGGTTTGATCTCTTGAGTGCAATGGTGTTCATCTTTGGCCCTGATTTTGCCAAAAACGAAAAGCCCTCAAATGAACCTATAAACCCTAGCAATGGAATATCACACACCCTGCATCTAAACACGAATTCAACTATACAGAAACTTTCTATGCATTCATACAAACACAAATATGCAATCAAAACAGATTAATAATGCAAGAATGGATGAATACGAATTTGAAAAAATGTAGGAAACCGTGATGATGTAGGTGATGATTCTTGGAGCTTTGGCGTCCGGGGGTGATGCAACTAGCTTCAGAGAACCTCCAGTAATCGATTGCAAGCCTCGGGATGCTTTGAATCCCTCTACAACTATGAATCCGATTGGAACTTTTTTGTGAAAAATTTGGAACTTTGCTTGACTTGTGGAGGCTGATTTTTCATCCAATTTGACCTAGGGTTCTTGTGTTTATGTATTGTATCTCATTAGGGTTGCAAATGTGGAAAGAATACAATGATTTCATGAGAAAATATCCTCCTTTCAATTATGTGATTTTTTCTAATTTTTGGAACAAATCCAATCTTTTCTTTCCTCCACGATTTTTCTTTGATTTGCCAGCATGTTTTGATGATTATTTGATAAGGAAAAGATTTGAAAATCATACCTTACATATTTTCTATTATTTCTTTATTTAATTTTGACTTTTAATGAATAAATAATCAAAATAAATAATAAAAATAATGGAATAATATATGAGTGAGGTCAAGGGTCGTGGGCCATGTTAGGAACAAGTTTCAAGCATGAAAACATGGGCCCATTTGTAAAAAATTCAAGTTAGGTCAATATTAGCTTCATGCACATTTCCAAAAATTGGTCAATTTTAGCAATGAATATCTTTATCATTTTTAATCCTAAGAGGATGTTCTTGGACTTTTTAGAAATCTTAGGATGTCCTCTAAACAACCCTTTGGGTCTCATCTCAATTGGATCTTTCATGTTCATTTAAGGAGCTTTGACCCAAAAGGTGTTTTTGTTGACTTTTTGAATGGACCTATAATTTCTGAGCTTATATCTTTTGATTGAGGCATTTCTTGAACTTGAGAGCTGAATAGAAATTGTAGGGAATTGGATTCTCTTCAAAATGAGCCTTGGTTGGAAAATTTCTGATAAAGTCTAAGAAAGTTATGCCTGGTCAAAGTTTGGTTGACTTTTCCTATAGAAACCCCAATTTGCCATTTTTGACTTTTGATGAGTTATGAGCATTTCTTGAGGAATCATGATCAAACCTTGATTAAATGATGTATATTACTTCAAAATGTTGATGTTGACCAAAAAATCTTGAAGTTTCACTGTATTTGGGCCACAATTCACTTTTGACCTAATACTGTTGATTTTCAGGCATTTGATCAGTTGACTGAGAAAACTTGTTGTGCAAGGCATGAAACTTGACATAGATGATCTTGAGGACATATTAGGACAATGGAGACCATTTGGGATCCTTGTAACTCAACCATTTTGATGAGGAGTGGAACCCTAGTTTGAGGCTTATTGTCTTAGGAGGAGGATTTGTCTGGTCAATTCTTGGTCATCCTAGGCAAGGTTGGGGATTTCAATGGGCATATCTTGAGTGAAATGGGAGGGGAAATTTTAGGGTACAACAGATGCCCATGTTCAATCTTCTTAAGCCTGAGAATGTAGATTGGTTGGTCTGCATTTCGTGATCTGAAGGTGGAAGATGATTGAACACTAGAGTTCCCAGAAATTTGCACTCGTCTGAAATGATACTTGATTGTGTAGGTAATATTGGTAATGGGCTTATAAATTCCATTTGGAGAAGGTGACAGAAGATTGTCGAGGATGGGCTTAAAGATTCCATCCATAAGATATAACGGGGAGTCGTCGGAGATGGGCTTAAAGATGCCATCCAGAACAATGATGATTTCATGAGATATTCCTTTGTGGGAATTCTTGTTCCTGTTGTTAGGGAGGACTCCGCTGAGGAATGTTGGTCTCTGTCTTGGGGAATAGAGTCTAGGTGATTCAGTTGTCCGTTACTCTACTGGGGAGTCGTCTCTTGATTGAAGAGACGGAAGTGAACTGCTATCTAGTCAGGATCCAGGATTCACAGTGACTTGCCAAGGATAATAAGGCTGACTGTTATCTAGTCATGTTCCAGGCTTCACAGCGACTTACTTGGAAAATGAGATTAAACTATTATCTGGTCATACTCCAAGCTTCATAGTATCTTGAATTTTTGATTGACTATTATCCGGTCAGTTTCCGGGCTTCATAGCTTCTTTAACTAGAATGGAAATCTTAGTGTCGATTTGACTGAACCAGAGAAAGGTCTCAAGTTGTCTTCAACTAGGATAGAAATCTTAGTACCGATTTGACTAAACCCGGGAAAGGCCTTGAATTAAATTTGATTGGGATAGTAATCTGGAGGATCTTAGTAGTTATTCAACTGACCCAGATGAAAGTCTTGGTACATCTTCCACTGGCATAATAATCAGAGAGATCTTAGTGTCGACCTGTATGACCCAAGGAAAATCTTAGGTTAACTTTGACTAGCATAATAGTCAGGAAAATCTTAGTAGCGATTCAACTGACCCAGACGAAAGTCTTGGAATATCTTTTACTGGCATAGTAATCAGAGAGATCTTAGTGTCGATCTGGATGATCCAGAGAAAGTTTTAGGTTAACTTTGACTGGCATAGTAATCAGGAAAATCTTAGTAGCGATTTAACTGACCCAGACGAAAGTCTTGGTACATCTTCCATTGGCGTAGTAATCAGAGAGATCTTAGTGTCGACCTGTCTGACCTAGAGAAAATATTAGGTTAACTTTGACTAGCATAGTAATCAGGAGAATCTTAGTATCGATACAACTGACCCAGACAAAAGGCTTGGAACCTATTCCATTGGAATGGTAATCAGAGAGATCTTAGTGTCGACTTGTCTGACCCAGGGAAAATCTTGTGGGGATATCTTTCTGAGGAAAATCTTGGAATAGCCCTTTGTTAGACGTAGGTTGTTGATTTGATCTTTTCCCTGAAAGTTCAAGAGTTAATCGTATGCAACGTCATGATGTATGAAATGCGTCGTGAAGATATTCTTAAAATAAATGAGATTGTGATGTATGCAATATGTATGTGTATGCCATGATGTATGAATATGGGATGCTATTGCGGTAATTTTTAGTCGGGGAAAATAAATCCCGGTTTGCTGCTAAAGTGCATTAGGAAGTTGAACCCTTCATTCCCCTGGGGATGATGAATGGAGATGTCTATGCTTGGTATTTACTCCTTTCTATTTGCGAATATTCTTCTAGGGGGAGACTCTTCCTAAGAATAACTCTGCAGGGAATAACTCTGTTCGCGAGAGGAGATGCTTTGCTGAAAGATTTTACTGATTAGGGGAAATAGATTCCACCGAGGGATGAACTTGCGTAGCTGGAGAAATAAACTCTATTGGGGAGACAACTTTATAAGCCGTTTGCGATTATAAAACTCGGGTGGGGGATATAGATATCGGCTCTCTGAAGGAACTTTGCTGGGGAAAGTAACTCCGGTTTGGGGAAGCAGATGTCAAAACTTTTGGTTGCCTCTACTCTGTGGGAAACATAGACGTCACGGGGGCGCATGTAATGGTGACTTAGTTTCAAAGTTGTCTCTGCCCCAGTACCTGCTGGAAGGAATAACTGTCGAGATTAACATGTTTTTTTTATTATTTCTTTTTTTTAGATCTTGCCCCATTCCTTAAGTCATAAGAAACTATCTTTCTGTTTCTTATGCAAATATTTGTGAATAGCAATCATATTCAAATGCATATGTCAAGAATAAATCATTGGACGTTTTTGCAAAACAAAATAAAAAATAAATAAAAACGAATAGTTTTTGTGTAGAAATGACTTGTATTGATTTTGAAGTTGGCCTATAACAAGCATTTTTGTACAAGGGGGATGACGCACTAGTAAGAGAATGCCACTGTGAAAATGAAAGCTATACAATATTGTGTACAAAGAGAAGCAAACAGCTATGTGTAATAATCCCATTGAGTTTCAATTTTGCTATTGCCACTATGTCTTCGAGCGTCTCATCACTTTGCTACTTGTACGAAGCTGACTGGATTGATCGGTGCCGTTTGAGCTTGATAGTTGATACTGAAGTCTGGTCGCAAGGTGATCCAATGGTACATAGTGATACGCTTCAAATCCCTAACTTTTTCTTGGACCTCCCTTTCGGGTTTTCAGTCCACCAGGATACCCTTTTTTGCCCAAGCCGCCTTTTTAGGTTTTCGACTTGCCAGGTGTACAGATATTTTTTGTTTTCATCCCTAATTTTTCCCCGAACCCTTTTGGTTCACTGGGATGCCCTTATTTCTTCCTAGGTCAGTCAATCTAGCGGGTCTTATTCATGCGTAGTATCTTTTCACTATGTCTGCATTAACAGGGTGAGTAAGGTCGTTACCATCCATAGTGGTCAGAATCATGCCTCCTCCTGAAACTATGCTTTTCATCACAAATGGCCCTTCATATGTGGGAGTCCATTTGCCCCTGGGATCACCTTGCGGCAGTATGATGCGCTTGATCACTAGATCCCCGACTTGATATACTTGGCGTCTGACCTTTTTGCTGAAAGCCTTGATCATCCATTTTTGATACATTTGACCATGACAAACAACAATAAGCCTTTTCTCATCAATAAAATTCAGTTGATCAAGTCAAGTCTGGATCCAATCATCTTCATTTAAACCCGCCTCTTTCATGATTCTCAGAGAAGGGATCTGGACTTAAATAGGAAGGACAGCCTTCATACCATATACCAGAGAGTGGGGTGTTTCCCTTGTCGATGTTCATGCTGAGGTACGATAACCATGAAGAGCAAATGGTAACATCTCATGCCAGTCTTTGTATGTCACCGTCATCTTCTGTATGATTTTCTTAATGTTCTTGTTAGTAGCCTCCACAATGCCATTCATCTTTGGCCGGTAAGGGGAAGAATTATGGTGCTGGATCTTGAACTGTTTACAGAGTTCGATGGTCATTGTGTTGTTGAGATTTGTACCATTGTCAGTGATGATTCTCTCTGGCACACCGTACTGAAAAATAAGGTTATGCTTGATAAACTGTGCCACAACGCTCTTGGTAACAGTAGCAATAGAGGCAACTTCCACCCACTTAGTGAAGTAATCAATGGCCACCAGGATGAAGCGATGCCCATTGGACGCGGTAGGTCTAATCTCTCCGATCATTTTAATTCCCCCATATTGAAAAGGGCCAAGGAGCCGTCAAGACGTTCAAAGGAACCGAAGGTACATGCACCTTATCAGCATAGATCTGGCATTTGTGACAAGTTCGGGAATGTTGATAGATATCTGCTTCCATAGTGGACCAATAGTATATTTCCCGTAGGATATTTTTGGCCATGGTATGTCCACTCGATTGGGTTCCGAAGGTGCCTTCGTGTAGATCTGTCATAATCCTCTCTGCTTCACTCTTGTCTACACACAAAAGTAAAGTAGAGTCATGGTTGCGCTTATAGAGGATTCCATTACTGAGGAAGAACTTTGCGATGAACCTTCTCATAACCTTCTTATCATTGATAGATGTCCCATCGGGATACTCTTGAGCCTCGAGATATCTTTTCACTTCATAGAACCAAGGTTTGTCTATTACTTCTTTAGTGTCGATCTCATAGCAGTATGCTGGTTCATCCAACCTCTCAATAGTGATCCGAGGAGCCTTGTTGTCCCACCTGACCTTGAACATAGAGGACATGGTATCTAGTGCGTCTGCTAACTGATTCTCTTCTCGTGGAAAATGTTCAAAGGTGACCTCTTCAAAGTGTGGAAACAATGAAAACACATGATCTTTGTACGGGATGAGATTCAGGTGCTTCTTATCCCACTCTCCTTTGATCTGACTTATCACCAAGGCTGAATCCCTGAAAATGCTCAAGAACTTGATCCTCGAGTCAATAGTAGCTTTGAGACCCATGATGCATGCATCATACTCCGCCATGTTGTTGGTACAGTTGAAGCATATTCTGGAGGTGAAAGGAGTATGACAGCCTTTAGGAGATATAATTACAACACCAATACCATTTCCGAGTGCGTTCAAGGCTCCGTCAAAAACCATAATCCATCGGGATCCTTCCTCAGGTCCTTCATCCGGTCCAGGTTTTTCATAATCAGTCACCAACATAATATTCTCGTCCGGGAACTCAAAATTCATGGACTGGTAGTCATCCATGGGTGATGGGCCAAATGATAAGCTAATACACTTCCCTGGATTGCTTTATTGGTCGTGTATTGGATATCATATTCGGTCAAGATCATTTGTCATCTTTCTATTCTTCCGGAGAGGGCGGACCTCTCGAATATGTACTTGATCGCATCCATCCTAGATATCAACAAAGTAGTGTGGGTCAACATATACTATCTCATTCATCGAGAAACCCATGCCAAAGCACAACAAGTTTTCTCAAGAAGTGAGTATCTTGTCTCACAGTCGGTAAACTTTTTTCTAAGGTAGTATATTGCGTGCTCTTTTCGACCAGACTCATCATGCTGCCCTAGCACATACCCCATTGAATTGTCTAACACTGTTAAGTACATTATCAAAGGTCTTCCTTCAATTGAAGGCATCAGAATTGGTGGTTCTTGAATGTATTCCTTGATTCTTTCGAAGGCAATCTGGCATTCATCGTTCCATTTTACCACTTGATCTTTCTTCAGGAGCTTGAAGATTGGCTCACAAGTAGAAGTTAAATGGGAAATGAACCTGTCAATGTAATTTACTCGTCCCAAAAATCCTCTGACCTCCTTCTCAGTGTGAGGAGCCGACATTTATTGGATAACCTTCACTTTTACAGGGTCTACCTAAATGCCCTTGTCACCAGCAATAAAACCCAACAGTTTAACAGACCTCACCCCGAAGGTGCACTTTTTTGGATTCAACCTTAGCTTATATGTCTTCAACCTATCAAAAAGCTTTGGTAAATGATCAAAGTGATCTTCCTCAGTTTGAGACCTGGCTATCATATCATCCACATATACCCCTATCTCATGTTGAATCATGTCGGGGAACAAGGCAACCATGGCTCACTAATAGGTTTCTCCGACATTCTTTAATCCAAACGACATCACTTTGTAGCAGAAAGTGCCCCATTGCGTGACACAGGTTTTCTTCTCCATATCTTCGGGTGCCATCTTGATCTGGTTGTAACCAGAGAAACCATCCATGAAGGAAAAGATCTTATGCTGCACGGTGTTATCAACCAGAACGTCGATGTAGGGGAGCGGAAAGTCATCTTTGGGGCTCGCCCTGTTCAAATTTCTGTAGTCCACACACATCCGTACCTTACCGTCTTTTTTAGGCACTGAACCACGTTGGCAACCCATTGGGGATAAGAGGTGACAGCTAAGAACCCAGAGTTGAACTGCTTCATAACCTCTACTTTGATCTTCTCTGACATTTCAGGGCGCATGCGACAGACCTTCTGCTTTACCGAAGGGCAATCTTCTTTAGTTGGCAGATGGTGAACCACAATATTCGTATCCAGTCCTGGCATGTCTTCATATGACCAGGCAAAGATCTCGACATGATCATGCAACATCCGTATCAATCGCTATTTGACACTAAGCTCCAGATTTTCACCGATCTTGACTTCTTTTCTGTCTTCCTTTGTGCCCAAGTTTATTGTCTCAATTGGCTCTTCATGAGGCTGTATAGCCCTCTCTTCTTGTTGTAAGAGCCTAGCAAGTTCTCCGGGTACCTCACAATCTTCCTCACCTCCGTCCTTGACTTGGTTGATCGGATTTTCAAAGTTATAACTGGAAATAGAAGAACTGATATCAATGTGATCCATAGTGGATATGGATCTGCAGTTTGATATGTGAGTGTGTGTAAGAGCATAGCTGTATAGGAAAAGTAAAAGGCAGGAAAGAAAAACAGATAGCGCAAAATTTGTATGCATAAACGTCCAATGCTTTATTAATGCCATATGAAAGTGAAACATGATAACCCTCACAAATAAACCGATGTGCAAAATCCAAAAAACAAGAAAGACAATTACTTCTGAACAAAAGTAAATGGTACAAAATCATTTTCCGTCCAGTTACTGGGTCCACTGTTGGTAGTAGGGAAGATCCAGTTGTCCTTGTCATTGTCACCGTCTCTGTCTTCTACAACATTGACCCCGTGATTACTGATGCGTAGGGGAGGTCTTCCAGCACGAGCATGTTGAACATTTCTTTGAGCCCCTGAAGAGAAACCCAAACCAAATTTATCATACTTGTACGGAATATCATGGAGTTGACCCCAGATGGTAGACCCACCTTCTTCGACAACCGTTTTTGCATCCTTGAGAGAGACCATCTTCAAGGGAGGTTTGGTGATCTTCGGCACATTGGTAACAATTTCGGTTGCAGCCAGAGTCTGAGGCACCTCTTCGAAATTCTAGCACGGAGTCTCGATGAAGTCACCACCCATTTTCACATATCTGAAAGAATTCAGGTGACTGACCATTTATTCCTCTTCGCTGTGTACAGTAACAATTTTCCCTTTGACTGAGTATTTCATCATCTGATGTAGAGTGGATGTAACAGCTCCAGCCCCATGTATCCAAGGGTGGTCCAACAAACAAGAATAACATGGCTTGATATCCATCACATAGAACGTAGATTCGAAAGTTTGAGAACCAACCTTGATGGGGACGTCTAATTCCCCGTGCACCATTCTCTTTGAACCGTCAAAAGCCCTCACTACAATATTGTTGGGCTTCAAATTCAAACCTTCACAGTCTAGTCTATCTAGAGTATTCTTAGGAAGAACGTTTAATGATGAACCATATCTACAAGGACATGAGCCATAGTGGTGCCCTTGCATTTGACAGAGACGTGTAACGCATCATTGTGCTTCCTCCCTCTAGGAGTCAAATCAGCATCAGAAAATCCCAAACCGTTATCAGCCATCAAATTGGCCACACAATCTTCAAATTGGTCAGCAGAGGTTTCTTGGGGCACATAGGCAGTTTTTAGAAACTTCACCAAAGCCTTTGCATGAGCTTTAGAGCATAACAACAACGCTAGCATAGAGATCTTTGAAGGGGTTTGCCCCAGCTATTCGACCATGTTGTAGTTGCTTTTCTTGATAATTTTTATAATTTCTTCCATCTCCTTCTTGGAAGCCTCTGGGATAGATACTGAATGTGCCTTCGTCCGGACAGGCTTAACCAATATGTCTTTGCCCCGAGTCTCAGTCGACTCGATAATAGGGGTGCCAGCAAGAGTAATAAAAGGAATTGCAGTAGTAGTAGGAGCAGGAACAAAAGTAGGAATAATCAAAGGACCAGTAACAACTTTCGGAGGAGAAATCTAGGGGGAGAACACTCTTCCACTTCTTGTTATTTTGCTGGTTCCAACAATGTTGACAATGTCGGGATCAACATTCTCAGAGACCTGGTCTTCATCAGCCAGCCAATCTTGCTTGACGCTGTGGTAGTAGACGTCACCCCCATAGTTCGAAGGAACAATTTTGTCTGAGGAGTATGGAATTGGCCCTGGCCCAGTGATTATCAGTGGAGTAACCTTCGGAGTAGATGTAATCCTGATGGGTCTTTTGGTGGAGACCCTGGGAGGATTGGTGGAAATGGTTATTATTGAAATATACTTGCACATAATGGTTAGAACGGGAGTCTTCTCAAACAAAATCTCTCCAACATCCATCAGGCGCTGAACACCTGCCTTCAACAAATGACAACCAGTCGGTAGAGATAAACAGAAGTGGCAACCTTTTCCACAACCGGAAATAAACCGGCCTTCAACAAGTTCCACTTAATGGTCATAAGCGGAGTAACAAGCTCTTCAACAATAGTAACAAACATATCATATTCAATAGAGTTAACACCACAACCGTGCTTGGGCATATGAGAAGTGATAACATTTGGCATCTCAGGGGCGTCAAAATCAATTTCCTTTACCTCGAGAAGGTCTTGTACTTTGTTTTTCAAAGCCAAGCAGTCGTTTGTATCATGACCTGGACTTTTCGAATGATAAGCACAACGAGAATATGGATTGTAGCGGGGAGAGGTAGTGTTGGGATTCTTCGGCGCTTCCCGCAAGGTTACCAGATTGGACCTCAACAAATGGGGTAAAACTTGGGCTAGAGTCATATGTATCTGGGTGAATTGTATTACCGGCATTTCTGTTCTCTGCTGATTATTCCTCTATTGAATGGGTGCAGGCTTAGAGATCATGACAGCCCCTACCGCTGGACGACGTTCAGTTCTGTCCTGATTCCTTTGATGGTACACAACACTAACCTCTTTCTTTCCAACAAATGGCTTCCTTACTGCACTGGAGGATGCATCCTTTTGGATCTTACCAATTTTAATTCCAGCTTCTAACCTCTCCCTTGTCAAGATTAATTCAGTGAAGCCGGCCGAGGAGCTTCCGATTAGATGATTAAAGAAAGGACCGTACAGGGTACCCAGAAACATGTCCACTAGCTCTCTATCAGACAGGGGAGGCTGGACTCTTCCTGCTAAGTCCCTCCACTTCTGAGCGTAATCTTTAAAACCCTCGCTCGAACCCATAGCCAAAATTTGGAGTTGAGTACGGGTGGGAGCAAGGTCTGCATTGTACTGATACTGCTTATGAAAAGCAGCGACCAGGTCTTCTGAAATATGGATTTTGGCCCTCTCCAGTTGATAGAACCAATCTAGCTGAGTTCCAGATAGACTATCCTGAAAGAAATGGACCCACAAGTCTCTGTCAGCAGTTTGAGGCTGTATCTTCCTCACATAAGATCGGAGGTGCATCTTGGGACACGAAACCCCATCGTACTTAGAAAACACTGGTGCCTTGAACTTTGGCGGAATAATAATCCCAGACACCAAACCCAACTCTTCAAAGTCCAATCCAAGCACTTTCTAAATTTCCATTGGACTCAGATGCTCTTCAAGTTGTTTGTACTTTTCGTCAGCCAGAAGATACTGCTCTTCATTGTAATCAGTGTCATTATCAGATTCCTCCGGACTAGGGTCTTCCTCTCTTGTCTCACCCTTTTGGTTCTCTCCTTCCTTGGATGAAGAGGTCAGATCAACCATTTGCTTTAACAGTCCCTTGAATCTTCTTCCCAGATTTACCACACCAGTTGTCTGTAGCGGTAGAAATGTTCAAGACTAAGCCATTGGATTGACTAGACTTATACAAATCAAAGTAAAAATCACCACGATGCTTTATTGTTTCCAAAGGAATGGGAAAAGAGCGAATAATCCAAAAAGAGGGGGAAAGATTCAAGGTAATGGGGTTGGTTATGCAAAGGGAAGGTATTAGCACCCTAAACATCTACGGTACTCCGCAGGAACCTCTTTGAAAAATCTGTATATTTTGGATATGAAATATGTTGTATAAAATAGATGGTGGAGGTGAGAAAAGAAATATATTTATTATTTTTGCACCCGCCGCGGTTGCGAACCTTTAGTGCCTACGTACCACCTTTTTGTGTAATAGGGGATCAGGGTACACGTAGTTCCTCTTTTAAAAATTTTAAAACACAAATGTGTTGGTCAATTTTATGAGATAAAACATCATCGTCATTGTCCGTGTGGAAAACATACCTACTATCCACAACCATGAGAAAGGAGAATTTACATCATCTCAAAATGGAGGATATGGCTTGAATTTTAAAATAAACAATGCCTCACTCAACACCCAAGTGGAAAATATCTCTCTTTACTACATATTGTAGAAGTATAATTGTTTTCATCACTACAAGGATTGACAAGAGTTCAATCTTTTGAGAAAATTTTAAAGATAAAAGCCAAAGTGGCAAAATGGTTTAAATGAGATTGATTTACTTTTAGTCTTCTCACAAAAATGTCAAAGTATTGTTAAGTTTATTGAAGTTTATTTATGAAAATGTTTGAAAATGCATGTACCTAAGTGCAAGTTTATTATAAATGTAATTCAAGTTTAAAACAATAAGAATTTTCAAAAGGGGGGAGAAGATTTTTGAAATTAAAGAGGATGGGAGGAGAAGAAGAGGCTATCCTAAAGCATAAGGTAAAAGCTAGGGATAAGAACCATCTAACCAATAAGAAGCCAATACTTGACATTATGAGCCAAAATAGAATTCTCATTCTTTGGATTGAAACCAAACAAGCAAATGTACTAGACCTCTTGAGAGAATTTTGTTGAAGTTGTGATGAGAATCTGAGAAGATTGTTGCTCCAACGATCATGTATTGTCTGATGTAGTTACTTGCCAAGAAAGTCCCTAACTTTTGCCTAAACTACCCTTACGGGTTTTCAGCTTAGCGGGAAATTTATTTTGTTTATGTCTCTAATTTTTGCCTAGAAAGCCCTTTCGGGTTTTCGGCCTACCGAGACGCTCTTTTTTTCCTAAGCCGCCCTTTCGGGTTTTTAACTTAGTGAGTTGTTATTTTATTTCTTTAGGCGAAGCATTTCTTGACTACATCAGCATTCATGGGACGTGGGAACTTCTCGCCATCCATAGTTTCAAGAATTAATGCACCGCCAGAGAAGACTTTCTTGACAACATATGGGCCTTCAAAGTTGGGAGTCCACTTGCCCCTAGAATCAGTGTTGAAAGACATGATCTTCTTGAGCACGAGGTCGCCTCTCTGAATTTACGAGGTTTGACCTTCTTATCAAAATCTTTCTTCATCCTTTTCTGATATAATTGTCCATGACATAAAGTTATCATCCTCTTCTCTTCGATCAGATTCAATTGGTCAAATCGGTTCTGGACCCATTCAGCCTCTGATAACTTGGTTTCCATTATCACACGCAAAGAGGGAATCTCAACCTCGACTGGGAGTACAGCTTCCATTCCATACACCAGGGAGAACGGGGTTGCTCCTGTTGAAGCGCGAACAGATGTTCGATATCCATGCAAAGAAAAAGGGAGCATTTCATGCCAATCCTTATAAGTAACGACCATTTTCTGGATAATCTTCTTGATATTCTTATTAGCAGCTTCAACAAACCCATTCATCTTTGGCATGTATGGAGATGAATTATGATGGACAATCTTGAATTCTTCGCACAGTTCTGTCATCATTTTATTGTTCAGATTAGAGCCATTGTCGGTGATAATTTTGCTCGGCACACCATACCGACATATAAGATTATTCTTGATGAAGCGCACAACCACCTGCTTAGTAACATTGGCATATGAAGCATCTTCCACCCACTTGGTGAAGTAGTCAATTGCTACAAAGATAAAACGGTTTCCATTCGAAGCTTAGGGTTCTATCATCCCAATCATGTCAATACCCCACATAGAGAAAGGCCATGGGGAAGAGATCACATTGCAAAGTGTCAGAGGCACATGGACCTTATCTGTATAAACCTGAAATTTATGATACTTCTTTGCAAATTTATAACAATCAGTTTCCATTGTCATCCAGTAGTAACCTGCCCTTAGCATCTTTTTAGCCATTGAATGTCCATTGGCATGAGTGTTAAATGAGCCTTCATGAACCTCATGCATCAACATTTCTACTTCGTGTCTATCCACGCATCTGAGCAAGACCATGTCATAATTTCTTTTATAAAACACATTTTCACTGAGGAAGAAACTGCCAGCAAATCTTCTCAGTGTCTTTCTATCTTTCTTCGAAGCACCAATCGGGTATTCCTGAGTCTGAAGAAAATGCTTGATATCATGATGCCAAGGTTTTTCATCTGCTACCTACTCTATTGTAAACACATGAGCGGGCATATCCAGCCTTCGAACCATAATTGGAGGTATATCATTCCAAGTATTCACTTGGTACATAGAAGCCAGAGTTGCCAGAGCATCCGCCATATGATTTTCATCTCTACGAATGTGATGGAATTCAACTTTATTAAAGAAGGGTAACAATCTTCTAGCATAATATTTGTAAAGGATCAAGCCGGGGTGACGAGTATCCCATTCTCCTTTAATCTGATTTATTACCAGAGCTGAATCACCATACATATCTAGATTTTTAATTCTGAGATCAATAGCTTCTTCGAGACCCATGATGCAAGCCTCATATTCTACCATATTATTAGTACAATCAAACGTTAACCTTGCGGTAAAAGGAATGTGCGATCCATGTGGAGTGACAATCACAACACCAATTCCTTTACCATAAGCATTCACAGCTCCATCAAATATCATACTTCAACAAGATTCAGGGTCAGGACCTTCCTAAGGAAATGGTTCATCACAATCTTTCACTTTAAGGAACATCACATCCTCATTGGGGAATTCATACTATACAGACTGATGATCCTCGCTTGGTTGGTGAGCAAGATAATCTGCCAACATAATGCTTTTAATAGATTTTTGAGTGAGGTATTCGGTATCATATTCAGATAGCAACATCTGCCAGCGGGAAATTCTCCCAATAAAAGCAGGCTTTTCAAAAATGTACTTGATTGGATCCATTTTGGAGATCAACCAAGTAGTGTGATTCAACATATACTGCCGCAAACGCTTTGTCGCCCAGGCTAAAGCACAACATGTCTTTTCCAGCATGGAATACCGCGACTCATAATCAGTGAACTTTTTACTGAGGTAATAAATGGATAACTCTTTCTTCCCTGTTTCATCCTGTTGTCCTAGAATACAACCCATGGAATTATCTAACATTGTCAAATACATAATCAGCGGTCTTCCTTCGACAGGAGGGAGCAAGATAGGAGGTTCAAGCAGATATTCTTTAATACTTTCAAATGCCCTTTGGTAGTCATCCATCCACACACAACCTTGATCTTTCTTTAACAACTTAAAGATTGATTCACATGTTGTAGTCATGTGGGAAATGAATCTGGAAATATAATTCAAACGCCCTAGGAAACCTCTGACTTGCTTTTCAGTTTTTGGCGTTGGCATCTCTTGAATTTCTTTGACTTTATCAGGGTCAACTTCAATTCTTTTCTGGATAACAATGAAACCCAACAATTTCCCTGATCAAACACCGAAGGTGCATTTATTTGAATTCAAGCGGAGACAATACTTCCTCAAACGCTGAAACAACTTCAACAAATCTTCTACATGCCCTTCTTCATTCTGGGATTTGGAAATCATATCATGAACATATACTTCAATTTCCTTGTGCATCAGATCATGGAATAGGGTTGTGATATCCCTCTGGTACGTTGCACCAGCGTTCTTCAACCCGAAGGGCATCACTCTGTAACAGAATGTTCCCCAAGGTATGATAAACATTGTTTTTCCATGTCCTTCTGAGCCATTCTTATTTGATTACACCTGGAAAATCTGTCCATGAACGAGAATACTTTGAACTTTGTTGTGCTATCCACTAACATATCAATGTGTGGCAATGGAAAATCATCTTTTGGACTAGCTTTATTTAGATCTCTATAATCTACGCACATGCGGACTTTTCTGTCTTTTTTCGGTATTGGGACAATATTGGCAATCCATTGAGGATACACTGACGTCACAAGAAAACCAACATTAATCTGCTTTAGAACCTCCTCTTTGATTTTCACTGCCATATCTGGGTAAGTTCTTCTCAACTTTTGTTTAATTGGTGGATACTCTGGCTTCAATGGAAAACGGTGCTCTACAATATTTGTATCTAGACTAGGCATATCTTGGTAAGACCAAGCAAAAATATCCACATACTCTTTCAACAGCTCAATCAACCTACTTTTCACATCAGGATGCTGCAATGCTCCAATCTTGACTTCCTTCGGATCTTCTTCTGAACCCAAATTAATCACTTCCAATGGCTCTTTATATGGCTGAATGGTATTTTGCTCGTGCTTAAGCAACCTTGATACCTCTTCTGGAATCTCATCATTATCTTCTACTTCAGCCCCATACACAGGAAATTCAAAGTTGGGAGAGGGTCCATGGTCATTGTATTCAACGGGTTTTTCTGCACATATGATTTATGATTGCTTTTAGAAACTGACACATAACAAGTGATCATGCAGATTGAATTTCAGTTATTATTTATTTTGAAGGTTTTTTTTATTACCATTTTTCGAGAAAAAGAAGAAAATAAAGACACAATTTGGGAAACAAAGACAAATTTTATTATTTATTTTAAAAATCAAAGCCAATAGATAAGCCCATACAATATTAATACTTTCACCTTGGGCAGAGTGAAAGCTTTTCAAAAAGATTAACAAAACAAATTACTTTGAAACATGTATGCAAGAAGGAACATCATTGGTGATCCAGTTCTAGACCCTAACTCCGTGTGTCACATAATTCGGCATTTACTGCTCTGCTTCATCTTCCATAATGGCATTAATCCCGGAAATAGTTGGATGAAGATAACCCCCACTATGGAAGATGTCTTGATACTTTCTTGTAGCAGACTTTTGCTTCATGCCCTTACCTTTGTCATTCTTCAAAGAGAACCCCAAGCCAGCTCTATTCTCTTTCACAGGTGGATCCATAATCCGTCCCCACACTTCACTATGACCCTTACGTACAACCTGTTGCGCATCCTTAAGAGAAACCATGGGATTCTCATTTCCTCTTATATTGTCAATGGATAAGGCTTGAAACTGGGTTCCAACAGTAGCTTCATCCGCCTCCACAATGCTGAAAGAGGACAAATGAGATATCAACAATGCTTGTTCCCCATTTATGATCACTACTTTCCCTTCACGTACAAAATTCAGTTTCGGGTGTAAAGTTGAAGTGACAGCCCCTGCCTCATGAATCTACAGTCGTCCCAACAAACATCTATAAGCGGGAATAATGTCCATGAACTGGAAAGTAATCTGAAACAAATGTGGTCCTATATGAATAGGCAAGTCCACTTCACCAATAATAGATTTCCTTGATCCATCGAATGCTTTCACAATGATGCCACTCGGGCGCATATGTGTTCCTTGATATTTCAACTTCATAAGCGTACTCCTCGGTATAACATTCAACACAGATCCATTATTAATCAACACATTGGATAATGAATCATTCTTGCAGTTCATAGAGATGTGGAGGGCCAAGTTGTGATTCCTTCCTTCATCTGGTAATTCATCATCGCAGAAACTTAAGTTATTACATGACATAATGTTCCCTATTACACTGCTAAATTGGTCTATTGGCATATCACTTTCCATAAAAGCTTGGTCCAATACCCTCATCAAGGATTCTCTGTGAGCAGAAGAGTTCATCAATAAAGCTAAGATAGATATTTTTGAAGGAGTCTGCAGTAGATGATCTACAATTATATAGTCGCTCATCTAGATTATCTTCAAAATATCATCCACTTCTTTCTCTAACGCAGACCCACTAGTCTCACCCGTAGCCTTCTTGGGTTTAACATTCTCAGCAATTTTCTTTCCATCACTAACATCTCTTTGAACAACTGGTGCAAACACACGATGGTTGTGGGTAACCCTTCTATTTTCAGCAATATTCCCAACATCAGGCATTGGCTGGATGGGAACTTCCACCCCATCCTCTAAGATTGTAGCGTTGTATTTGTAAGGCACAACCTTATCTGACTTGTAGGGGATAGGACCCGATAAACTAATCACCAACGAGGTAACAACTAGCTTGCTATAATACTCAACTTCAAGATGGGTGGGTGCCCCAAAACAAGGTATAATAAAGTTTACCCCTTCTTCAACATAATCAGTCATTATTGAGTCATTTCTGGAAAAAAATCCTCATCTTAGCAGAAATACTCATTTGCAGAGACATACTCTTCATCTGACTCTTCTCCCATCAAACAAGCCTAAACCATATCAACTTCATGGTAATCATCCCTTTGACTTGTAACCTTGATAATTCCATTGTCTAACAATAACTGAACAACCTTCTTCACGATTGAACATCCTCGGGAATCTCGACGGCAAACTCGGCAAGATCCATATTGGTGTTCCACCTGGCCAGCCATATGGCAGAAGGTAGCATGCAATTGCACAAGGTCTTCATTCATATACTCTACATCAAAAATTCTGAATTCTACAGAACATCCAGAAACCATATTCACCTCCTCTTCATACTCTGCCCTAGGCCTAATTATGTGGATTAGGCCCTCATCCATCATATCTTGTAAATCAGCCTTTATCTTGTTGTAACCCTGTATATTTGTACTGCAAATAGCACAACCGGCATGGTCATGCATATAGTAGCTAAATTCACAAAAGTCTGTATGCATTTTCACCAAATCTCCTCTAACCAGATTAATATCAAAAATCCCGAAGTCGCCTGGACAACCGGCCACCATATTCAGAGCATTTACTTCCCCATGCTTGGGTAGAGGATTGTCTTTCACATTAGGTCCCATGTCCTTGAAAGATAGAACACCAGACTTCACCAACTTTTGCACCTCAGTCTTCAAAGGATAACAATTCTCAACATTATTCCCTGGTGCTCCCTAATGAAAAGCACATGTTTGGTCTGCTTTGTAATACCAAGGCAATGGTGATGGTACAACGGGGGGTGGTCGGGTCTGAACCAGCTTCTTCTGAATCAATGCCGGTAGTAACACAATATATCTCATAGGAACAGGGTCATAACTCCCCCTTCTCTGATTATACCCTTGATTCCCCTGCTGGGATGTTCTTTGATAAGCAACAGTAATTGGTGTTGCACCCACAACTGGAGTAACTGAGGCGACCTACTGATGACGCTGATAATTCCTTCTAAGAGTATTAACCCTCCTCTCTTGCATAACATCATTTGCATCCCCTTCCTTCTTCTTGGTAAACCCATAAGATGGTTTCTTCACAACTCCAGAACTTTCACTCTTTGTTAAGCGGCCCTCTCTTACAACCTCTTCTAAGCGGATACCCATTCCTACCATTTCAGCAAATCATTTGGCACACTTGCCACCATCCTTTCATAGTAGAAAGCACCCAGAGTTCTCAATAAAATCTTAGTCATCTCCTTCTCTTCCATGGGAGGAATCACTTGGGCGGCTACCTCACGCCATCTTTGTGCATACTCTTTGAATGATTCCATGTCTTTCTAAACCATGGCCCTGAGTTTATCACAGTCAGGCGCCATTTCCATGTTGTACTTGTATTGTTTGATGAATGCTTCTCCTAAATCATTGAAAGTATGGATATTGGCATTGTCCAAACTCATATACCACTTTAGCGCAACACCAGTCAAACTATCCTGAAAAAGTGAATCAGCAGACGCTGATCATCAGAATGGGTAGACATTCTCCTCATGTACATCACCAGATGAGCACGAGGGCAAGTGTTGCCCTTGTACTTCTCAAACTCCGGGACCTTAAACTTAGCAGGTATCTTAACATTTGGGACCAAGCATAGCTCATTCACATTCTGCCCAAATAGCTCTTTTCCCCTGAGGGCCTTCATCTCTCTTTACATCTTGTCAAACTGCTCTTGAAAATCATATATTCTGTCATAAAGACCCAAGTCTTCACTCGGTGGAGGGAAAGGACGACACACATCATCATTAACAAACATAACCATATTCACCAACGGAGGAGCAACAGGAGCAGCATGAACCACAGGAGGTGCCGGAGTAACAATAGTCTGAACAATAGGAGTATCTTAAGGACCAATATTGAAACCTTCAGGTGTAAAATTCTCTAGCATTCCCCATGGATAACCTTGAGGCATGCGATTCTGAACAGCAGCTGGAGTAGAAGATACAGGAACAGTCGGAGCTTCAGTAGTTGCCCTTGTTGGTTGAGGTTGGACACTCAGTGGCTGATTTTGAGCAGCCACCAGAGCTTCCATCAGAGTAGTCAGATTGGCCATTCCTCCTTCAAAGCAGAAACCTCCTCGCGCAACTCGTGATTCTCTTGTTCTAGGTTGTCCATCTTCTTTTTGAGATTAGCCTGAGTGTTGTAGTGATGAGTCAGCTTGCTGAACGAAGTAAAGAAGCTTGGTAAGACACCTAGATATGCATAACAAATGCAAGAAATATGTACAAATATGATGCATGATATGCAATGCACATGATTTTATTTAATATTTCAAGGGATTTAAAATTTGTGGACATATTGCAAATATCAAAGTAATAACGCATTTGTAATACTGAAAAATTTTATTATAACAATTCCAAAATGGATTACAAGTTTCAATGATCCCAAGTACAAGATGAAATAAAAATCTAAAACCCTGAGAAGTAAAACTGATAGAGATCACTCTATACGCTGGCGCTTCCCTGTGAGCCTGGAAATCTGAGCCTTCAACCTCAGGTTTTCTTCCGCATGTCTGATGGCAATCTCCTTCCAATCATCTGAATCAGGAAGTGAGTGATCAGCATCTGATTGAGGATTAGGAGAAAATAAATACCCTTGCCTCTCCATAGTCTCTATCGCTTGGCTCTCAAGGATCTCAATCAAGTCGTCTTTCTCCTTCAAGTCCGCTCTATAGGAAATCTCTAAAATTTGGCACTTATTCTTCCAAGCGTCCTTTTCCTGTTGCATCCTGAGCAAAGTGAGATGCAGCTCTTATATATCATCTTATAAGGGAGGATTGGTCTTTACAAACAGATCAGGCATAGGTGTTTCCCAGGAATACAGCATCTTCATCTGAATAGATCTCATTCTGACCCACTGAAGATATGGCTCCAAAGAAACAACACCCCTAGGTCCCAAATCCTTCCTACTCTTCTTATGAATGTGACGCCAGGCCTTCGCAATCTGCTCCCTAGCTTCCGTAAGGTCTTCTCCATCCTTCAAAAAGAAACTACTCAAATGAATAATGTTTGGTTTATCCCTCATCGGATAGCCAAGTTGTCGTCGTACAAGAACAGGGTTATACTTAATTCCTCCCTTTGTACCAAGAAGAAGTACATTGGGGAAACTACCACAACTATTAATAATCTTTATATCCTAGTAAGCTCGATGATACCAATCAATATCCGAGTGAGTAAGTTCCATGATCTTAGGAGCCCAACGGGGTTCTTTCTTGACATCCCAAAAAGCATCAGACTGAGGCATATGAGAGATGAACCACCCGTACAACAGAGATGTGCAACAGATAATCATCCCCCCATGATAAGAATTCCCAAGATGAATAGAGTAATAAGCATCACCTAACAAGGTAGGAACTGGGTTTCCAATCATGAAGATCTTGATATCATTAACGTCAACAAACTTATCCACATTAGGAAATAAGAATAACCCGTAAGCAAGTAGAGCAAAGATGGCTTCAAAAGAGACTGTACTCTTCATCCTAGCAAAGTAATGAGCTTTCTCCAATAAGAACTGAGCTGGTAATCCTCTAATCCCTCATTTAGTAGTCATATGGGCTTCCACTTCAAACTTCCCCAGATGAATCAAAGCAGCAATCTCATGTGGTTTTGGCTCACCCTCCAAACCAGTAAAAGGAACATGATCGATAACAGGTAAATCCAATAAATAAGAATAATCCTCCAGCGTAGGCATCAACTGATAGTCTAGAAAAGTAAAGCAATGATACATCAGATCATAGAACTGGACCAAGGTCGAGAGAATACCCTCCTTCATCTTCAGTTTCATGAGAGGAATAATGGATCCATACTTCTTCCAAAAGTCTGCAGAACACTCGATCTCGGGAATTAGACTGATCAACTTATCTATCTTGGGATCCTTGAAACTGTACTTCCTGGTCTTTCTCTTTCCAGAATCCATGGTTAAAAGTACCTGAGATATTCACAAATGGTTAACTTTTAAATCCCTTGAAATAAGATTTCTCCAAAAGACGCATGATGCAGCAATCACACACAAGATCACACATATAGGGTTCATAGGTTCAACTTCACGAGCATGAGGTCGAAGGTACTACCCATAAGTTATTGGTCTAAAAGTTATCACCTGCCGAACAAGGTTTTAGAGGTTCCCAGAGTCTATATCCTTCCTTCGGATATTACCAACTTCCCGATTAACTCGGTAATTAGTAATATTCTCAAGAAAAACTCATCTGAGCGTAGTATCGCGTGACAACTATTTCCAGATTACTCTATTATAGCTTCCGCACTACACCTAAAAGGCCAAGATGGGTTAGGTATTCTACGGTCCTCAGTTTCAGCAGACTCCTAGGTTGAAAGCAGTATGTCTTCCTGATTACTCGGTAAATGAAACTATAGTCAAAGGGGCCTCCACTGAGTGAGGGATCTCATTCCTCCTTTTTTGTGATTACTCCCTCAAAGTTAACATGACTATACCACCTGTCCTATCTTAAAGTTTTCCCTAGTCTGGGTATAAGACTTATAAGTAATCACCAAGCACCCTGAAAACCAGGAAAATCCAGACAAACATATATACAACATATAACACAAAAATAATAATAACACATATACAGATACAAACAAAGATATGCTCAAACCACTTAGGGATAGACCAACAAAAGGTCAATTTGTCCCTAGTGAAGTCACCATTTTCCTGTAGCGGTAGAACTGTTCAAGACTAAGCCATTGGATTTACTAGACTTATACAAATCAAAATCAAAATCACCACCGCGCTTTATTGTTTCCAAAGGAATTGGAAAAGAGAGAATAACCCAAAAAGAGGGGGAAAGATTCAAGGTAAGGGGGTTGGTTATTCAAAGGGAAGGTATTAGCACACAAAACATCTACGGTACTCCGCAGGAACCTCTTTGAAAAATCTGTATATTTTGGCTATGAAATATGTTGTATAAAATAGATTGTGGAGGTGAGAAAAGAAATATATTTATTATTTTTGCACTCGCCGCGGTTGCGAATCTTTAGTGCCTACGTACCACCTTTTCATGCAATGGGGGATCAGGGTACACATAGTTCCTCTTTTAAAAATTTTAAAACACAAATGTGTTGGTCAATTTTATGAGATAAAACATCATCGTCATTGACCGTGTGGAAAACATACCTACTGCCCATAACCATGAGAAAAGAGAATTTGCATCATCTCAAAGTGGGGGATATGGCTTTGATTTTAAAATCAACAATGCCTCACTCAACACCCAAGTGGAAAATATCTCTCTTTACTACATATTGTAGAAGTATAATTGTTTGCATCACTACAAGGATTGACAAGAGTTCAATCTTTTGAGAAACATTTAAAGATAAAAGCCAAAGTGTCAAAATGGTTTGAAATGTGATTGATTGACTTTTAGTCTTCTCACAAAAATGTCAAAGTATTGTTAAGTTTATTGGAGTTTATTTATGAAAATGTTTGAAAATGCATGGACCTAAGTCCAAGTTTATTATAAAAGTTATTCAAGTTTAAAACAAGAAGAATTTTCAAAAGGGGGAAGAAGATTTTTGAAATTAAAGAAGATGGGAGGAGAAGAAGAGGCTATCCTAAAGCATAAGGTAAAAGCTAGGGATAAGAACCATCTAACCAACAAGAAGCCAATACTTGACATTATGAGCCAAAATAGAATTCCCATTCTTTGGATTAAAACCAAACAAGCAAATGTACTAGACCTCTTGATATAACCAAACTTCAAGTGTATTAAGTCTTCACAAAAATTGGACAGAGTAACGGCTATATACGGGTGAATTCTAGATTACAAACAAAGGATGTAATCACAATAACCTGCACACAAAACAAACAAACAATCCAATGTCTTGAGGTAAACCTCAAGAGCTCCAGTCAAAATAAACAGATAAGATCACAAGGTCTCCAATCATAGGCCAAAGTTTCTAATCCTAAGTCCAAAAAGTCTAATGATCCATAATGCCAAGGGTAGTAACCAAATAGTCCAAGTATCATTAAATATTATTAGGGTTTATGTTGATTATTAGGTGTCTTTAAAATAAAATAAAAATATCAAGTGAGCAAAATTAAAAAATGACAAGAATATAAAGGGGCTCAAGTGAGCAAAGATGCAAAATAGCATAAAATATAAATGGTAAAAGTAAATAGTGCATAAAGTAAAGAACATAAAATAAAAACACAAAATAAAATCAATTATTAGTGATTAGTGGTTAGTTGGATGATCATCTTGAAACTTGCATTTGGAACTCATTAGAGGATTGGTAGAACCAAAGCCTCCACACAACAAGTTGCATTTGCTTTTTGTCAAGTATATCATCCATTTGGAATCCTTATGAGTATCATTTAATGATCAACGATGTTTAAGTGATCCGCATTGACCAAAGGTATTGTAGATCCATTAGAGGATTGGTAGAACCAAACCCTCCATACAATGAATCTCAAGGTTATTGGATCAAAGAGATTAAATTAATATACTTGGGCTTGCAAACATAAGTTTGAGCCACAAATGATCATTTATTCAAATTGGGACAAAATTTAGCACTATGTTAAGTAATCGTAAGTGGACTTATATAGAAGTCGCACCTATTTTGAGGCCGGTCAATAGCAATCTATGCACCATTTGTTTTGAGACATGATATAGAGATCATGCTTCGACAACATTTAGTGCAAAAAGAAGGGGATGAGATGAAGAGGGATGGAAGAGAATATACAAACCACTTTTGGATTAAATTTAATCAAACTATTATTAAAATCATTCATCTATTTTTGTGGAGTTAGACTCAACACCATGGATCCAATGATGTTAATAAAGTTCATGATCAAAAATTTAATCCAAGATTAGCTAGAAAATAATCAAAAAATAATATTACATTTTAATATATACAAAAAGGTTTAAAAATAATGTTTAAAAATAGAAATAAAAGAGAAAAATATCAACTATGTCCAAATTAATCAAGAAATAAAAGTAAGACCATAGAAAAATCAGAAATGAACTAAAATAATTTTATAAATTTTTTGGAAATTTTTTTAAGTCAGAAGCTATTTTTAAAATTAAAAGAAAGGGGTAAAATAAACCAAAAATGATTAAAAAAAATAGCAAAGTCAAAAACAAAAATAAAATAAGGTCAGCAATACTTGTCACAATATCATTGGATCATTCCATAATTTTTTCAGAATTTAAAAATGCATAAAAGTATTTTTAAACATTTAAAACAATTCCATTAAAGTGTAAATTTATAAAAAATACCAAAATACAAAATTAAATTGTGAAAAAATAAAAATTGGAAAGAGAATAATCAAAAATATTTTTCATATTTTTTGGACTAAAAATGAATTTTCTATGATTTTTTGAAGTTTAAAATGATTAAATTTAAAAAATCATAAAAGAAAATAAAAGTCAAAAATATGTGGACCATTGGATGAGAGTCAAAACGTGTTAGTAATCAAATCCAAGGGATTTGGCGCGCTTTGCATATCATGGTCATTAATGAGTAAAGCACTCAATCAATTATTAAATCAAAATTCCAAAATAACAAGTGGCGTGCCATCATTGGTTGGAAGATGGCACGTTGGTCATCTTTAACCTCCAGCCAACGTGAATTGCAGGTCTCTCAAACTGTAAAATTAGAAGCTCAGACCTATGCCATTCGCTTCGTCTCTTCAAGACGAAGACAACCACACCCTCGCACCAAATTTATATAAACTATAGCTCAAGCAATTTGGAAAGAAAGTTTTGAAAAGGGATTTGAAATTTCATGGTTAAAACGTGTTTCCAATAAGAAGTAAGTGTTGCAACTAGAACCAGGGCAATGAGAGCATCACAATGATATCAAAGTTTTGAAGAATTGATGAAGGAATCTATCCATTGTAGTTGAGTTGCATAGCTCTGAAACTGGACTTCTATGGAGCAATATAGGGCACGATTCTTGAATGTAATTATATGGTTAGCTTCAGGGAAGATCAAGGAAGGTGAATTGATGAAAAAATTGGATTGAAAAAGGCTTGATAATGGATTTCGAAGTTGCAGAATTCTGAGTTAGGGAATAAGTTTGGCAGGGTGATTCTGGCTATCTAAGCTTGAGGAAATGAATGGGGGATGACCCTTTATTTATAGGGAATCAAATGTAATCTCCAAGCGTGTGAAATGATGAAGTTTGGAGGGAAATCGTGTGAAGTTGCAAACAAGAAAAGTGTGACTTCCAATTTGATCAAAACTCATCCAAAACACGCGTTTTGTTGTGCTAATCAATTCTGGAACTTCATTAAACATGTTTAGAGGAATAAACGCGTGGAAATCTTGTGATTAGAAGCCAAAACAAAGACTTCAAATTCTGACTTAAGGGAAAACTTCAGTTCCAAGTTACCAAGTTCAATCCAATGGCATTCTCAGCTCAAGGGGTCTTAAGGCATGATTCTTGATGCTTTAGAAAGATGAGGTTACAAGCTTTGCAATGGAAAAAGAATGGAATCAAATGGATGCTTGAGCTGAAAGTTGTGTTAAGTCAAAGTTGGAGAAAAAGGGTTGACTTTCCATACTTAGAAATATTTTAAATTCTTCTTCAAAAGTGACCTATAATGTCTTGCATCTAAACATAGCCTTCTACTTGGAATTTTCTCTTGACCAAAAAATATGGCGTGAATTAGATCTCTTGAATGACATTTTGGAACTTGAACCATTCAAAATATCCAAAAATTGAGAGAGTTATGAATTGTTGAAGTGGGCAAAAAATCATGAAATGACCTATAATCTTTTGTATGCTTAAGGCAATTTCCATACATTTTCTCAGTTTGAACATAAATGAAGACATAAAGTTAACATCTTAAAGATAAATTTGGAAAAAGAATGGGCTCAAGGTGATAATAATTGACCAAGTTATGGTCATTTGAAGTCACACATGGAAAATTGGGGATTCATCTGGAGGACTTGTAATCTTTCTTCGTCATCAAGTTTCTTCCACATGAAAACTCCTTAGAACTTTTGAATTGATTTGTTTAAAACCCTTTGAAGAGATGTATGTCTTTGGAATCACTCATAAATACTAAAAGATGAGCAAGATATGCTTCTTTGAAGTTCAAAACCCTAACTCCTAGATCAAGAAAATGCTTTGAGGAACTTTGACAATTTTGAACAAACTTCTTGTACCAAAAAAAGTGCTTTGTAAATATAACTATTGAGGATGATAATAAGAACTCATAGCAACCACAACCACTTCCATATCTTGATAATTGAGAGAAATATGAACTTGTGACCAATGGGAATAAGATCTTGTCCAACCATGACTATTTTTCAATCAACCCCTTGTACTTTTTGGATCAATTATTGATAAATTGGAAATGTAGTGAACCAAAATCACCTTGCCATTCCATCACTTCCAAAACAACTTCAATGGTTAGGTTTGAACTTCTCAAGCTTCATTGACTAGGTGATGGAAATAAACTCATGAACCCATGGATCAACTTGCTAAGCCCATTGCTTTTACCTGCATTGTTGACAAGTAAGACAAACCAACATTGCATTTTATTAATTAAAAGGAAAGTCAAAATAAAAAAATGAATGATTACACCAAAAAAACAAGTCAAGGTGCTTGGTGATTCCTCAAAGAGAAAAGCTAAAGATAGGAAGGAGAACCAAAAGCCCTAATATGATCTTGTTGTGATTGAATTAATATGGTATCGTAAAGGGATCTTAGGGGCAAAAATTGGTGTACAACACTGTCCTTCTTGGCTTATTAGACTTGTCTTTAACAATCAGGGCTTTCAGTTCCTCCTGCCCTTTGGCTAGAGCCATGATCATCTGTTGGAATTGTGTGTTCTGAGTCTGTAAGTGTTTCACAGTTTGTTCTAGAGCCATTTCTTTTACTTGTTGAAATAAACAACGAAGAAGATGAGAAACCTGTTGTGATACGGTGGCCAGAACCGAGACTATTTCCTTTTTTAGGAATTGCTGGTTTGCATTTTGCATTTGTGTTTGCAAAATGTCTCTATAAGCAAGATTCGCCACTGACTTTTATTATATCCAACAAGGAAAGGAAAAAAGCACAAAAAATTCCTTTTTCGAGATATTTCTGAGTACTTGCTCATCATTTTCAAAATTGCTTCTTTGTGTGTTTGTGTGATTTGAAAAGTTTTTGTTTTGACTTTGATTTAACTCTTGTTTCTATCTTCAAGAGTGTAATGAAGTGTTTTGAAAACTTTGTTTGTAAAGGAGTGTAAGTGTGAAAAAGTTTGTTTTGACTGAGCAAGTATTTAAGAACTAATCTACCTACTCGAAAAAGAATCGTTCTATGTTTGTTTCCTTTAGACAACGCATTCCTACTATTAGTGAATAGGTAGCACCATCATTGGAGTTTTGAGGGTCAATTCTAAAGGGACGTACGGTCACTAAAGCAATGTTAGGACGTCTTAGTAGTAATCCTAATGTCTTAGATCAATTATTCGAGGCAACAATTCCGAGGCAACTATTCCGAGGCAACTTTTCCGAACGGGACTTTGATCTTTGTTTAGACAAAAGGGAGATAACTAAAGTATCCTATACTCAATGACCGTTTACCGAAGGCAACCAAGTGGGAGTGTACCCTAGAAGTGCGCATGTGCGAGTGATTCAATTTCAGATTATTTATCTTTGCACATTTAGGGTTTGCTAATTGTTTTAAAGTTTACATATATTCTTGTCATGCAACCCTAATTATTCATACATCTAACAGTTCAATATTTTGCAGAAATTAAAGTGCGGAATTTAAACTACGCTATTACAAGGCTTCGGGTATTTACATAGCCAAAAACAAACCCTTGAAAAATAAAGCGATAAATGAAAATAAAAGACCTAATTCGAACTATTACAACTTGTGAACAGTTATAATAATAGGATAAAAATAAAACAAAGCGCGCACGATGAAATTAAGATCGGGAAGAAATTAGGGTTTTGACCCTTCTAACCTAAAAAAGAAATATTATTTTTGTTGTTTTTAATTATTTTTTTTAAGAAAGGAATTAGGTTTTAAATTAAATACAAAAATTAATTAGTGATTAAATTAATTAATAAAAATAATTACATGGCCTATTTTTGGTTTTTTGTTATTTTAAGAAAAAGAAAAATATAATTAAGTTAGAAGTAAAAAACCTAATTGTTCTAATTATTTTAAATTATATACAAAAGGAATTAAAGTTGTCTAAAATTAAAATCTAATTAAATTAATTAATTTTTGAATAAAAACAAAATCTAAACCTAATTTGGGAAAAGTATTATTTTTGTGATTTTTTGATTAAAAAAAAGAAATAATTAATTTGTTAGTAAAATAAAATAAATAAATTAAGTGAAATAAAATATAAAAATAAAAAAAGGTGAAGAAATTGGGCCTGAAAGTAATTTAGAGGGGTGAAGATAGCAAGTTTTTGGGCCAAAAGATTTGATCCATTATTGACTTGTTGGATTCAATGTGTTGCGTTGACTAGGCTCCATGGTGCTCCTTCATGGATGGCCTTTGGATTTGGCCATCTGGCCACTTGGCAGACTGGATCTTGAGGGAGCATGGTGGTCCTTTGGCTTGTGTACGCATGAGATCTGTAGAAAGAAATCAAGAAAAATTGCTAACGTTGGAGGCAGGGGTCGAACCCCTGACCTCAAGCTCCCCAACGCCTTAACGCTTGCCTGGCTACCACTGGGCCATTTGTATTAGTTGTTATGATAATACAAAATAATAATCGAATATTAAAAAGGCCACATATATCAATTTAACGCGCGGAAATTTGAACAGGCCAATGGTTGATTGCCAGCTAGTCATCTTCCTCCCTGGATCTGTTGGTAAAAGTTCCAAACCTTTACCTACGGACGTTTTTCCGTCATTATATCCCTGCCATTTCTCAAAATCAAGCATGAGTAAGATAAATCAAAACTAAAACCATGAATGGCTTTGTCTGGACCTGATGAGTTCAATGATGGCCCTTTCATGTCCCAAGTTTGCCTGTAAACGGAAATCCTAAATTGAACCATAAAACCCTAGCTATGGTGAAATCCAATACAAGCCATGCAAATGCAATCAAATGTTACAAGAAGCTTGCAAACATGATGGTGATCAAGAATATATCATTAATTCATGCTATCAATGTCTAAATCATGCAAACCGAATTCAAGAAATAAGCAATGTTGTGATGGACTTACAGCGAGATATAGGGCTTGGGAACGCTTGTTCTTGATTGCTTTTGCTTGCTATGGATCCCAGGAAGAGATTGGAATGGTCCAAGGGTCTTGAATTAGCCTCTAAGTAGGAATTCATGTTTGCACTTTTTCTTGTTTTTTCATGTTTTGTTTCTGGTTCGTACGCCTCCTTCTAACCTATCTTTTGGCTTGCCCTGGTTTTATATGTATTGAGGAGTGAATTAGGGTTGAAAACCTGGCCTCAATCTTCCTCCATCAATGTCCTTGATCTTGATTTGATTCACCTTAAAATCTTTAAAAAATAGTCCTAATCCAATCTTTTTGTGCACACCATGCTTTTACACGAATTTGATCTGATGCTAGCTGGATATTAAGACCTGAATCATGTAAAAAATCTTGAGTTTTCAATATTTTGGATTTTCTATGATTTGTTTTGATTTAAATTAATTTAATTCAAATAAAAATCAAAACAAATAATAAAAATAAGATATTGACAAGTGGCAAAGGCTAGGTCTCGTGGACCATGTTGCCAACTTAAAAGAAGTGCAAAAGATTGGGCCCATTTGGCAAAAATTGAAGTTTTAGGCATAGTTGACTTTTGGCAATTTTACAAAAAGGGTCAACTTCACCAATGCATAACTTCCTCAATTTTGACTCTTTAGAGGTGTCCTTGGACTTTTTAGAAATCTTGAGATGTCCTATAAGCAAACCTTTTGGTCTCATCTGAATTTGATATTACATGCTCAAGTATGAAGCTTTGACAAAAAGGTGTTTTTATTGACTTTTCAAAATGACCTATAATGTCCTAATTCATAACTTCTTGTGGGTGCATATTTTGAACTTGCGACCTGAAGATGAATTGTAGAGCATGGAATCCTATTAAAAATGAGATTTGGATGGGTAATTTCTCATAAAGTATGAGAAAGTTATGCTTGGTCAAAGTTGAGTTGACTTTTCCTGCAAAACCCTAATTTAGCAACTTTTGGTTCTTGATGAATTGTGAGCAATCCCTGATGAATCATGATCAACCCTTGATCAAATGATGAAATATACTTCAAAATGAGGATGTTGACCAAAAATCTTGAAGTTTGACTGTATGTGGGCAACATTTGACTTTTGCCCTAGCACAGTCGATTTTCAGGCCTTTGAGCAATTGACTGAGCAAACTTCCTCTGCAATGCTTGAAACTTGACATGGATGATCTTGAGAACATATTAGGACATTGGTGAGCATTTGGGATCCCTTGGACTCAAGTATCTTGATGCAACATGAAACCCTAATTTGAGGTAGACTGTCTTAGGAGAGAGCTTGTCTGGTAAACCCTTGGACTTCCTTGAGCAACTTGAGGGTCATTCTTGAGATGTTTTGAGAAATATGGGAGGGAAAATTTTGGGTTACAACAGCTGCCCCTGTTAAATCTTCTTAAACCTGAGGATGTAGATTGGCTTTCGTGCCTTTCGTGATCCGAAGGTGGAAGATGATTGAACACTAGAGTGCCCAGAAATTTGCACTCGCATGAAGTGGTGTCTGTCTTACGATATCGGGAATGGGCTTATAGATGCCATTTGGAAATTGCTGACGGGGGATGGGCTTAAAATTCCATCCGAAGGAGTGTCGATCGCATAAGAGATTCCTTAGGGAGAGCTTGTATACCTGTTGTCGAGGAAGATTCCGCTGAGGAATGTTGATCTCTGTCTTGAGAGAAATAGAATTTTAGGAGCTTTAGTCGTCCGTTATTCTACCGCGGTATCATCTCTGTTTTGAGAAAGGTTGGATTTTAGAAACTTCGATTTCCCGTTATTCTTGTTGAGGGATCATCTCCGTTGAATTTTAGGAACTTCGGTCGTCTGTTATTCTTGTTGAGGGATCATCTCCGTTGAATTTTAGGAACTTCGGTCGTCCGTTATTCTACTAAGGAATCATCACTATTGAATTTTAGGCACTTCGGTCGTCCGTTATTCTACTAGGGCATCATCTCTGTTGAATTTTAGGAACTTTGGTCGTCCATTATTCTACTGAGGAATCATCTCTGTTTAATTTTAGGAACTTTGGTCGTCCGTTATTCTACTGAGGAATCATCTCTGTTTTGAATAGGAAATTTGAATTTTAGGAGCTTCGGTCGTCCGTTATTCTACTGAGGGATCATCTCCGTTGAAGAGGAAAGTTAACTACTATCTGGTCGTAATCCAGGCTTCAGAAAGAATTAAGTTGTTATCCGGTCGCATCCGGGCTTCAACTTGTATTTAGGGCATACTAATATCCAGTCGACTCCGGGCTTCTTAGTAACTGTCCAGGTGAAATTTCTATTTGGTCAAAATCCAAGGTTCGCAATGACCCTCACTGTTATCTGGTCGTAATCCAGGCTTCATAGTGTCCTTTACCGCTATCTGGTTGTAATCCAGGCTTCGGGACGTCTCATACCATTATCTGGTCGAAATCTAGGCTTCATGGTGTTTCATACCATTATCTGGTCTAAATCCGGGCTTCATGGTGTTTGGAAGAAATCAAGATATTATCCGGTCGTAATCCGGGCTTCATAACTTGTGTTAAAGATATACCACTATCTGGTCGTAATCTAGGCTTCATAGTATTCTTGGTTGATATCTGGTCGTAATCCAGGCTTCACAATGTCTTCCACCATTATCTGGTCGTAATCCAGGCTTCATGGTCTTGTATTGCTATCTGGTCGTAATCCAGGCTTCATAATAACTTGTTGAGCTGTTATCCGGTCGTAATCCGGGCTTCACGGCTTGCTGGGGATTAAACTATTATCTGGTCGAATTCGGGCTTCATAGCTTGCTTTTACGAGATACCATTATCTGGTCGTAATCCAGGCTTCGCGGTAGTATGATACTGTTATCTGGTCGTAATCTGGGCTTCACAATATGCTGTAGAAATCAAGATATTATCCGGTCGGATCCGGGCTTCATAGCTTGAACTTTGTGAGAATTTGATTGTATCTTTCCTGAAAGGTAAAGGTTAATTGTATGTAATGCATGATATGTATCAAGAAATGATGTTCTCAAAATAAATGAGATTGTGTTGTATGATGTGTATGCATATGTCATGATGTATGGACATGTAATGTTTTTTATGACAATCTCTAGCTGGGGAAAATAAATCTTGGGTTGCTGCTGGAGAGTGCGAGAAGTTGAATTCTTCGTTTCCGCTGGGGATAGTGAATGAAGATGATTATGAGCATATTCCTGCAGAATAGAACAACTCCGATGAGGAATAGACTGACGAGGAAATGACTCTATTGGGAAGAGATGTTTCTGCTAAAAGATCCGTTGATTTGGAGGAATAAACTCAACTGGGGATGAATTACCGTTACTGGTAATAATGAATCCTGTTGGGGATTGAGTTTCTGTTTGTGAAAGGAAGGAACTCCGCTGGATGTTTTTCCAATGGCGACTTCACTGGGGATAATCTTTTAGACTCTACTGGGGATAATTCTCCAAACTCCACTGGGGATAATTTTCCAAACTCCACTGGGGATAATTTTCTAGTGTTGATGATAGATAAACTCTGCTTGGGGAGAATGGCATCCTGTTCGGGACCGCTAATATCACTGTCTTTTTCTTACTCTGCGGGGAGTGAATGTTCCTTCAATTGTTTTCTCCAACTAGGTCTATCTCTATACCTGGATGGACAGAGCAACTTTACGGTTTGGACATTTCTTATTTGCCCCTGTTTCTGATATTATGAGTAATCGTCTTTTGTTTCGCATGTAAATATTAATGAGCAGCAATTATTGTCAAATGCATATATCAAAAATGAACCATTGGACGTTCTTGCAAAACAAAACAGAAAAAGAAAACAATTTGAAATTTCTTCGTGAAAATGAATTGTATTGATTTTGAAGTCGGCCTTAAAATAGGAGTTTTTGTTCAAGAGGCTGACGTCCTAGTAAGAGAACATCTCCGAACAATAGAGTTTATACAATTTGTGAAAGACAAAGAAAAACAGCTATGTTAACAATCCCACTGAGTTCCAACTCTGCTATTGCCTTTATATCCTCGAGCATCTCATCACTTTTCTACTTGGTTGAAGGTAGATCAGATTGATTAGCATCGTCCGAGCTTGATAGTCGATACCGAAGTCTGATTGCAAGGTGATCCAATGAGACATATTTTTATGCTTTAATCCCTAATTTTTGCCTGGACCGCTCTTTCGGGTTTTCAGTCCACCGGGATACCCTTTTTTACCCAAGACGCCTTTTTAGGTTTTCAACTTGTAGGGTGTATATATTTTTTCATTTTCATCCCTTATTTTTGCCCGAACCCTTTAAGTTTGCCGGGAAGCCCTTATTTTTACCTAGGCCAGTCAACCTAGCGGGTCTTTAATTATGCATAGTATTTTTTTACTATTTCTGCATTGATAGGGTGAGGAAGGTCGTCACCATCCATGGTGGTTAGAATCATAGCTCCTCATGAGAAAATGTTCTTAACCACAAATGACCCTTCGTACGTAGGGGTCCATTTTCCCCTAGGATCACCTTGCGGCATTATGATGCGCTTGATCACCATATCCCTAACTTGATATTCTTGTCATCTGACTTTCTTGTTAAATGCCTTGATCATCCGCTTTTGATACGTCTGACCATGACAAATAGCAGTAAGTCTCTTTTCATTGATTAAGTTCAGCTGATCAAGTCGGGTCTGGATCCAGTCGTCCTCGCTCAAACCTGTATCCTTCATAATCTGAAGAGAGGGTATCTGAACCTCGATGGGTAAGACTGCCTCCATCTCATACACTAAAGAGTATGGTGTTTCCCCTGTTGGAGTTCGTTTCGAGGTTCGGTACCCATGAAGAGCAAATGGTAACATCTCGTGCCAATCTTTGTATGTCACCGTCATCTTCTGCAGAATCTTCTTGATATTCTTATTAGCCGCTTCAACAGCCCCATTCATCTTCGGCCGGTAAGGAGAAGAGTTGTGATGCTGTATCTTGAACTGCTTGCAGAGCTCGGTGATCATTTTATTGTTGAGATTTGTACCATTGTCCGTAATGATCCTCTTGGGTACACCGTATCGACATATCAGATTATGCTGAATAAACTGTGCCACGACGTTCTTGGTCACTGTAGCAAAGGAAGCTGTTTCAACCCACTTTGTAAAGTAATAAATAGCTACCAGGATGAAACGATTCCCGCTCGACGCAGTAGGTCTGATTTCGCCAATCATATCGATGCCCCACATTGCAAAAGTCCAAGGAGCTGTCAAGATGTTCAGAGGAACTGGGGGGATGTGCACCTTATCAGCATAAACTTGGCACTTATGACAGGTCTGAGAATGCTGATAACAGTCGGCTTCCATGGTAGACCAATAATATCCTGCCCGTAGGATCTTCTTTGCCATGGTGTGTCCACTGGAATGAGTCCCAAAAGTACCTTCATGTAACTCTACGATGATCCTTTCTGACTCGTTCTTATCCATGCATCGTAGCAAGGTTGTGTCACGGTTACGCTTGTAAAGGATACCATTACTGATGAATAACTTTGCCGCGAACCTCCTCAGAAACTTCTTATCATTAACAGATGCACCCTCGGGGTACTCTTGAGCCTTAAGATACCTCTTTACCTCGTGAAACCAGGGTTTATCTGCCACCTCTTCAGTCTCAATGTCACAGCAATGTGCGGGTTCGTCCAACTTCTCAATGGTAATCTAGGGAGCCTCATTGTCCCACTTGGCCTTGAACATAGAAGACATCGTAGCTAGCGCGTCCGCTAACTGATTCTCCTCTCTTGGGAAGTGTTCAAAGGTTATCTCTTAGAAGTGTGGAAGCAACGTCAATACATACTCTTTGTAAGGAATAATATTTGGGTGCTTCGTATCCCACTCGCCTTTGATCTGGCTGATCACGAGAGCGAGAGCGGAATCTTCGAATACACTTAAGAACTTAATCCTTAGGTCAATGGCTTCTCGAAGGCCCGTGATGCACGCTTCATACTCTGCCATGTTGTTGGTGCAGTTAAAACATAGTTGGGAGGTAAACAGAGTGTGATAGCCTTCAGGAGATATGATCAGGGAGCCAATGCCATTACCCAAAGTGTTTTAAGCTCCATCAAATTACATAGACCATCGGGATCCTTCCTCAGGTCCTTCATCTGGTCCAGGTTTCTCACGGTCGATTACCAACATGATGTTCTCATTCGAGAATTCGAAGTTCATGGATTGGCAGTCGTCTACAGCCTGATGCGCCAAGTGATCCGCCAATACACTTCCCTTGATTGCCTTTTGGGTTGTGTATTGGATGTCATACTCAGTCAAGATCATCTGCCATCTTGCTATTCTTTCGGACAAGGCAGGTTTTTCGAAGATATACTTGATTGGATCCATCTTTGATATCAATAGAGTAGTGTGAGTCAGCATATACTGTCTCAGCCGGCGAGTAGCCCATGCCAAAGTGTAGCAAGTTTTCTCAAGCAACGAGTATCGGGTCTCGCAGTCGGTAAACTTTTTGCTAAGGTAGTAAATAGCATGCTCTTTTCGGCCAGACTCGTCATGCTGCCCCAGCACGCACCCCATTGAATTGTCGAGTACTGTCAAGTATAGGACTAAAGGTCTCCCTTCAACTAGAGGCATCAGAATAGGTGGCTCTTGGAGATATTCCTTGATCCTTTCGAAAGCGGCCTGACATTCATCGTTCCATCTTACCACTTGATCTTTCTTCAACAGTTTGAAGATTGGCTCACAAGTAGCAGTCAGGTGTGAAATGAATCGGGCAATGTAATTCAGCCGTCCCAAAAAGCCTCTGACTTATTTTTATGTTTGGGGATCTAGAATTTCCTGTATAGCCTTTACCTTTGAAGGATCCACTTGAATACCTTTATCACTAACAACGAAGCCCAGCAGCTTACCAGACCTTACTCCGAAGGTACACTTGTTCGGGTTTAACCTCATCCTGTACAACTTTAACCCGTCAAATAGCTTCTGGAGGTGGTCAAGATGTTCCTCTTCAGTCTGGGACCTTGCAATCATGTCGTCAACGTATACCTCAATCTCATGATGAATCATGTCGTGGAACAAAGCGACCATGGCGCGCTGATACGTTGCCCCAACATTCTTCAATCCGAACGGCATGACTTTGTAGCAAAAGGTACCCCACTTCGTGATGAAGGTTGTCTTCTCCATTTCCTCGGGAGCCATCTTAATTTGATTGTAACCAGAAAAACCATCCATAAAGGAGAAGACCTTATGTTGTGCGGTGTTGTCAACCAGGACATCGATATGAGGCAGAGGGAAATCATCCTTGGGGCTGGCCTTGTTCAGATCCCTATAGTCCACACATATCCGGACCTTACCATCTTTCTTCGACACCAGAACCACGTTGGCAACCCACTGCAGGTAAGAAGTAACTGCTAGAAAACCGACATCAAACTGTTTCATAACCTCAGCTTTGATTTTCAGACATCTCTCAGCGTATTCGGAGAACTTTCTGCTTTACCGGAGGACAATCTTCTTTGGTGGGCAAGCGGTGAACCACAATATCGGTATCCAACCCAGGCATATCTTCATAAGACCAGGAAAAGATCTCAACATAGTCACGCATCATCTATATTAACTGTTGCTTGACACTAGACTCCAGATTTGCACCGATCTTGACCTCTTTCTTGTCTTCCTCGGTACCCAGATTTACCGATTCCACTGGCTCTTCATGGGGATGTATGGCCCTCTCTTCCTGAAGTAACAATCTAGCCAGTTCCCCAGGCACCTCACAATCATCTTCACCTTCGTCCTCGGCTTGGTTGATCGGACTTTCGAAGTCATAACTGGCAGTAGCAGAGTCGTTATCAGTGGGATCTAGAGTGGATGTAGACATGTATATGTGAGTGTGTGTAAGACAAATAGCTGTTTTGATAAAGTGTAAGATAGAAAAGAAAAACAAGGAGCTCAAAATTTGTAATGCAAGTAAACGTCCAGTGCTTTTATTGATGATATATGGAAATGACACAAAATAAGCCCTCAAACAAAGCTACGGTGTCTCGGGCGAGGCATCGGGCCGTAAAAATTTTCAAATTGTCTATTACAAATCCCAAAACAAAAGTCTATTACTGTGTAATAAAAGAAACAGGCACGAAGTCCTTCGTTGTCCAATTGTTCAAGCCAACATCGGTAGTCGGGTAAATCCAGTTGTAGAAATTTGACTCTTCATCGTCATCTTCAATTGCATTCACTTCCGGATTACTGATACACAGGGGAGGTCTTCCAATCCGCGCACGCCAAACATCCCTTTGAGCTTCTGCAGTAAAACCCAGACCAAAATTGTCAGTCTTATGGGAAAAGTCAGCGAGTTGGCCCCAATTCGCACACCCGCCTTTTTCAATAATAGCCCGGGCATCCTTGAGGGAAGCCATCTTCATTGGAGGATCTTCAGCAACAGTTTCAGTCGACGCCAAAGTCTAGGGGACTTCTTCAAAGTTCTGGCATGGGGTTTCAATGAACTCCCCATCCATCTCCACATACCGAAAAGAGTTAAGGTGGCCTTCCATGTACTCATCTTCTCCTCGTACAGTAACAATTTTCCCCTTCACTGGATATTTTAACATTTGATGGAGCGTAGAAGTTACTGACCCAGCCTTATGAATCCATGGGCGACCCAGTAAACAGGAATAAGATGGTCGAATGTCCATCACATATAACGTAGACGCAAAAGTATGGGAACCAACCTTAAAAGGGACATCCACCTCTCCATGTACCATCCTTTTGGACCCGTCAAAGGCCCTAACCACAATATTACTTGGCTTCAGAACCAAACCTTCACAATCCATCCGATCTAATGCTTTCTTGGGTAAGACATTTAACGAGGACCCAGTATCTACCAGCACGTGAGCCAGAGTAGTGCCCCTGCACTCGATTGAAACATGCAGAGCGTCATTGTGATTCTTTCCTTTGGCAGTCAGATCTGCATCGAAGAAACCCAACCCGTTGTCAACGGTCAAACTAGCCACACAATCTTTGAACTGATCAGCAGATGTTTCCCGTGGCACATGCGTAATTTTAAGTAAAGCAATTGTAGCCTTAGCATGGGCTTCTGAGCACAACAATAAAGATAACATGGAGATCTTCGACGGGGTTTGCCCCAGCTGCTCGACTACGTTATAGTCGCTTTTCTTGATGATCTTCAAAATCTCCTCTATCTCATGTCTAGAGGTTTCAACAATAATCTTCTTCGGTGCCTCCATCCGGGCAGGCTCACCAGTGATCTCTTTGCCCTGAGCGTCAGATGACTGGTGACAAGGATAATGATTGGAACTTTAACAGGGACAGTAGCAGATGCATTGGCAGGTGAAATAGAAACAGGCTTCCGAATAGTTGGTGGGGAGATCTCAGGGGAGAAAAGTCTTCCGCTTCGGGTGACCTTGCTAGACCCAACAATATTGTTGACATCAGTATCAGCCTCTTCAACCTTTAAGTCTTGTTTGATCCCATGATAGTACACATCAGCCCCATAGTGCCACGAGACAGCCTTATCCAAAGTGTACGGGATAGGACCAGGGATAATAATGACCAATGGGGAAATTCTCGGAACAAATGTAATTCTAAGAGGCTTTCTCGAGAAAGCCTTGGAAGGATTGGCGGAAATGGTTATTATGGAAACATCTTCAACAGGAATCAATGGAACCAAAGTTTTCTCGAACAAGATCTCTTTGTTATCCATTAGGCGTTGAACACCTGACTTCAATAGATGACAACCAGCAGGCAGGATTGAACACAGATGGCAACCCTCGCCACATCCCGGAAATAAACCGACTGATAATAGATTTTTCTTCACTATCATCAATGGAGTAGAATAGTCTTCCACAGAGGTCACGAATGAATCATCATCCACAGAATTTACTCCATGCTTAGGCATAGGAGCAGTCATATCATTAGGCTTTTCTGGCGCGTCAAATTCAATCTCTTTAGCTTCAATCAAATCTTGTACCTTATTCCTCAAGGCCCAGCAATTGTTTGTATCATGCCCTGGGCTATCAGAGTGATAAGCACAGCGGACATTCGGATTATATAGCGGTGATGTGGTACTGGGATTCTTCGGAGCTTCCCTCAGAGTCACCAAGTTGGTTTTCAACAGTTGCGGCAGAATTTGAGATAGGGTCATACTGAGCCGAGTATAATGTCTTTGTGATATCTCTACTCTTTGCTGATTGTTGCATTGTGGGGCAACAGTAGGTCTTGATATAACTACCGCATTCATTGCTTAGCGGCGCTCAGGTTAGTTTTGGCTCCTCGAGCTGTAAACTGCACTAGATTCCTTCTTGAAAGGCTTCTCCTTTGTACTTGACGAAGCACCCTTCTGTATCATGCCACTTTTGATACCAGCCTCAACTCTCTCCCCCGTCAAAATTAATTCTGTGAACCCAGATGATGAACTACCGATCAAATGATTGAAATACGGACCACACAAAGTCCCAAGAAACATATCCACCAACTCCCTGTCAAACATAAGGGGTTAGACTCTTCCAGCAAGATCTCTCCATTTCTGAGCGTAGTCCTTAAAACCTTCGCTCGCACCCATAGACATACCCTGAAGTTGATTACGCGTGGGAGCAAGGTCGGCATTATACTGGTATTACTTGTAAAAAGCAGCAACAAGATCCTCCCATTTGCGGACATTAGCTCCTTCCTGTTGATAGAACCATTCAAGTTGAGTCCCTGACAGACTATCTTAAAAGAAATGAACCCACAGGTTCCTATCAGTAGTGTATGGTTGAATCTTTCTGACATACAAGCGGAGGTGTAGCTTCGGGCAGGATACTCCATCATACTTAGCAAAGACAGGAGCTTTAAACTTGTGTGGGATCACCACCCCAGGTGCCAAACCCAAATCTCCGAAGTCCAACCCAGGTATCTTCTGAATCTCCATTGCACTCAACCGGTCTTCGAGTTACTTATACCTATCCTCAGCCGGAGGATACTGGTCTTCATCAAAGCCAGCGTCATTGTCAGAAACCACAGGGCTAGGAGCCTTCCTTTCCTCTTGATTCTATCCTCCTCCAGATGAATGAGACAAATCAGCTTCCTGTTGCAAATTGTTCCCGAATTTGTGACCCATATTCAGCAGAACCACCCTCTTCTTCTTCTTCTTCTTCTTCTTCTTCTTCTTCTTCTTCTTGTCTTTCAAGATAAGAGTCTTCAAATCTTGTTGCCCTTTGGCCATGTTCAGGAACATCTCCTGGAACTGAGCATTATGTGCTTGAAGATCCTTAATGGCTTGATCAATAGGTGTTTCAGAATACATGATTGCTGAAATAAACAGCGAAGAAGATGAGAAACCTGTAATGGTACCTGTGATGAGGTCCATGGGAATAGAATGCGTATGAAATGATTTCAAAGACTTAGGGAGATTCAAATTTGTAAACCAAAATAAAACACACTTTATTAGATTAAAACTCGAAACAATGTTTAACAAATGCCTTTAAGACGTTATTAAAAAGAAGTACTGAAAAACAAATCTAAATAATAAAAGACATCAGAAATCCCATGGTTGTTTTCCCTTCGTGCTGACATAATCGTTGATTGTCCTCTCATTCTCAAGCTGCCTTGTAAGCTTCAAGATCTTCTGCTCCTACTCATGATACTTCTCTCTGTAGGTATCCCTTTCTTCCTTTAGCTGGATCCAAGATCTCTTCAATGCCCCAAGATCAGTAGGCATGTATGGATGGATGACCGTATAAGGAACACCTTCTTCATTAGTATGTTCTATAATCACCGGAAAAACAACTTCATATGGCATCCCCAGCTTTTGAGCACAGGCTCGAACCCACTGGAGATACGGTTGCATCGGGAGAGAAGTCTTCACTCCTAGCTTGTGGGGGTCAGACCTGTTCACCCTATCCCAAGCTCGTATAAACCTGCGGTGATGTCCCTCAACATCCCCCTTGAAGTTAAAGACTATGCCTGTAAGAAGCAGCTCATGAGGACCGTCTCTCCGAGCGCGTCCGAACTGTCGTAAAGCCAAACAAGGATTGTATGTTATTCCCCCTCAAATTCCAAGCAACGAAACATTAGGGTATTCCCCACAGCGATCAATGACATCTACTTTTTCCATATCTTTAGTACTCCAAAGGATGTTCGTATGAGCAAGGGACATGATTTTGTAAGTCTAACCTACACCTTCATCATTCTTTAATACATATTTGGGGAGGTGCGAAATAAACCACCTCGCCAGCAGCGGTGTACAACACATGAGAGTTCCCCTTCTTCTCACAGTACGGGTATAAAGAGCATGTAGAATATCACCTAAGAGAGTAGGAACTGGGTCACGAGACATGAAAATCTTGACCGCATTCACATCTATGAAGGCATCTGGATTCAGGAACATAACCAAGCCGTAGATGAGGAGAGCCAGGATGTCTTCAAATGCTTGAAAGTCCAAACTATCCCAGAACTATTGAGCTTGATCAATCAAAAACTTAGCCAAGAAACCTTTAACCCCACTCCGAGTCTCCCAGTTAGACATTATATCAGCCATTTTTAGATGTAGGGCTGAAGCAATATCCTCTGGCCTAGGAGCTATCTCCAAACCTACAAAGGGTGTCTGCTCTAGAATAGATATGCCTAGTAAGTCAGAAAACTCCTCCAAAGTAGGGACTAGCTGATAGTCCGGGAAGGTGAAACAGTGATGCAACGGGTCAAAGAACTAGAACAACACGCTCATGTTTTGCTCATCCAACTTGGAAATGACCAGGCTAAGGAGATGACCATGTCTTCTAACAAAGGAATAAGTATCAGGAACTTTTGAAACTAACTCTCTGAGCTGAACAGGGATTTGCATGAAGTTGACTCGAATGGTATTTCTGCGTATAAAAGCCATAATCTGCAAAATAGAACAAAGATGAATCCCCTCGATCTTTGAAATGGTTAGTCTAATGAAATATGCATGTTATGTCATGATGCATGATGTCATGAGAAAACACACAACAAGTATAGCAGGTATCAAACATGGTAAAGGCAAACAAGTCACATAATAGCCCTTAAATTTCATGCTGGTATGGAGTTTAGGTACTACCCTCTTGCAGTTTAGTTAGTTCAACCTGTCCTAGTAATAGTAATCGGGTTCTAGAGGTTCTCAATATCACTGACCATCCTTCATCGGTCATAATTCCAGTCACGCAATCTTTTCTTGCAGCCGAAACCATCTCGAGAGTATGGTCTCAATGAGTGTAGCATATTGCTACTTTCTATGGCCAAGTTGGTCAATTATAGGTTATAAGGTCAGTTGATGCTTAATGGCCCATATAGCAGCCCCATACTCTCCTTGTTCCTCCACAAGGGATATCGGTACCAACTAATGTGTCACACCAACGTATCTACTGCTTCAATCGTATCGTTCTACGACGTACAGTTCCCTCAGTCTATTGCTACTTACCTAAAAGGTGTTCCCCAGATCCGTGTTAGGATCTATAGTAACTTTGATACAAATCCCACAAAGATAAAGCTATCAAATCAAACAATAGAAAACAATATGATGAACTAATCCTAAGGTACACCCCACTTATTAATTCCCCAGCAGAGTCGCCAGTTCTATGATACGGTGGCTAGAACCGGGGTTGTTTCCTTTTTTAGGAATTGCTGGTTTACATTTTGCGTTTGTGTTTGCAAAATGTCGCGGTAAGCAAGAGTCGCCACCTACTTTTATTTTATCCAACAAGGAAAGGAAAAAAGCACAAAAAAATTCCTTTTTCGAGATATTTCTGAGTACGGGGGGTAAATTATAGAAAGGGAAGGTATTAGCACCCTTTTTATCTGTAGTTATCTACGGGCTCTTAGGTACTTGCTCATCATTTTCAAAATTGCTTCTTTGTGTGTTTGTGTGATTTGAAAAGTTTTTGTTTTGACTTCAATTTAACTCTTTCTTCTGTCTTCAAGAGTGTAATGAAGTGTTTTGAAAACTTTGTTTGTAAAGGAGTGTAAGTGTGAAAAATTTTATTTTGATTGAGCAAGTATTTAAGAACTAATCTACCTACTCGAAAAAGAATCGTTCTATGTTTGTTTCCTTTAGACAACGCATTCCTACTATTAGTGAATAGGTAGCACCATCATTGGAGTTTTGAGGGTCAATTCTAAAGGGACGTACAGTCACTAAAGCAATGTTAGGAGGTATTAGTAGTAACCCTAATGTCTTAGATCAATTATTCGAGGCAACAATTATGAGGCAACTATTCCGAGGCAACTTTTCTGAATGGGACTTTGATCTTTAATTAGACAAAAGGGCGACCAATAAAGCATCCTATACTCAATGACCGTTTACCGAAGGCAACCAAGTGGGAGTGTACCCTAGGAGTGCACATGTGCGAGTGATTCAATTTCAGATTATTTATCTTTGCACATTTAGGGTTTGCTAACTGTTTTAAAGTTTACATACATTCTTGTCATGCAACCCTAATTATTCATACATCTAAGAGTTTAATATTTTGCAGAAATTAAAGTGCGGAAATTAAACTACGCTATTACAAGGCTTCGGGTATTTACATAGCCAAAAACAAACCCTTGAAAAATAAAGCGATGAATGAAAATAAAAGACCTAATTCAAACTATTACAACTTGTGAACAGTTACAATAATAGGATAAAAATAAAAAAAAACGCGCGCGATGAAATTAAGATCGGGAAGAAATTAGGGTTTTGACCCTTCTTAACCTAAAAAAGAAAATTTTTTTTTGTTGTTTTTAATTATTTTTTTAAAGAAAATAATTAGGTTTTAAATTAAATAAAAAAATTAATTAGTGATTAAATTAATTAATAAAAATAATTACATGGCCTATTTTTGGTTTTTTGTTATTTTAAGAAAAAGAAAAATATAATTAAGTTAGAAGTAAAAAACCTAATTGTTTTAATTATTTTTAATTATATACAAAAGGAATTAAAGTTGTCTAAAATTAAAATATAATTAAATTAATTAATTTTTTAATAAAAACAAAATCTAAACCTTATTTGTGAAAAGTATTATTTTTGTGATTTTTTGATAAAAAAAAAGAAATAATTAATTTGTTAGTAAAATAAAATAAATTAATTAAGTGAAATAAAATATAAAAAGAAAAAAAGGTGAAGAAATTGGGCCTGAAAGTAATTTAGAGGGGTGCAGATAGCAAGCTTTTGGCCCAAAAGATTTGATCCATTATTGACTTGTTGAATTCAATGCGTTTTGTTGACTAGGCTCCATGGTGCTCCTTCATGGATGGCCTTTGGATTTGGCCATCTGGCCACTTGGAAGACTGGATCTTGAGGGAGCATGGTGGTCCTTTGGCTTGTGTACACATGAGATCTGTAGAAAGAAATCAAGAAAAATTGCAAACGTTGGAGGCAGGGGTCGAACCCCTGACCTCAAGCTCCCCAACGCCTTAACGCTTTCCTGGCTACCACTGGGCCATTTGTATTAGTTGTTATGATAATACAAAATAATAATCAAATATTAAAAAGGCCACATATATCAATTCAGTGCACGGAAATTTGAACAGGCTAATGGTTGATTGCCAGCTAGTCATCTTCCTCCCTGGATCTGTTGGTAAAAGTTCCAAACCTTTACCTACGGACGTTTGTCCGTCACTATATCCCTGCCATTTCTCAAAATCAAGCATGAGTAAGAGAAATCAAAACTAAAGCCATGAATGGCTTCGTCTGGACCTGCTGAGTTCAATGATGGCCCTTTCATGGCCCAATTTTGCCTGTAAACGGAAATCCTAAATTGAACCATAAAACCCTAGCTATGGTGAAATCAATACAAGCCATGAAAATGCAATCAAATATTACAGGAAGCTTGCAAACATGATGGTGATCAAGAATATATCATTAATTCATGCTATCAATGTCTAAATTATGCAAACCGAATTCAAGAAATAAGCAATTTCGTGATGGACTTACAGCGAGATATAGGGCTTGGGAACGCTTGTTCTTGATTGCTTTTGCTTGCTATGGATCCCAGGAAGCGATTGGAATGGTCCAAAGGTCTTGAATTAGCCTCTAAGTAGGAATTCATTTTTTCACTTTTTCTTGTTTTTTCAAGTTTTGTTTATGGTTCATACGCCTCCTTCTAACCTCGCTTTTGGCATGCCCTGGTTCTATATGTATTGAGGAGTGAATTAGGGTTGAAAACCTGGCCTCAATCTTACTCCATCAATGTCCTTGATCTTGATTTGATTCACCTTAAAATCTTTCAAAAATAGGCCTAATCCAATCTTTTTGTGCACACCATTCCTTTACACGAATTTGATCTGATGCTAGATGGATATTAAGACCTGAATCATGTAAAACATCTGGAGTTTTCAATATTTTGGATTTTCTATGATTTGTTTTGATTTAAATTAATTTAATTCAAATAAAAATCAAAACTAATAATAAAAATAAGATATTGACAAGTGGAAAAGGCTAGGGCTCGTGGACCATGTTGCCAACTTAAAAGAAGTGCAAAATATTGGGCCCATTTGGCAAAAATTGAAGTTTTAGGCATAGTTGACTTTTGGCAATTTTGCAAAAAGGGTCAACTTCATCAATGCACAACTTCCTCAATTTTGACTCTTTGGAGGTGTTCTTGGACTTTTTAGAATGCTTGAGATGTCATCTAAGCAACCCTTTTGGTCTCATCTAAATTTGATATTCCATGCTCAAGTATGAAGCTTTGACAAAAAGATGTTTTTGTTGACTTTTCAAAATGACCTATAATGTCCAAATTCATAACTTCTTGTGGGTGCATATTTTGAACTTGGGAGATGAAGATGAATTGTAGAGCATGGAATCCTCTTAAAATGATATTTTTATGGGTCATTTATAATAAAGTATGAGAAAGTTATGCTTGGTCAAAGTTGAGTTGACTTTTCCTACAAAACCCTAATTTAGAACCTTTTGGTTCTTGATGAATTGTGAGCACTCCCTGATGAATCAGGATTAACCCTTGATCAAATGATTAAATATACTTAAAAATGAGGATGTTGACCAAAAATCTTAAAGTTTGACTGTATGTGGGCCACAGTTGACTTTTGCCCTAACACAGTCGATTTTCAGGCCTTTGAGCAATTGACTGAGCAAACTTCCTCTGCAGGGCTTGAAACTTGACATGGATGATCTTGAGAACATATTAGGACATCGGTGAGCATTTGGGATCCCTTGGACTCAAGTATGTTGATGCAACATGAAACCCCAATTTGAGGTAGACTGTCTTAGGAGAGAGCTTGTCTGGTCAACCCTTAGACTTCCTTGAGCAACTTCAGGGTCTTTCTTGAGAGGTTTTGAGAAATATGGGAGGGAAAATTTTGGGGTACAACACCTTCTATGAAACATGTTTATGTGATGATATGTATGACATGTGTATGCAATGATTTCAAGGATTTCGGGAAATTTAAATTTGCGACCCAAAATGAAACGAAGATTTTATTAGTAGAATTCAAAATACAATTGCCTTTTAGGCGTTTCAATTGAAGATTCTAAGAACTAACAAAAATCAGGTTTCCCATGGGAGCTTCCTCTTTGCACCGAGATAGACATTGAGGCTTCTTTCCTCATGAAGTTTCTTAGTAAGCTCTAAAACCTTTTTCTCCTGGGCATAAAACTGGTCCTTATAAGTATCCCGCTCCTTCTTCAGCTGAATCCAGGACCTCTGTAATTCTTCAAGATCAGTGGGCATATCAAGATGAAGAATCGTATAAGGAATATCCCCTTCAGTAATGGGCTCCACAATCACTAGTAAGATGACTACATATGGCATCATAAGATTCTGAGCACGAGCTCGTACCCATTGGAGATAAGGTTCCATAGGAATGGAAGTCATCGGTCCCAAAGTCCTGATGTCAAATATATTTACCATTCCCCAAGCTCGTATGAACCTCCGGCGATACTCTTGAACATCATCCTCATAGTTAAACACAATTCCCTAGATAAGCATTTCATGAGGACCATCCCTTCGAGTGTAACCAAATGGTCGCAGAGCCAGAGAAGTATTATAAGTTATGCCTCCCCTAATGCAAAGTAGTGGGACATTATGGAATTCCCCACAGTGGTCAATAATAGAGACATCTCCCATAGATCGGGAATACCAGAGAATATTCGTGTGAGAAAGTGACATTATCCTTTGCGACCAGCCCAAACCTTCTTCATTCTTCAGTACTGTCTTAGGGAGGTGAGAAATAAACCACCTCAAAAGCAATGACACACATCACATAAGTATCCCTCTTTTTTTGTGGTGCGGGTGTGGAAAGTATGCAAGATGTCTCCGAGTAAAGTGGGCACAGGGTTGCGAGAAAGGAAGACCTTGATAGCATTCACATCTATAAGTAAGTCTGGATTAGGGAACAATACTAACCCATATATGAGAAGGGATAAGACTTCCTCAAAAGCCTGGAAGTCCAAATCATCCCAAAAAAACGGACCGTTTTAGGTGTAAAGTTGTTGCAATGACCTCTGGCTTCGGAGCTTCTTCCAAACTGGTGAAAGGAAACTGATCCAAAATAGGTATGCCTAATATCTGAGAGAACTCTTCCATGGTGGGTACCAACTGATAGTCTGGAAAGGTGAAGCAATGGTGCTTAGGGTCAAAGAACTGAAAGAGCACACTCATCATCTTATCATCAAAACCAGAGGTAACCAGATTGAGGAGTCGACCGTAGTTCTTGGTGAATGAGGAAGTCTTAGAAACCGTGGATACTAGCTCTTTGAGTTGAAGCGGTATTCTCACAAAGCTAATTCAGATGGTATTTCTACGAGCGGAAGCCATGATCTATAAAATAGAATAAAGATAAATTCCCCTAATCCTTGAAATGGTTAGTGTAATAAAGAATGAATGTTTATGATGCATGGTGTCATGTTTAAGCAAATTAATCACACACAAGCAAAGCACACAAGACCTTAGGTTTAGGCTTGCATGGGGTTTATAGGTAAATACCCTCTTGAAGTTTAGTTGGTTTCAAACCTATCCTAGAAATAGTAATCGGGTTCTAAGGAGTCTCCATATCATTGATCTTTCTTTATCAGTATTATCTCAGCTTAGCAATCTTTTCTTGCGGCTGAAACATCCCGAAAGTCCGATCTCAATGAGTGTATTATTGAGTATCAACCAATTCCCAGCTTTACACTGTGACTGGCTATCTCACTACTTTCTAATGGCCAAGTTTATTCAACTAAGGTTCTAAGGTTTGTTAGTTCTTCACGACACCACGCGGTGACCCCGTATTCTCCTCGATTCAACAAAAGGGATATCGATACCAACAAAAGTGTCACACCAACACAGCTATCGCTTCAACCATATCGGTCTACAGCATACAGTCTCCAAGATCTATTGTTGTTTACCTAAAAAGATACCCCAGATCCGGGTATAGGATCTTTATAAGAATACCCCAACAAACCCTTAAAAGTCAAGCAATCAAAGCAAGCAAAGAAAGAAATTTAGAATGATCTAGATCCCTTAGGTAAACCCTACTTTATTAATCCCCATCAAAGTCTCCAGTTCTGTGATACAGTGGCAGAACCGACTGTTTAAAATTGGTTTACATTTTTTTGTTTGCAAATGTCGCGGTAAGCAAGAGTCGCCACCGGCTTTTCTTTTACCCAACAAGGAAAGGGTGAAAAGAACAGAAAAATACCTTTTTTTTCGAGATTTCTGAGTACAGGGGGTAGATTATGGAAAGGGAAGGTGTTAGCACCCTTTCCATCCATGGTTTTCCATGGTCTCTTAGGTACTTGCTCGTTTTCTAAAATTTATTTTGTTTGTGTGTTTTGAAAAGCTTTGAAAATTGCTTTAGTGCTGCAATTCACTTTATGGTAACTCTTGTATCAGTCCTCAAGAGTGTGATAAAGTGTTTTGAAAACTTTGTTTGAAAAGTATTTAAAAGTGTGGTGTGTAAAAACAATTGTTTGAATAAGTACCTAACAGGTATCTACCTACTCAAAAAAAAGTTTGTTCTTTTCCTCCTATCCTTCAGACAGTGCTATCCTACAATTAGTGAGTAGGTAGCCCTATCGTCGGATGTTTGAGGGACTATTAAAAGGGACGTACAGTCACTAAGGCAACAGGGCAAGATCTCTTGGTAACTATCCTAAATCCCTAAGATCACTTTTATACCGAGGAAACAGTTGAGTGAGTCATCGAGGGACTAGTGATCTCTAGACTTAAGGACAGCCACTAAGAATTCTCACGTTTCGAGAATTGTGTCCATAATTCGAAGGCAACCGAGTGAGGTATACCTTAAGGGTGTAAGTGTACAGTAGTGTGCTTTTTTCAGATATTTTATCTTGCGCAATTAGGGTTATCTAGGTTCAATTAATCATTATCTTTCAGGCAACCCTATTAAACATTCATCTAAACAATTTATCAGGCGGGAAAATAAATGGCGGAAATATAAAGTTGCTAATAATTACAAGGCTTTGGTGCAATTACATAATTAATGACTGAAAACTAAAAATGTGGAATTGAAAAAAACCTAATTAAGTTATTACAAACCAGGCGCAGTTGCATCATTAGTAAAAATTAATCATGCGGCAAAAATAATTACGCGTGAGAATTAACTGGAAAGAAGGTTCAAAAACCATAGAAATCTAATTTGATTATTAAAAATATATTGGGATTTTATGAGAAAAAGAATTGAATTTTGACCTAATATTTCCTAATTAATTTTAATTAATAAAAAAATTAAAGTTAATTAAAATTATTAATTTGCAAAAAAAATTAATTTATTAAAAATAAAACTAAATCCAATTTTTTTGTGATTATTTAATTTTATGATTTTTTATGAAAAAATTTGATTAATAAAAAATAGTTAAACTAAATAATGATAATAAATAAATAAAACTAGAAAAGATTAGAAATTAGGCCTGAGGGGGGTGTAGGCCTAGATTGAAGGGTGTTGTTCCTGAATTCTGCCAAGCCACAGTATGGTTGGCTCATAGCACGCGTTGGATTCAGTAGGAGGCTTGTTGGGATGTCCACCATGGAGATGCAGCTTGGAAGCGTGAGATCTGGCCAAGGAATGATCCAAGGGTGATGATCTGGAGATCTATGGTGTGCGTGCTTGCAATGAGGGCATAGGATCTGAAAAGAAATTGAGAGAAAATAGAAAATGTTGGAGTCAAGCGTCGAACCCCTAACTTCCCACACACAACGCCTTATGACCCTTCCTTCTTACCACTGGGCCAACGCTTCATTCATTATATCAAATACAAATAATATATTATATAGCATAATGAGTCAGTGAATTAATAAACGCGCGCGAGATTCAAACTGTCCAACCAGGTTTGGATACGCCATCATCTTCTCCAAAGGAATTGTCGTTTTAGACAGGACTTTTACCTACGGACATATGTTGTAACTATAAACCTGTAAATCTCAAAAATCAACACCAGGCGAGATAAATTAAATCTAATTACATAGATCAACTGGGTTTGATCTCTTGAGTGCAATGGTGTTCATCTTTGGCCCTGATTTTGCCTGAAACGAAAAGCCCTCAAACGAACCTCTAAACCCTAGCAATGGCATATCACACATCCTACATCTAAACACGAATTCAACTATATAGAAACTTTCTATACATCCATATAAACACAAATATGCAATCAAAATAGATTAATAATGCAAGAATGCATGGATACAAATTTGAAAAAATGTAGCAAACCGTGATGATGTAGGTGATGATTATTGAAGCTTTGGCGTCTGGGGGTGATGCAACTAGCTTCAAAGTACCTCCAAAAATCGATTGCAAGCCTCAGGATGCTTTGAATCCCTCTTCAACTATGAATTCGATTGGCACTTTTTTTGTGAAAATTTTGGAACTTTTCTGGACTTATGGAGGCAGCTTTTTCGTCCCCTTTGACCTAGGGTTCTTGTGTTTATGTAGTGTATCTTATTAGGGTTGCAAATGTGGAAAGAATCCAATGATTTCAGGAGAAAATATCCTCCTTTCAGTTATGTTATTTTTTTCATATTTTTGGAACAAATCCAATCTTTTCCTTCCTCCACGATTTTGCTTTGATTTGCCAGCATGTTTTGATGATTATTTGAAAAGGAAAAGATTTGAAAATCATATCTTACATATTTTCTATTATTTATTTATTTAATTTTTACTTTTAATGAATAAATAATCAAAATAAATAATAAAAATAATGGAATAATATATGAGTGAGCTCAAGGGTCATGATCCATGTTAGGAACAAGTTGCAAGCATGAAAACATGGGCCCATTTGGAAAAATTCAAGTTAGGTCAATATTAGCTTCATGCACATTTCCAAAAATTGGTCAATTTTAGCAATGCATGTCTTTCTCATTTTTAACCCTAAGAGGGTGTTCTTGGACTTTTTAAAAATCTTAGGATATCCTTTAAACAACCCTCTTGGTCTCATCTCAATTGTATCTTCCATGTTCATGTAAGGAGCTTTGACCCAAAAGGTGTTTTTGTTGACTTTTTGAATGGACCTATAATGCCTAAGCTTATATCTTTTGATTGAGGCATTTATTGAACTTGAGGGCTGAAGATAAATTGTATGGAATTGGATTCTCTTCAAAATGATCCTTGGTTGGAAAATTTCTGATAAAGTATGAGAAAGTTATGCCTGGACAAAGTTTGGTTGACTTTTCCTATAGAAACTCTAATTCACCATTTTTTACTTTTGATGAGTTAGGAGCATTTCTTTAGGAATCATGATCAACCATTGATCAAATGATGGATATTACTTCAAAATGTTGATTTTGACCAAAAATCTTGAAGTTTGACTGTATTTGGGCCACAGTTAACTTTTGACCTAGTATAGTTGATTTTCAGGCATTTGAGAAGTTGACTGAGCAAACTTGTCGTGCAAGGCATGAAACTTGGCATGGATGATATTGAGGACATATTAGTACAATGGATACCATTTGGGATCCTTGTAACTCAAACATCTTGATGAGGAGTGGAACCCTAGTTTGAGGCTTATTGTCTTAGGAGGAGGATTTGTCTGGTCAATTCTTAGTCATCCTAGGGCAGGTTGGGGATTTCAATGGGCATGTCTTGAGTGAAATGGGAGGGCAAATTTTTGGGTACAACAAGTATTATCTATCTTAGATAATTTTGTACATCAACTAGGTGACTTTTCTTATGTATGAAGTTTCATATTCTTACTTGGTTACTCTTGAGTCTCATCTTGAGTTAACTTACTATAAAAGTCACACTTTGCATAATTCTTCAATTATGCTCTTTTATTTTGATCTTTACTTCTTAAAATTGACCATTGTTTGCTTCTCTCCTTTGGCCATTTCTTTTGTGTGCTTTGTGTGCTTTCTTTTCCCCATGTTTATGATGTTTGTATGTGTGATATTAGAGATCATTTGCTACTTAATTGTGTGTTTTGTCACCCTCTAAACATGTTCCCTCTTCATCAATCCATTTCTTGTGCTTCACCCACCTTTAGGAACATGTTAGGGTTTGGTTTTGACCTAGTCTTGCCTTATCTTTTAAATGTGCTTAAGTAGTGATCCTTTATGGTTGTTAGAGGTCATTGATATGTGTTATATTTATATGTGTGATTCAGACTTTACTCTTAATTGACGTGTCTTTCCATGTTCACTTGGTCACACACTTGTTCTTACCTCACATTACAACTTGGATTGAAACTATTTTGTGTAGTTTGGTGTTTGTACCATGTTTTCAATGACTATTTGAACTTATTCTTGACCATGAGGTTTGTGCTAAGTGTATAACATGTCAATGTTTTCCCCTTATTCTTCACATTACCTTTTCTTTTTCTAATTTGTTTTCTTGTTAGCAATGCATGAGAACTTATGTCCACTTAGGGTTGATTGTGATCCTTTCTTTGTTTGATTGTGATGTGAACCTTTATCGATTGTGTTTGTGTGATAATGATGAATTCTTTATGTGTTCACTTCTGACTTGTGCACTTCTCCATCTATCTCACTTAATGTCACCTTCTTATACCATGCTTGGTTAGACATTTGACACATGAATGCATTTATGCTAGTATACTTGCCTTTTTGACTTTTCTTATGATCCTTAGATCTCTACCTCTTGCGCATGACCCTTAGGTTTTTTTTACATGTATAAGTGTTATATTTGATGTCACATTTCTTCCCATTTTTGGTTTGTACTTACTTGTTGCCCAAGTCTTATCTTGTTACTTGTTTGAGTTTTATCTTGTTTCATCATGTGAACTTGTCTTGATTAGGTGATGTTTCTTAACATGTAATCCCTTAATGATATTTTGTGATGTCTTAAGCCATGTTTAGACTTAGGTACCTACCTCTTGTCTCATACATTCTTGCATTTTTTATCATGATGTAAAGTTTTGTCTTCAAATTGCCCACTTGCACTCTTACTTGCCTAGGTAAGTAATAGTTCATTCTTCTTGACCTTAATTCCATTCTAGGGTAGTCTAAGGTGTATAACATGTTAAGGTAAGAACCTATATCATGTCTTGATGTGCTTTTATACCATTCTCTTTTGATTTCTTTCATGCTTTCTTCTTCACTTCTTCATTTCTTCAAAGTTTGTTTTCGAGATGTTCATTAATGCATGTATGCTTAATGTTTTATCATCTATATGTGATGTTTTACCATCTCTTCTCTTATGTTTTTATGACATTCTGTTATGTGCTTGATATTTTTCCATCTTCCTTCTTGATGTTTTATCATCTTTATGTGATATTTTATCATCTCTTCTCTTATGTGTTTTATCACATTGTGTTATGTGTTTCATGTTTTCTTATCTTCCTTCTTGATGTTTTATCATCTTTATGTGATGTTTTATCATCTCTTCTCTTATGTGTTTTATCATATTGTTTTTGTGTGCTTGATATTTTATCATCTCTTATTTGATGTATTATCATCTTTGTATGATGTTTTATCATCGTCCCTCTTATTTGATGTTTTGTCATCCCCTATTTATCTTGATGTTTTATCATCCCTTCTATACTTGTTACTTGATGTTTTATCATCTTTTACTTATTATGTGCTTAGGTGATTGCATGTGTGTTTATGTGTTAATTTCTTTCTATTATCTAAGTTTGATTGCTTGTTTCTTCTTCTCTCTTGTGAGATTTCCATGCTCCCCATAGGACCTTTAGTTTATTCTTCTCTAAGTTTGAACTAAATAGGCCTTAGGTTTATTATCCATGCATGACAACATTAGGTAGAACTCCCTCTTATCCAAACTTTAGGTCCATAAGCATGACAACTTATAGGATTGAGATCCCCTATTGTTCGTCTTTTCTCTTTTGCATTCATGTTAAAACTAAAATTCTTTTTCCTTCAATCTTCTCAAAATACTCTAAAACTGCAAAATCCTTTTTCAAGGTAAAAAATATCAACTAGTGAAAACCTTTTTGTCTTCAGACTTTTTCTTTTAAAAACTTTTCAAAAAGGACATGATTCTCTAGCATTGTTCATAAAAAACATACAACTCACCAAAAAATTTAAGGTGAACTACGAGTGCCTTGATCCCCGTTGCACGGTCGATAATACGTAGGCACAAAGATTCGCAACCGCGGCAGACACAATTAATAAAAACTTTCTTTTTATTTGTATATACCTTGCATGCATTCCATTTTATTATTAAACTTTATACTTAGATTTTCAGACACCCTTAGATTAGAAAACTCAATTGGATCCTATGGAGTACCACATACATGAGGGGTGCTAATACATTCCCCTTACGTAACCGACTTCCTTACCCTTTTTCTCTTGGTCGTGAGACCATGCTCCTATCCTTCCCTTGGGTTTATTCAGTGTTTCCTTTCCCTCTCTTGGGATAAATAACATTGATGGTGACTCTTCTATCTTTCTCCTACATTTGCGCTTTGATGAAAATCCTAGACGCGACAGCTGGCGACTCTACTTGGGAGAGATTGACCAATTGTTGGCCCATCCTTATGCAAATCAGTCCTAGCTTGTGTTTTTTTCTATTTTTTTGGGTGTTTTGTTTTTTATTTCTTTACTCCTTTATTTATTAGCTTTCATGCATTGTATCTTATTTCATGGTTTCCTATACTCTAGATATTGTTCTTGTGTTGTCTATCTGTTGGGTGGGTTGTTACTATGAGGTAAAAGGGCCAATACCCAGGCCAGAGTTGTATACCACTAGGAACACATAGGATTAGAGTGGAGAGTCGTGATGGCTGATAGGAGGATGCTCTATCATGTCTGATCATGAGAGCCACAGTCCGAGTAGGTTTTAATGGGGTGTTATCATTATCACGTATGTTGTACGATGATAGTACTTTCAAGCGAACCTACGACTCTGATTAACCTTTGCCTTACCTTGGCCTAGACTTCTCTTGTGAGTGGGAGATGATTCTTTCAGGTACCGATGGTGACTTTTGGTTCTATTGTTGGCTATATGATATCTTGGTTTGTCCCAGACTTATCAGGTTATGATAGCCATTTATTGTGGTGGTTCAGTAGTGTCAAGTGTTATGGAAACCTTGATCCTTTCGTTTTTCATCATAGCATATTTATTTTTCAAAAAAATGATGTACAGAAAATGTTAACTAGCATATGCATGTTTATTCCAGGGTACTTCAAGAGTTATTGTCTGCACCAAAGATGGATAACAGCACTGATAACGGAAAAGAAGCTACCATACATACCTATGGATACAAGTTTTCTAGTTCCAGAGTATCACTATTGAAGAGGTTGAGCACTTTGTTGGTGGGTGATAACCTGAATAAGTTTGCTGACAGTTATGACAGTTTGTTGTGGTTACTTGACATTACTGTCGATCAGAGAGCTCTGTTGACCCTCTTGCAATTCTATGATCCTGGTTTGAGATGTTTCACATTCCAAGATTACCAATTGGCTCCCACGCTAGATTAGTATGCTTATCTCTTTAACTTGAAGATTAAGGACAACATATCTTTTGTATGCAACCCTAAGAAGATAAGAGAAGATTTCATCGCTGGTGCTCTTTATTTGAGCTTGAAGGAAGTGAAAGATAATTGGAAACCAAATGATGGTGTTTATGGTTTCATTTTGGAAATCCTAGAAATAAAATCTAGAGATATGGCGGAGAGAGGAAATTGAGTTGCTTTCAACGCACTACTTGTTGTCATGATCTATAGTGTAGTTCTTTTTCCAAGTAAGAAGGAGTTTGTGGATTTTGCTGTTATGTGTGTCTTCATGACCAAAAAGCCTATACTGACGTTGTTGGCAGACACCTATTATGGAATTCATTCAAGGCATAATAAGAATCAGATTTTTAATATTGTTTTGCCTATATGTTATATAAATGGTTCATGATTCATGTTCCTACGAAGGGTCCGTTTGTGGACACCAAGGACTCTCTTCCTTGGTCAAAGAGACTTGTTGCACTTACTTACTTTGACATCAAATGGCATTATATCTCCAGTGAAGGCTCAGGTATTATCACAAGTTACAGGGACTTCCCCAATGTTCCTCTTATGGGAACACAGGGATGTATCAACTATAATCCTGTCCTAGATTTCTGACAATTAGGGTACACCATGAATGATCAACCCAAATAGATAGAAGTTGTGGAGATTGTGTATTTTGGGAAGGGACAAAATCCATGGTTGTTATGGACAATAGGAAATGCTTGGGAAAAGATTCACAAAAGGTACGGAGACTCAATCGGGAAGAAGATTGTTATCGCCAGAGCTCCGTATATTGAGTGGGTAAAAAAGAGAGCTGAGACCATTATGTTTCCTTTTCAAAGGGAGATTTCATTGTGTGAACAACTTCCTCTTGTTTTGTTTGAATCAATGCCTATTTAAGAATATAATCAAGTTCAAGTTGAAAACGTATAACTTTGTCGGAAAGACCACAAGTCGAGAATGAAGCTTTATGAAGCCAGAGCAGATAAGTTGGACTTGGTTCATAAACTCAAGATGGGCATCAAGGGTACTTCTGAAGTCAGGAAAGATAAGAAGAGACCTAGAGTTAAAAATGATCATGTTTCTATAGATGATTACCAGAAAGCACTAGAAGATGCAGAGAAAAGACGCCTAGAATGTGTGAAGCTTCAGGTGTCTAATAACAAATACAAAAGACAAGTAAGAGATCTAGAAAAGTATATTAAGAGTGCCAGATTGGACGGAGATGCAAAGGAAGCTCAGATAACCTGGGTGATGGAGGAAAATGCAAGACTTAGAGCTCAAGGGGAAGAAATGGAGAATGCTCCCATACCCATTCCACTGCCAGAGTGCAAAGAATGTGACATGTTTCTTGAACAGTGTCAATATTTGGAAACTCATTTATACAAGATGGATGTGGTGATTGAAATCCTTATCAGAGGAAGTGATCACGGGAGGACAAAACATCTATTCACAGGAAACAAAGAGTGGAGTGAAGAGCAATTTAGGCAGGGAGGACCTTTGTATTATGCTGATATGAGGGATCCAACTCTTTGATTGTTGTTTCCATTTGATTTGTACGATCACCACCAGTATTTTTGGATGGGGTCTTTATCTTTTATGATATATGTTTACTTTCTCTTGTATGAACTCATTTGATTCTCAGTTTATTGTATGAATGAAAATCAGTACTTGTCATTGAATTTCTTCGTATTTATTGCTTACCTCTTGTTATCATGTGTGTTTGTTATTCCTAACGGTAGACAAAGCTCTTGAACACCTTGGAAATGACAAACATAGTATGCATACCATGTATTTCATGCATTGCAGGTTTTTTTCAGGCTGGTATTATTATCTCTTGGTTCTTCTTTTCTTATCAGAGATCAAGACGACTACTCATAGATACTCAACTAGAAGCAATCTACCTCGACAAATGGAATAGGTTCAGGCAGAGCTCGTTGAGATGAGGGCCCAGGTAGCCAATCAAATGACTCAGTTCATGGAGGTGATCACCAATATGGACAGAAGGCGGGATGAGTTGAGGGACCTTGTAGAAAACCCTCAGAGGAATCAAAATGAAGGTGGAAATCAGGGGATGTTTGCAGATATCTTCGTTGGACTTGGGAATAATAATGAACAGTTTGTCCAACATTCTTACAATCCATTTCATAACAATCATGGTCATTTCCCACCACCCCCCGGATCTCATCTTCTTATGGGAGAAATGGGTGGACAACAAAACAGAAGGAACCACTAGTTGCCTGAGTTTGACTATGACAATGAAGACTAGTTTTCTGTGCAGAACTTTGACCAGGGTTTCCTTGTTGTGGACCGAAAGTGTTGTATGATTGAGGAGAGTTTAAAGGCTGTGGAAGGTCAGGGTGTTCTGGGAATGGACGCCGATGATTTCGGACTGGTTCCTGGAGTAAGGGTTCCCCAGAAGTTCAAACCTCCTATTTTTGAAAAGTATAATGGGCTCACTTGTCCACGGATGCATGTGAAAGCTTATTATTGTGCACACAGAAGAGGAAGGGTTGTTGATTCATTACTTCTAAGATAGCATGTCTAGGGCATCTTTGGAATGGTATATGAAATTGGAAAGGTCACGTATCTAAAGCTGGAGATACTTGAAAGAGGCCTTTGTCAAGCATTATCAATACAACATCAATATGGCGCCTAATCATACTCAACTGTAGAACTTGTCTCAAGACCCAAATGAATCCTTCAAGGAATACACCCAGAAGTGGCGTGAACTGTCTGCTAGAGTTCAACCTTCGTTGATGGAGAGAGAACTTATTGATATATTCATGAGCACTTTATAAGGGTCGTACTATGATCGCATGATAGGAAGCACTTCTGCAGGTTTCTCTGAATTGGTTATGGCAGGTGAAAGGATAGAGGTTAGTCTGATGATGGGAAGAATCCATATTGGAAATTCCAATGGCTCCTTGGGAGAGGGTAATAAAAAACAATTTGCTGCATATCCCAGTAAAATGAGTGGTGAAACTAACACTTTTCATGCCTGTAGGGGAAGAGGAAGGAACTATCAGCATCAACAAGTTAATGTTGTATCTATTCTAGTGAATGCTCCTCAACAGCAGCGTCGTAGCAACAAAGGCAGCAAAACGCGCCTCATCAGAACAATAATAATCAACAAAGGCATCCTAAAAGATTTGATCCTTTTCCCATGAGCTATTTTGAAGCCCTCTGATATTTTCTTGAGTTAAAGTTGGTCACTTTGAGGAATATGCCAGCTAATCCCGGGAGGCTCCCAACCAACTATGATGCTAACGCTAGATGTAAATTCCATTCTGGTGGAATAGGCCATGATGTAGAGAACTATTATTCTTTAAAGTGAAAGATACATGATTTTTTTGGTGCAAAACCTATTCAGTTCACACCCAACAACGGTCCTAATGTTATCCAACATCTTATGCCACCTATGGAGGCCCAGCTGTTAATACTATTGTTGATGAGGGTGAAGTTTTGAACTTGGTCATGGATGTGGATTTGTTGACTACCCATTTTCCGTTTGTTAAAATATATTTGGTTGATAATGGTATTTTCCTAGACTGTCTTCCTGACTGTTGCAAGTGTAAAGAGAAGTCAGAGGGTTGTGTTGAGTTGAAAGCTCGTATTCAGAAAGGTTACTGAGGAAGACATTGCAATAATTTATATCATGTATACTCAAAGGAGTATTCCTGCTCCAATCAAAACAGTTCCTCTAATGATTACTTTACCTGGTCGGATACCTTATACCAGTGAGAAAGTTGTTCCCTGGAATTATGGTGCTGATGTGTATTACCATGGAGTAAGAATGGTGGAAAGTCCTTCAGAAGAGGATCCTATTGAGGACGACAATGTGAATGTTGATAATTTCTCCGTTATTGGTCAGATGACAAGAAGTGGAAGAGTGTTTGCTCCTCATGATGTACAAGATACTGTTGATGCCCTGGAAAGAACCAAAGGAAAACAAGCGATGATTGATATACAGAGATATGTGCAAGCTAATGTTCCTAAACCAATTATTCTTCCTGGGACTTCTACAACTCCTAACAAAGTTGAAGAGTTAATGAGGATAATTAGAAAGAGTGATTACAACATCATAGACCAACTGTATCAGACGCCTTCTAAGATGTCTATCTTATCTTTGTTTATATATTTTGAGGCTCATGTGAATGCCTTAATGAAATTGTTGAAGAATACTTTTGTGCTGCAAGAGATAATGGTTTGGTCTTTACTGACTTTGATCTCCTTCTTGAGGGGCGTAACCATAACAAAGCATTGCATATTTCCATGGAGTTCAAGGGTACAACTTTATCACATGTGTTGGTAGACACCGGGTCTTTGTTGAATGTATTTCCGAAGTTTGCACTAATGAGGATTGATTACTCTTGTCTGGAATAGCGTACTAGTGGTTTGGTGGTGAAAACTTTTGATGGGTCCAAATTATCAGTATTTGGTGAAGTGGACTTACCTATCAAGGTTGGCCCTTGTATTTTTACAACTACATTTTATGTAATGGACATTTATCCAGCATATTGTTGTTTGTTGGGACGTTCATAGATTCACAAAGTAGAGGCAGTCACGTCTACCCTTCATCAGAAGCTCAAGTATCCTCTAGATGGTAAAACAATCACCGTTTGTGGTGAAGAAGAGTACCTTGTTAGTCATCTAACTTCATTCCATTATGTAGAAGTTGAAGGAGAAGTACATAAAACTCCTTTTCAGACATTCGAAACAGTACAGACAGTTAATGTCCCTCCATCTGAGCCAAGGAAGAAACCTGAGACTTCTATGTCTTCTTTTAAGGATGCTAACATAGTGGTCGAGGCTATTCACCCTGAAGGATGGGGTCATGTTGTGGATGTTATTCCCAAATTCCACAATTTCGACTTGCGTTTCAATCTTGGAAAGTAGAGTGCAGCTCCCAGAGCTCCAAGTTTTTCTACTCCATTGAAGTTCTCCAGTTCTGGTATTGTCCAAGAAGGTTGCACCAATGAAATTGGTGATAATGAAGACAATGTCTACAACATTGATGATTGGATCCACCCTAGTGTTCTAGGTCAAGAGTTGAACAACTGGACTTCTGTGGACGTCATCCAAGTTACAACTATTGAGGAGTAATTTTCTTGTTTTCTTTTATCATGTCATAATTCTTAAACTCTGCCCATGGAGCAGTGAATCTTTGTGTAGAGCCACCATGTTTGATTTTTCAAAATTTTATCATTAAATAAAGGATGTTTTTGCATATAAATATTGTGTTCCCTTTCTTTCTATTTTTATTATTCCTCTAAATGGAAATGTTTTCTTTTTCACACACTATCACTAAAGCATAAAAATATCACTCATGCAGATGCACATCCACCTCGGATTCCATTAATAATGATTCTGCAATCGCTCACTATGACTTTGATAATTTGATCTACCAAGTCGAAAAAGAAGTTAGGGAAGATTGTGATCTCCCTAAAGAGTTGGCAAGATTGTTAAAGCAATAGGAAAAGGTCATCCAACCACACCATGAATCTCTGGAGGTGATTGATTTGGGCACCGAATGTGTGAAGAAAGAGGTGAAGATAGGGGATGATTTAGAGGAAAGTTTGAAGGCAAGACTAATTGAAATTCTCTGTGAGTATATTGATATCTTCGCCTGGTCATATGAAGACATGCTTGGTATGGACACAGATATTGTTGTGCACAAGTTACCCCTCCGAGAAGACTATCCTCCGATCAAACAGAAGCTTCGAAGAACTCAACCCGAGATGTATAAGAAGATTAAAGAGGAGTTTTAAAAGCAGTTCGATCATGGTTTCTTGAAAGTGATTTCTTATCCACCATGGATTGTGAATATTGTGTCGGTACCAAAGAAGGATGGCAAAGTCAAAATGTGTGTTGATTATAGGGACTTGAACAGAGAAATCCCTAAAGATGATTTCCAGCTTCCCCATATTGATATTTTGGTGGACAATACTACTCACTCAAAAGTGTTTTCCTTCATGGATGTATTTTCTAGTTACAATCAGATAAAAATGGCTCCAAAAGACATGGAGAAGACAACTTTCATTACACTGTGGGGAACATTCTGCTATAAAGTGATGCCCTTTGGTATGAAGAATGCAGGGGAACATATCAACGTGCTATGGTCACTCTCTTTCATGACATGATGCATAAGAAGATTGAAGTATATGTTGATTATATGATTTCCAAATCTTAGACAGAAGAATAACGTTTAGTCAATTTGTAGAAATTGTTTGAAAGACTGAGGAAATTCAGACTGAGGCTGAATCTGAACAAGTGCACCTTCAGGATGTGGTCCAAAAAGCTCTTGGGCTTTATTGTAAGCGAGAAAGGTATCGAGGTTGATCTTGCTAAGCTAAAAGAAATACAAGAAATTCCTGAACCGAAAACAAAAAAAGAAGTCTGTGGTTTCTTGGGGATGTTAAACTACATTTCTAGATTTATCTCTCATCTCACAACCACATGTGAGCACATTGTTTAAATTGCTAAAGAAAGATCAAGCGGTCATGTGGAATGACAATTGTCAAAGATCATTTGACAGAGTAAAAGAATACTTACAGGAATCTCCAATCCTTATGCATCTAGTGGAGGGAAAGCCGTTAATTATGTATCTAACAGTTTTGGAAAATTCCATGGGTTACGTGCTCGACCAACAGGACGAGACTGGAAAGAAAGAATATACAGTCTAATACTCAAGCAAGATGTTTACATAGTGCGAGTCAAGGTACTCTTTACTTGAAAAGACGTGTTGTGCACTTTCTTGGGCTTCTAGACGCCTGAGACAATATATGTTGACACATACCACCTACTTGATATCCAAGATGGGTCCTATCAAGTATATTTTTAGAAGCCAGCTCTCACGAGAAGGGTAGCCCGTTGGCAAATGATTTTGACTAAATACAACATCCAGTATACTACTGAGAAAGCCATCAAGGGTAGTGTATTGGCAGACTATCTTTCTCACCAACCTGTGGATGATTATCAGCCGATGAAGTTTGAACTCCCAGATGAAGACATCTTGTATAACAGGGATTGTAATATTCTTGGTCCAAAAGAAGGACCCGAACGAGGATCGTGATGGATGATGGTTTTCAATGGTGCCTAAAATTCTATGGGAAATGGTGTCGTAGTTGTTATTACTTCTCCTACAGGCTTTTACATTCCTTTCATAGCCAGAATTTATTTTGATTGCACTAACAACATGTGAGAATATGAAGATTGTATATATGGGATTGAAGCCGCAATTGATTTGTGAATAAAATTTTTGAAAGTTTATGGAGACTAAGCTCTTTTTATAAGCCAGATTAATGGAGATTGGGAGACTCACACTTAATCTGATCCCTTACAGAGAACATGTCATGGGTTGATTTCGTACTTCGAAGAAATCACATTTGAGCACATCTCGGGGGAAGAAAATAATTTTAGAGATGCTTTGGCCACTATGTCATCCATGTTTAAATTAAAATGGGCTAATGAAGCGCCTTCGATCACTATCAAGAGATTGGATGAGCCAGGATTTTGTTTTGAAGCAGAAGTGGAAACGGATGGTAAACCATGATTTCATGATATCAAAAGGTACCGTGAGACTCAAGAGTATCCTGAATATATGTCAGTCACAGACAAAAAATTTTTTAGAAGGCTACCAGCCAAGTTTTTCCTCAACAATGGTGTGTTGTACAAAATAAATCATGATGGTATGTTGCTTAGATGTGTGGATAAGAATGAAGCAGCAAAGATCATTGAAGAAATGCATGAGGGTGCCTTCGGGACTCATTCCAGTGGACACACCATGGCCAAAAGATTTTGTGATCTGGTTACTATTGGTTCACCTTAGAAAATGATTGCTATAACCACACCAGAATATGCTACAAATGTCAAGTGTATGATGAAAAAGTCCATGTTCCTCATGTTCCTTTGAATGTCTTGACCTCTCTGTGGCCTTTCACAATGTGGGACATTGATATGAGTGGAAAGATTGAGCCAACCGCCTCTAACGGTCATCATTTCATTCTAGTTGCCATAGATTACTTCACCAAATGGGTCGAAGTTGCATCTTATACAAGTGTTACCAAGCAGGTGGTTACTTGCTTTATCAAACACAACATCATTTGTCGATGTGGGGTTCCCGATAAGATCATTATTGAGAATGGGTCGAATCTCAACAATAAGATGATGAAAGAGTTATGAGAAATTTTCAAAATCAAGCATCACAATTCTTCTATGTATCTTCCGAAGATGAAAGGCTTTGTTGAAGAGGCCAATAAGAAAATTAAGAAGATTGTGCAAAAAATGGTGGTAACCTACAAAGATTGGCATGAGATGTTGCCTTTCGCTTTGTATGGCTATCGTACTTCAGTACGTACTTCGATTGGGGCAACCCCATTCTCACTTGTTTATAGAATGGAAGAAGTCTTGCATGTGGAAGTAGAGATTCCTTCTCTGAGGATTATGAAAGATGTTGAGCTTGAAGAAGTTGAATGGGTACATAATCGGTTGGATCAGTTGAACCTCATCGATGAGAAAAGGCTAGAGACTATGTGTCATGGTCAGGTGTACCTAAAGAAGATTAGAAGAGCATTTGACAATAGGGTGCATCCTCAGAGCTATCAAGTTAGTGACCTTGTTCTGAAAATAATTATTTTTCCTCAAGGTGATTCCAGGGGCAACTGGATTCCGACTTATGAAGGGCCATTTTTTGTAAAGAAAGTATTCTCTGGCGGAGCCATGATGCTTACAGCTATGGATGCTGAAGACTTCCCACTCCATGTGGATGCAGACATGGTTAAAAAATATTCCGCATAAAAGGGACCCGCTGAGTCAACGGCTCAAGCAAAAAAGGGCATCCCGACGAACCACAAAAAATGAATAAATGGTTCGGGAAAAATTTAGGGATAAAAAAGAATAAGTGGGAAGAATGAAAAAGAATAATAATTACACCCGCTAAGTTGAAAATCCAAAAGGGCGGCTTAGGAAAAAAAGGGTATCCTGGTGGATTGAAAACCCGAAAGGGATATCCAGGAAAAAGTTAGGGATTTAAAGTGAATGACTATGTCTAGCATCGAATATTTGATTTCATCTACTGTTATAGTTGGTCACCCCGAAGGGTAGGAATTAATCCAGTCATCTTCTTCAGAAAGAAAAAGTGATGAGAGCTTTGAGGTCATAAGAGTTATAGTAGAATCGGAACCTGATGGATATCCATTTTCACATTGCCATTTTTGTAACACTCTTTTGTTTTGTTTTTTCAATTACCTCTTTCTAGGAATTGCTTCTTGATGTAAATTCCTATTTACAAGGCAACTTCAATCAATAAAAGACTTCTTTTTATCCAGAAAAGCTCTTTATTTTCTTTTACTGTTTTGTTTGCAAAAATGTCTGATACCTTTTGATAAGCATTTGCATTTGAAAATTTGATGGTTTTGCACAACATGATAAATATATTACAAATATTACTCATAATTTTGTTTGTATCCCAGTTGGTGGACAAAGTAGTCAAGCCATCCCTAGGGCACGTTTGGTGTGATTTGTTTTGCAGGAACTGTCATTCGCTCGCTTATGTATAATTTGTCGATACCATAACAACATTATTTAAAGATGACTATGGTATCCCTAGCTTGGGTCATTTCCTCAGCAGCATTGAAGTTTCTATTTCTCCCCAGTGATTTTTCCTCAAGCAAAGGGATTGTGGCTAAAAGTTTGATTGATTTAGAAATTCTTGGATATCATTTCCAAACAATAATTGATGTTTTCTTCTCCCCAACATTGCTAAGCAGAGAATCCTTGTCCGAAAGTTGTGATTGATGAGACTTATTGTAGAATTTACATCCCCAATAGATATGTAATACTGTTGTGTTCATGGGAGAATGTCTATTCCATGAAGTAGATTTCTTTGTTCCCCAGCCAAGGGTACGGGTCGACAATTTTGTTATTCCCCGACAAGTCGCTTCACCAAGGTTTTATTATTTAATAATTCTCTGATCTCCCCAGTGGAAGCTTATCTTGAGACGCCTTATGCTGAGAATCTTTTCTTATTCGCCAGCCAAGTCTGTTTGAGAATTGTTTATTTTTTCTCAAGATGAGTCATGTTGAAGCTTATCTTATTCCCCAAAAGAAGCTGCCTTACTGAGATCTTTTTCTTAGGATATCTTATCTCCCCAGCTAAGTTACCTTATTGAGATCTCTTACTCAAGAATTATCATTTCCCCAGGTGAGCCATTTCATTGAAAGTTCTTATTCAAGAATTATCCATTTTCACCAGTAGAGTTTGATCTTGGAGGCTAGTAAGTTTCATATCCCCAGAGGAGTGTGATATCATGACTTGTTATCTGAGGTTTATCATAACCCCGGAAGGCTCGTTCTTATTGAAGATCGTTCGTAAATTCCCAGCTGAGTTTCTTACGCAAAGATTACCTCCTCTCCAGCAAGAGTTTTGTGCATAAGTTATCTTATCTTCAACTTGGATCCTCATATCCCCAGCAGTATAAGAATATGTCATCCCCAGGAAAGAGGTTTCCCAATTATTCCCCAAGCAGTAAGAGATGAATTTTGATTCCCTGCAGGCCCCATATTATTGGTGTCCTCCCAAGCAAGATCCAGTCTTCATTGGTGTACCTTACTAGAGTTTAATAGTGTCGACCCGATCTTCTCTAGTAGAGCTTGAAATTTATTTTTACAACTCCCTTCATAGTTTGTAGCCCTTATTTACCATTTACTCAGTTTTTTACTCCCCACAAAGTTTCAACTTTTCAAGGGCTTCTCTCCAGTGGTTCCTTATATCTTCTTTTCTCCATCAGAATCATGCATCATCACACTGCATCCTCAAAGTGTATTGTTTCCATTCCTTTTTGGAACATTACTCCATGAAAAATTATAAGTCAAACATGCATTGGAATATAAGCCATTGTTCTTTCTATTTTCCCCAGTGGATTTGATAAAAGTTTTGGATTATATCCCCAACAAGATTGCTCTATCCTCAGTATTCTGGTTTTCACCCTTACAAATATCCTTTTTATGTTACCATTTAAGTGGTTGAGTTCCTATTCACTATCTTTAGTAATGATCCAGTTTGTCTCTTGCACAATTTTCTCGGGTTTAGTTTTTACTACCCTTGTTGGTTAATTTCAATGTCTATTGATATGCCTTCTGAATGTCAGGTTTACCCTGATATTCATTTTCAGCCTAGTATTATCTAGTTTCTCTTAGGTCGAGTTTTATCTCGTTACCTGTGCGTGCAATCCAGCTTTGTCCTGATACTCATCTTTGGATTAGTTTTATCTAGTCTTCTCGAGTCGAGTTTTCTACTCATTTTTAAGTCTCATCTTTGGACCAATTATATCTAGTCTTCTTGAGTCGAGTTTTTACTCGTTATTTGTCTCTTCTATTCCTTGGGTTTGTTCAGCATCGTCTACTATCTACCCTCGTTTGAGACTAGCATGTGTCTTGTGAAATACACGTATTTTCCTCCACCTTTCTATATGACCCAATTTCTATTAATGTCTTATTGAGTACTTTTTCATAGTCTAGTTTTATCTAGTTCCTCTTAGGTCGAGTTTTGTCTCGTTACCTTGTTTGCACACCAGTTTCTACTTGGCGCATTCTTTATAGTACTCCCGTAGGCCGCGTTTTATATCGATAACCTCTACTCGATCCCACCAGCATTCAGCTGGCTTGCTAATGGTATAATTTCAGTTTTATGTGTCCTTTGTTGATCGAGACCCATTTATTTCTAGTATACCCGTTTGGATCCAATATTTATTCGTATCTTTAGAGTCTAGTATTATCTAGTTTTCTTGGGTTGATTTTTATCTTATTATTGCAATTTGTGTTCCAGTTTTGTCCTGGCATATTATTTTAGAGTCTATTATTATCTAGTCTTCTTGGGTTGAGTTTTATCTCATTTTCATGATATGTGTTCCAGTTTTTTCCTGACACATTCCTCTAGAGTCTAGCATCCACTAGTCCTCTTGGTGTAAGTCCAATCTCTACTTGGCTTAATTTTCGAGTCCATTCTCTTTTGGCTCATCGATCAAATCCAATTTCTACTTGGTATATCTCTTGAGTCCGATATTATCTAACACTCTTTGGTAAGATTAGGTATTCACTAGTATTCCCCTCTTTTACCCAGTTTTATTGGTATCATCCTTACAAATTACAATTACCCTTGTTTCTTTACACTCTTGTTCAAGAGCGTAAATTTTAGGGTTATTTTAGCATTCAATCCTCTTCCACCTTGAACGTTCAGAAGTTGTCGCTCTTTCTCACTTATCAGGTTTAAGATGATTGAATAGAGGAAGTTGTTGCACCCTAAAATTTACCCTCTTGTTTTTGGAGTTTTAATGGTTTATGTTTTATCATATGCATCCATGCATTATGATAGGATCAAGGTATTCTGGTTCTCAAGTTCTTTTACAAGCTATGAGAGATGGATTGTATTGTAAACCAGTGCAAAGATGGGTCTCCTGCCCTAAAATTTTAAGTCACTCAAGCTATAAAGATTTCTCATACCTCAAGACATTTCAATTGTCTTAATTGATCCATTAGAAGATTGAAATTACAAAGTGTTGATTTGAATCATTGTTCTCCTATTCATCTCTTGGGATTAGGGTTTTGGCCAGATGAAGTGTTTGATACTTGAATGAAACAATTACTTGAATTATTATCGTCTCATTGTCATATGAGGTATCTTTTTTCAAATAAGTTATCCATAATGATCCTTGAAATTATGGTTTTGAAGCTTGATCGTCACCTCTTAACACAAAGGGACCAAAACTAGGGTTTTGGATTTAATCAGGATTTCTGAGTTTTTGACTCAAACTTGATTCCATGCTTCTATACATATCCCTAAGTATCTATGATTGAAAAATTGAGCACCAATTTTGGTTGGAAGAGATTCAATTGATCAATTGGGGTAAAACAATCCTTTGAGCAAAAGTCAACAAAAGTCAACAGTTGACCAAGTGGACTGTTGGTCAAATTTGAGGTCAATGATCATTTTTCAACATCATATGGCCTATGGTTGAAGAAATGCAAGAGAATGGTTGATTTTGGAGTTAACTTTTTCATGAAGGTATCTTGGTGAAATTTGAAAAAATTTATAAGTATGAAAACTCATAAGGCTAGATTTCAAAAATCCATAACTTTTTCATTTAAAAAATTCATAACTTTTTCATTTTCCAAAATTCCAGATTTTCGTGGCAAGTTTTAGTGACTTTAATAGATCCAAATGAGCTATTTTGGTCATGCATAAGATAACCAAACCTTCTATTCACACCCGTGCATGCATTTGTACCAAGTTTGTACAAAAACTCCGAAATTTACCAATTGTCTTAAACCTAAAAGTGTGATTGGCGCGAGCCTTTCGAATGTCCAAGGTAGAAGATGATTAATTATCAATTCCTAAAATTTATTCTGAAAGGACAGTGTGAATGGGTTATTTATTTTTGTGATATCTGCTGGGGAAAGAAATATTTTGTTTTTCCTAGTGAAAAAGGTTTACGGATGAATTTTTTGTAATGATTACTCGTAATGTGGTAACGGTGCCAATACGAGGTTCTCAAAAGAGGGTGTTTGTTATGAGACATGGCGATTGACAAAATAGGTTCAAAAAGACAACAGATATGATCTACGGATGACTTGAGATCCTAAGGAGAAAGAGACCTACGGACGAAATATAAAGAAAACTAGATCTACGAGCGACCTACGATCCTAAGAGAGTGAGACCTACGGGCGATCTACAAGAGAGAAAGATCTACAAACGAACTATAATCCTAAAGAAGAAAGACCTACGGGCGATCATCTAGGAGAGTCAGGCCTAAGAACGACCTACAAGGAAGGCTAGATCTACGGGCGATCTATGATCCTAAGAGAGAGACCTACGGGCGATCTACAGACTGAAATCTAGATCTACGGGTGACCTACGATCCTAAGAAGTGGGACCTATGGGAAATCTTATAGGAGAGTTAGGCCTACATACGACCTACAAGGAAGGCTAAATCTACGGGCGATCTATGATCCTAAGAGAGAGACCTATTGGCGATTTATAGGAGGAAAGTTAGATCTACGAGCGATCTACGATCCTAAGAGAGTGAGACCTACAAGCGATCTACAACGAAATATAGATCTACGAACGACGTATGATCCTAAGGTGAGATCTACGGGCGATCTACAAGAGAAAATCTAGATCTACGAGTGACCTACGATCCTAAGAGGGTGAGACCTACATGCGATCTATAGTAGGAAAGCTAGATCTATGGGAGACCTACGATCCTAAGAGGGTGATACGTACGAACGATCTACATGAGGAAACCTAGATCTACGAGTGACCTACGATCCTAAGAGGGTGAGACCTACGGGTGATCTACAGGCAGAAAGTTAGATCTACGGGCGACTTACGGGTGATCTACAGGCGGAAAGTTAGATCTACGGGCGACCTACGATCCTATGAATGGAAGGTTGACTACAACACAACGACTGAAGGTATGGAAATGACAAAGTGTATTGATTTTGCTTGGATTTGAGGGAAAGATAGAAAAAGGGGAGCGTTTAAAAAACTGACACAGATGAGTGTTTGGAAAACTGACACATATGAGTGTTTGGAAAACTGACACGGACGAGTGTTTGAAAAACTGACACGGGCGAGTGTTTGGAAAACTGACACAGACGAGTGTTTGGGAGTACGAGGCACTTGCACCATTAGCTGGGTATCATGATGCAATGAAGGACGTCAACTATGGATTTTAGAGTGATATTCTCTGTGAAGATGTATTGTTGTTTTGAATGATCCATGTCTTTCGTGCAAGGTACCCTATCTGGCTTATGCTTCATTTGCATGTTTGAATTTTTCTGTGGCGTAATGATCCATTTTAATGGATATGCTACACGTTTTGAGGATGCAATTTAATGCAGTGATGACTACTATATGCAAAGTGTAGAGAAATAAAATCTATGGGGATAAGAACAAGCTTATTGGGAATCGTTGCTCGTTGCTTCGAAATACCAGTATGGACGAACGTTAAAAGCTCGTGATACCAAAGATCAGTGGCACCTTACTGGGGATTGAATTGTTAACGGAGAGAGTTTTCAGGTACGCCACTGAATTCTAAATTATAGCTTTGCTGGGGAGGAAGTGATTTGATCTGACTTCTCTACACCCTCGACTTCTTGGGGTGGTAAAATGGATATGAACATGTTGGGGAGTTACATGATGAATATTACTTGGATCTCTTCGAATGCCTCGGGTCTGTGTTGTATTGGGGAATTACATATTAGACCACTTGGAGTTCACGAGATAGACCTGGACATCTTCGAATTCCCCATTTATTTCTATGCTGGAGATTAGAAGATGGTATTAAGGGGATTACATGCTGAACCATATAAAACCTATCGAAACTCCCGTGTTTACTCTACCAGGGAACTGCATATGTATGTGTTGAATCACACGAAGACTCTGAGTGCCGCAAGTTTACACCGTTACTAAGGAATCATGTTGAATATATGCATTAGGTCGTGTTGCACCCCAAAACTTACCCTCTTGTTTTTGGAATTCTAATGGTTTATGTTTCATCATATGTATCCATGCATTGTGATAGGATCAAGGTATTTTGGTTCTCAAGTTCTTTTACAAGCTATGAAAGATCGATTGTATTGTCAACCAGTGAAAAGATAGGCCTCATGCCCTAAATATTTGATTCACTCAAGCTACAAAGGTTTCTCATACCTCAAGACATATCAATTGTCTTAATTGATCCATCAGAAGATTGAAATTACAAAGTGTTGATTTGAATCACTGTTCTCCTATTCATCTCTTGAGATTAAGGTTTTAGCCAGATGAAGTGTTTAATGCTTGAATAAACCAATTCCTTGAAGTATTTTTCATCTCATTTTCATATGAGGTATCTTTTTTCAAAGAATTTATGCATCATGTTCCTTGAAAATAGGGTTTCGAAGCTTGATCGTCACCTCCTAACACAAAGGGACCAAAACTAGGGTTTTGGATTTAATCAGGAATTCTCTGATTTTTTGACTCAAAATTGATTACATGCTTCTACACATATCCCTAAGTATATATGATTGAATTTGAGCACCAATTTTGGTTGGAAGAGATTCAATTGATCAATTGGGGTAAAACTGTCATTTGAGCAAAAGTCAACTGTTGACCAAGTGGACTTTTGGTCAAAGTTGAGGTCAATGATCATGTTTATATATCATATGGCCTATGGTTGAATAAATGCAAGATAAAGATTTATTTTGGAGTTAACTTGTTCATGAAGGTATCTTGGTGAAATTTGAAAAAAATTCGAAGCATGAAAACTCATAAGGCTGAATTTCAAAAATTCATAACTTTTTTATTTCTTATTGAAAATTAGAAAGCTTTACATTCTTGGAAAGTGAAAAACAAGACCTACAACTTTGTTAATGTGGTCCCATGTCCAAAAAGTGATTATTTTAAGAGTTATGGGGCAAAGAATTATAAGTCACTTTGTTGAATTATATGTCATTTTCCAAAATTCCATATTTTCGTGGCCAATTTTGGTGACTTTAATGGATCCAAGTGAAAAAACTTCCAACATGAAAGTTGTAAAGCATCTCAAGAACTTTCCAAAAAGTCAAAGTTTGTGACCTAAATCAAAGAATTGATCAAGTTATTCCCTTTACGTTGGGATTGTATTTCATTAAATTTTATCAAGTCAAATTTTACGATTTCTCAAATTCTCCAATTGTGGCCATTATTTTTTACTCCAATCAGGCCCATAAGAATTTTGGGTCGTGTATAAGAGAACCAAACCTTTTATTCACACCCGTGCATGCATTTGTACCAAGTTTGTACAAAAACTCCAAAATTTACCAAAAATAACCATTTCTATGTTTCTATCTCCACACTCCACTAACTTGTACCATCTTTTGAGCACATGCTACTGCATATATGAGCTGTACAAATCGCACAAAAGGTCTTCCCATCTTTTCACAAAATGCAAGATTGAGCAACAAGGTGATTTTTGGCCTAAACTTCTAATTTCACCCTCCAACTGCTCTAAGGTTGTAATGACCACTCTACCCTCACTTTGGGGCTCTACATAAGATCATATTTCCTTCATTCACTCACACACACGCAGCTTTGAGCTCTATACCAAATTTCTCTATTCTTCCAATTTCTTTAAATATCCTCAAGCAAGCAAGTTCTTGAAGCATCTCCTTCGCTAAGCTCTTTATTTGAGCTCCAATAAGAAGAATCAAGAACAATCTATGGGTTTCTTTTTCATTTGGTAGCACAAGAAGGTAGTGGGCTCATTTTCCACTAGGTAAGCCTTTAAAACCTAAATCCTTGCATGTTTCTTCTAAAAATTGTGTAATATTGTTCTTGTGTTGCTACTGAGTCCCTCTCTCAAGGGCATTGGTTTGTGTTTGTGTTTACATAAATTTATTTAGATCTCAAAAATATGTGAAAAAATGATTTTATGCTCCCTTCTCGCCCAAATCTCTTCCTCATATCTCAAACTTTTCAAAAATTTCTTGAATAAAAGTTGTAGATCTTTCTGAGATATACAACTTTGGTGTTTACACTTTTTAATTTCATCAAGAATTGAGAGAGAAATTTGGGATTGAAAGTCAACATATATTCTTGAAGATAAATGATTTTTGATTTTTTTAGTCAATTTTTCGCCCAGATTTCTCCCTCATCTCTCAACTTTTTCAAATATTTCTTGAATCAAAGTTGTAGATCTTTTTGAGATCTACAACTTTGGTGTTTAAACTTTTCGATTTCATCGAGAAATGAAGGAGAAAATTAGATCAGAAGTTAGCAAGAAAATCACATTTTTTTCATGAGCGGGTCACAATTTTTGTTCTCTTTCATGGCATAATTTCCAATGCACCAAATCATTGGGGAGCGCATGATTGGTTGATGATGATTTATGTGGGCCCAATGCTGATTTCTTTGACTAGCATATTATTTTAATTCTTTTTCTTTGTTTATTTTTCACAATATATTCATTTGATTTCATTATTTTATTTAAAATATTTTTATTTTTCAAATAATTCTGAAAACAATTGTGAGTGAACTTTAAAATGTCTATTTTATTATTCTGATTTTTATTATTTTTTCCAAAACTTTTACCATATTAATTAAATAAAATGGTTAGAAGTGATTTTAATTGTTCTATTTTGTATAGTTTTGGTATAAAATTAATTATGACTTTTTTAGGAACTATAAAAATTCACAAAAAATATTTTCATGTTACTATGAGTTTTCTTGAATATTTTATGGTGTTAGACCTCGTTTATTTTAGGTTTTTTTTGTTTTCAAAAATTGAAAAAGAATTTAATAGTTTTTGAGGTTTTATTGCTTTTTTTTTAAGTTTCAATATAATTCACTCATCTTCATTGATTCCAAAATTCCAAAAAAATATGTTCAAGCTTATTTAGACGTTGGGATACTGTTTCTCATTTTTGTTGATTTTTAATTCTGATTTTTGTATTTTATTTAAATTTATCTTGTTTAATGGTCATTTAAGCCTAGTTTTGAGCTAGTTTTGATCTTTCAATTCAATTTTGATATTTCCATGAACTTTTAAGTTGAGCAAGGATTGGTTTCTGACTTGTAAAATATTTGAGCTCATTTTTTCATTTTTGTTTGGATTTTATATCCTATTTTTATAATTTTCATGGAATATTGAAGTGAACATGTCCCTTTGGCCTAGTGTAATTGAGTCAAGCTTCATTTTGAAACTTATGTACATAATTTAAGGCCAATTTTTGGGTATGTTATGATTATTTGGGTGCTTTAATCATATGTCAACTTTTTTTCATTTATTGAAAATTATGAGATGATTATTTGATTTTTACCTTGAGCATAAAGTTTGTGTAGTTTGCTAAACCCTAAATTGAGTGCATTCGATCTTTAAATCATATTATTGTATAATTTTTTATTGTAATTGATGCTTAGAGACGCGATAACTCAAGTATTGCCTTACTAAAGGAATGAGAGACATTTTATCTCTTTTGATCATTTTCTCATTCCATTTTGAGATTGATCTTTTCTTATGTTTCCTTGTTGTTTGATTGTGATGTGAACCTTTCTCAATTGTGTTTGTGTGATGATGATTAGTTCTTTATAGGTTAAATTCTTACTTGTGCACTTCTACATCTATATCACTTTATTTCATCTTTTTATACCATCCTTGGTGATACACTTGACACATGAATGCACCTATGCTTGCCTTTGTGACTTTTCTTATGATCGTTAGATCTCTACCTCTTGTGCATGACCCTTAGGGGTTGTTTTGACAAGTCTAAGTTGAAGAAGTGAAAAACACAAGAAGGGGGGTTGAATTGTAAAACTTAAAACAAATGCTTAGACAACACTGTATTTTTATCCTGGTTCGTTTGATCTCAAACTACTCCAGTCCACCCGTCAAGGTGATTTCGCCTCTCTCCAACGAGGTCTTAATCCACTATATTCAAAGGATTACAACACCTACTTTAACAACTGTTAAAGCCTTCTTGAGTATAACCACAAACTGGTTTATCTCAAGGAAATCTTTTACAAATGAGTTGAACAATGATGTGTTAACATTTTCTAATAAAACAATATATCACAACTGTGATAATACACAATTTAAGCTTGGAGTAAAAACATATTTGCTAAAGCGTTTGAGTAAGTGTGGTTTGAAAGCTTAGCAAAATGTATGAGTGCATGCGTGCGTCTTTTCTCAAGGAGACTTGTTTATATAGCCAAGGTAGAGATACATTGTCCATAAATCTATTTTAATGATAATAACACACTTTCCTTCTTGAGAAGATCTTGTCTGAATAAAGTCGTTAGCAATTAATTCTGTCTTGAATGCTTAATAACGCTTCAGAGTCTTCTTTGCTTTAATTTATGATAACGCTTCAGAGTGCTAATGACTTGGTAGAGATCTTTGATCAGAGTCAGAGTGTATATGTTTATGTGCAGATTCTGGTCATCAAGCTTCAGCGTATGTTCTGGTAGCTTCAGCGTATAGCACATGTTACTGATCTTCTGATGTTGACATAATGTTGATCTTCTGATGCTAATGCTGATTCCATCAGAACTTCTGTATATACAAAACATAATTTTAAGAAGCATATTTGTCTTATATATAAATATTACAATTTATTTATTCTTTGTATTTTGTTATCATCAAAACTCTAATTAAGGGTTGTAGAATCAAACTATGTTCTAACAATCTCCCCCTTTTTGATGATGACAAAAACCATATTTTTCAATTAAAAATAAAGAATAACAAGTATAGATTTTAAGAAGAGAAAACTCCCCCTGAATTGATTACTTCCCTTTAATTCCATGAGTCTTTGAGCATCAGAACCTTACTGTATCTTTCATCAGAGTTTTGTACCTGTACGCTTTTTAGAAGAGAAAAAATTTAAGTAGATCAGAATGTTTGAGACTTATGTCTCAGTAATCCGTTATTGAAAAATATCATTCTTTCTCCCCCTTTTTGTCAGTTATCAAAAAGAATAAATAATCAGAGCCAAAATGCATTTATATTAAAAACCAGAAGCAATGATAAGTTCAAAACAGTGTAAAAATATTACAGATAAATATGTTATAAAAACAAGGAAATTCTAAGAGGGAGGAGGAAGACGTGTGAACAAAGCCTCCAACATGCTCTTGATCTGGGTGTTGGTTTCCTGTTGCTAGGTTAACATGCTTGCGATTGCATCAATTTTGTTGTCCTGTTTATCCATTATTTCCTTCATCAACATATCAGATCTTTTCAGGTCTTCTAGAGTATGCCTGTCAAGGGAGGAAGCTTGAGGATCTTCAGAAACAAGATGCTTCTCAGAGCTTTCTGCAATATCCTTTTCTTGACCCAGTTCTTCAGCAGGAATCATCTGCTCTTGAGTATCAGGTTGAACTTTGGATGTTGGACGATGTTCAGACCAGGGAGCATTGTCCAGAGGGAGAACTTCTTCCTTAAGCATCTTGCTCAAAACTGGAACTTCAATTTCTTTCAGCAGATTGTTGAAGTTATATTGAGCTTGTTCGTAGCTCTGTTCTTGCAAATTATAAGTTTCAGAGCATACCTATCTTCTGAACTTTGTCCAAAGGTAATCTGATGCAGCAGGATCAACCAGTTCAAGACTAGCTTGTTTCAGAGAAGTGATCCACTTCTGTACTTCTGTTTCAAATGTCAATAAGCTGGTACCAACATCTGGATGTTTTGGTTTTGGGATAGCTTTTTTGTGGGTTATGGCAGCAGGACGTTCAAAAACTGTTAAGTCAATGACAGTCTTGATGTTGTCTTCTGGATTGTTCTTTGGTGAGGGAGTGGGAGAGTCAGGAATTATGATTGGACTTGATGGGGAGTTTGGTGGAGTTAATTCTGGTGAAGAGGGAAGTTGGGGAATATTCACAATGGTACCAAGGGGCATACAAATGGCCAGAGGTTCTGTGATTCCAGGAATGGGAATGGTGTCAGAATCAACAGTTTGGTTTGATTGATTGTTATGAGGTTCTGGTTCACAGGATTCAGAAGGTTGAGCCTTAGAAGTTTGAACTTCTGGGTGAGATAGGTCAGGTTGTGGAGAAGGTGGATGAATTTCTGGTTGAGGAGATGAAGGTAGTGCGATTTCTGGTTCTGGAGAGAGGGGAATTTCTGGTTGTGGTGAGAGGGGAATTTCTGGTTGTGCTTCTGTGGTGGTTTCAGGGTTTGGATTTTCTGGCATGGGAGCAGAAGTATGTTGATCTATATCAGATAGAACTTTTGCAAGTTCTTATTGGGTTGCTTCAATATTTAGATTTTGAGGTTGGGAGCGAGATCTTCTAAGAGTTAAGGATTCATAGGGGTCAAAATCAATGTCAAAGTCATCAAAAGTTTGTGGTGTTGGGTTTTCAGATTGAGTGGGAATTGGTATATATGTTGATACAGAAATTGAATCTAAAATAGTTACAGAAGAAGGATTACCTCTCTTTTTAGGAGTCTGCTGGGATGATCCTTCTGCTACAGTTTTCCTTTTCTTGGTTTTCTTCAGCACAACTTCTGGAGCCTTCTGCTGCAGATCCTGAATGTTCAGATTTGGTGTTGTACCATCCGCCTTGCAAGCATCCAGATATCTGACTATGATATCAGGTTTAGAATCAACCTCTGAGAACAGAGGAAATTTATCCAGAGGGACTCTTCTGTTGGAGATTGCTACAAAAGGAGTGACGCTGGGTTCCTTCTTGATGTTCTCAATCAACTTCATTTTCTTCAGATTCTTTACATTCAGTTGTTTGCCAACAGTAGCTTCCAAAGAGCTGATTTCCTGAGCCTCTGTAAGATGATCAATCAGCTTATTCTCTGTTAGAATATCTGATATAAGTATTCCTAGGGGTATCCAGTCCCTTTTTGTGCGCTCCTCTTCTCTGGTTTCTTTAACACTTGTCCTTAGATGGTTAAACAGCAGATGAGCCAGATTCACCTTAACCTTCTGGAAGATGAAGTAGATCAGAAATTGCTGATCAATATTGATGTAGTCAGGAGAGCTGGTAGGCTTCCTGTGGTTTATGCATCCCAGAATGATCTTGGCCCATATTCTGTGATGGTCTTTTAAATCCCTTATCTTGCTAGAGGGAAGCCCCAGAGTGAAGATTTCTCTAGCAATTAGGGCAACATCAGCGCATCTTTCAGCCATGTCAATGCAACGAACACCACCACCACTGTAGCATATTAATCTTGCAATGAGGTCCTCAGTAATAACTATCTTCTTCCCCATAATGTATGAAGTAACTTGATGGTTGGAAGATGAAGCATGAATCCAAAATTCCTTTACCAGAATTGGGAATGTTGGACCCACCAGTCTGTCAAAGTATTTTTCCCAGCCTTGAGCCTTAACCTCTTCAGAGAGATTAAACCCATTCTCTTGAAGACTGTTGAAATCCACGATCAATTCTGAAAGAACTTCAAGATTTTTGATTGGTGTGAGAAGCGTTCTGTAGGGTTCTTCATACTGTTCAGAGGAAACTGTTTTCTGAGAACTGGAAGTAGGGATGCTTGAAGAAGCCATGTTCACACGAAGGTTTTGTGAAGAAAAAATTGAAAGGGTTTTGAGAAAGTATGCAAACTGAAATCAGTAAGATTGAGAGAAAATGAAAGTGAAGGTAAAATAGTGTAAATGGTGACAATTGTGTTTAAATAGATTTCTAAACAATTTTGAAAACATAAACGACAAGAGAGAGAAATTAAATATAATGATTATTAGCATTTAATGATAGCTGATTTTGGGGGATTCAGAAAGATATTGGAACGGTTACCCATGACATGTGTCTCAATGCATCCAATCAGCGCTTTTTCCTTTTCAGAAATGTGAACGCGTGTTCAGCCTCAGAAAGTAGCTGATGACTGGATGACACTTGTTTGCTTGAGTGAACTGCACATTTCTATCCTTGAAATGAAGCGCTCAGATCTTCATGGATAGATTCTGATACAATCTGTACTTCTAAAGATCTGAAGAAAGATTGATCAGTAGTTCACAGAAAAATAAACAAAGTTCTGAAGGTTAAGATATGGAATCAAAACTGTTTTATTCTGGACAGAGCTTCATACTGAGATGTTTCAGAATGAAGTTGAACCTATCTTCAGAAAGAGGTTTTGTAAAGATATCATCCCATTGATGGTTTGTGTTAATAAATTTTAAATTTAGAATCCCTTTCTGAATATAGTCCGTAATAAAATGATGTTTTATTTCTATATGCTTAGCCCTAGAATGCAAAATAGGATTTTTACTGAGACAAATAGCAGAAGTATTGTCACAGAGGATAGGAATGTTACTCTCAAATATCTGGAAGTCCTCAAGTTGACTTTTCATCCAGAGCATTTGTGTACTGCATCCAGCTGCTGCTATGTATTCAGCTTCTGCTGTTGATAGAGCAATTGTGGATTGTCTTTTGCTGGACCATGAGATCATATTTTCTCCCATAAACTGGCAGCTTCCAGAAGTGCTTTTACGTTCTACTCGGTCTCCAGCGAAATCAGCATCACAGTATCCTATTAAGCTGTAATTACTTAATTTTCTATAAAACAAACCCAGATTAGTAGTACCTTTCAGATACTTGAAAATTCGCTTAACTACTGTTAAGTGAGATTCTCTAGGATTTGATTGGAATCTAGCACAAATGCAAACACTGAATAGAATGTCAGGCCTTGAATCCGTCAGATAGAGAAGAGAACCAATCATACCTCTGTAGACCTTTTGTTCTACCTTTTTACTTACCTCTTCTCTTTCCAGAATGCACGTGGGATGCATTGGAATCTTTGATGGCTTACATTCTGAGAGATCAAATTTCTTCAGAAGTTCTCTGACATATTTGCTCTGATGAATGTAAGTTCCTTCTGGGGTTTGATTAATCTGAATGCCCAGAAAGAATTTTAGTTCCCCCATTAGGCTCATCTCAAATTCTGCCTGCATACATTTAGAAAACTTTCTTCCCAGAGAGGGTTTAGTAGATCCAAATATGATGTCATCAACATAAATCTGACATACTAAAATGTCATTCTTAACTGTCTTACAGAACAAAGTTGTGTCCACTTTCCCTCTGGCGAATTCCTTTTCTAACAGGAAGTTACTTAGTCTTTCATACCAAGCTCTGGGAGCTTGTTTCAAACCATAGAGTGACTTCTTTAGTTTGAAAACATATTCTGGATTTTTGGAACTATCAAAACCAGGGGGTTGGTGCACATATATAGAGTGATGCCTTTATTAACAACAAATGAGATTAAGAATCTGATAGATTCTAACCTGGCGACTAGAGCAAAGGTTTATGTATAGTCTATTCCCTTTTGCTGACTATAACCTTGTGCTACCAGTCGTGCTTTGTTTCTGATGACTTCACCTTGTTCGTTCAGTTTGTTTCTGAACACCCATTTTGTACCAATGACGTTGAATCCTTTTGGTTTAGGAACTAGATCCCATACGTCATTTCTTGTGAATTGATTTAGCTCCTCTTGCATTGCTAGAATCCAGTCATTGTCTAGAAGTGCTTCATCAATTGTAGTTGGTTCAATTAGAGAAACCAGTCCCATGAGGGATTCTTCAGAGTTTCTGAAGCTAGATCTTGTTCTGATTGGATCTTCCTTCCTTCCTAAGATTGTTTCTTCTGGGTGATCCATGCTGCTTCTGGATAGTCTTTTCTGAAGTTGATCAACAGAAGGTGCTGGATTTCTTGCAGTGACTCTTTCTGATGTTGAGGGAGTGTCTCTGTTGAGAGCTTCTAATGATTTGTCTTCAGTACCTGTGAGTTCAACTTCCATACCTGCAAGGAATTCATTCTGCTTTGACTTTTGAGAGTCAAGCTTATCCTCAAAACGAACACTGATTGACTCTTCCACAATCTGTGTTTCTGTATTGTATACTTTGTACCCTCTTGAGAATTCAGAATATCCTAACATAATACACTTTTGTGCTTTAGGGTCAAACTTGTTCAAATAATTTTTTGTATTCAGGATAAAACATGTACATCCAAATGGGTGAAAATAGGAAATGTTGGGCTTTCTGTTCTTCCACAATTCATATGGAGTCTTTTCCAGAATAGGTCTTATGGAGATTCTATTCTGAATGTAACACGCTGTGTTTATTGCCTCTGCCCAGAAGATCTTAGCAACGTTAGTCTCGTTGATCATGGTTCTGGCCATTTCTTGCAATGTTCTGTTCTTTCATTCTACAACTCCATTTTGCTGGGGAGTTCTAGGACAAGAGAAATCATGCAGAATGCCTTTGTCATTAAAGAATGACTCAAAATCTTTGTTTCCAAATTCTCCACCATGATCACTTCTGACTTTGAAGATTCTAAGATCCTTTTCATTATGAACTTGGTTGCAGAAGGTAACAAACACAGAGTGTGACTCGTCCTTGTGCCTTAAGAACTTTACCCATGTCCATCTGCTATAGTCATCTACGATTACTAACCCATACTTATTGCCACTGACTGAAGCAGTTTTAACTGGTCCAAATAAGTCAATGTGCAGAAGTTCTAATGGCTTGGAGGTGGAAACAACGTTTTTGGATTTGAAAGCTGGTTTTGCAAACTTGCCTTTCTGACATGCTTCACAGAGAGCATCTGAATTGAACTTCAGGTTAGGAAGTCCTCTGACCTGATTGAGTTTGTTAATCTGAGATATTCTTCTCATACTAACATGTCCCAATCTTCTGTGCCAGATCCATTGCTCGTTGTTAACAGACAATAGACATTTTACATTCTGACTTTTTAGTTCAGAAAGTTTTATTTTATAAATGTTGTTTTTCCTCTTTCCATTAAATAGGATAGTCACATCTTTTTGACTAACAGCTTTGCATGAATTTTGATTGAAGATTATATCATAACCGTTATCACTTAATTAACTTATGGATAACAGATTATGCATTAATCCATCAACTAGTAAAACATTACTTATAGAGGGAAGATTTCCATTACCTACTGTTCCAGAGCCAATGATATTTCCTCTCTGATTGCCTCCAAAACCTACGTGGCCTCCAGGCTTAAGTTCCAGGCTTTGGAACATATGCCTTCTTCCCGTCATGTGTCGTGAGCAGCCAGAGTCCAGGTACCATGATTGGTGTTTTGCTTTGCTGCTAAAGATATCTGCCACATGTATTATCTTATCCTTAGGTACCCACATTTTCTTGGGTCCTGATTTGTTAGTTTTACCAAAACTCTGGTTGAATTTTGGTTTGACAGAGTAATCACTACTTGTATATTTTATGTCATATATGTGCCAATATATAAAGTGTGAATCAAGTGGAGTACGTTTTATAACTAAATCCATGGAATTTTTTGGTGTAGGTACCTTACCTTGATATCCTATCCCTTTTCTGCCATTCCTGCTAACTCCATAGATCATTGAAGCCATTTTGCTTTTGTCTATGTTTTTAGCTAGAAACTTCTGAAAGCTGTGATCATACTCCTTGATGATCTCATCAGCATTGCTGGGAGTTTCAGGGATTGTTTCCTTCTGAGAGTTTTGCAATTGGTTTTCTAATTTTGAAATTTTATCTTTTAACTCAGAATTCTCCAATTTGAGACTCTCAGTCTTATCAGAGTCAGAAGCAAGATTCCTTTTCAGGTTTCTGAATTTGACTCTGATCTGCTGATATCTTTCCATAATTTCACTAAGGCTTTCAGCTAGTTCAGCCTTAGTAAAGTTTATAGTAAAGTCAGGGAATACTTCTTCTGTATCTGATTCAGATTCTGACTCAGAAGCCTCAATGTCTTCTGTTATGTTTGCCATGAGAGCTATGTTTGCTCTTTCATCATCTGATTCTGAGTCAGCTTCAGATGTGTCAGAATCATCCCATGTAGCCATGAGACTTTTCTTCTTTTCCTTGCCAAACTTCTTTTTGGGATTCTCCTTCTGAAGCTTTGGGCAATCACTTTTGTAGTTCCCTTGCTCGTTACATTCATAGCAGATGATGTCTTTGTTGTTTGGCTTCATGTTTCCTGAAGAACCTTCAGATCTTCTGTGTCCAGAGGAAGATTCTGACCTTCTGTATCTGGAGAAAGATTCATTCTGATTTTCTGATCTTCTGGGATTCCTGAACTTCCTTTGCCTCTGCTTCCACAATTGGTTCACCCTTCTGGAGAGGAGAGACAGTTCATCTTATTCTGATGAGGACCCATCATAGGTTTCTTCCATAGCCTGCAAAACTTTGGAGTCATATTTTCTGTTAGATTTTAAAGTTAATGGCTTACCTTGCTTTTGAGGTTCATCTGCTTCTAGCTTTATCTCGTGACTTCTGAGGGAGCTGACAAGTTCCTCCAGAGAGATTTTGTTGAGATCCTTGGCTAGCTTAAGCATTGTGACCATTGGCCTCCATTGTTTTGGCAAGCTTCTGATGATCTTCTTAACGTGATCAGCAGTAGAATACCCTTTGTCAAGAACTTTGACCAGCAACAAGAATTTGAAATCTTGAAAACATAGTTTCTATTGATTCACTCTCTTACATCTTGAATGCCTCATACTTCTGAATGAGTGCAAGGGCTTTGGTTTCTTTGACTTGAATGTTGCCTTCATGCGTCATTCTCAGAGAGTCAAACATATTCTTTGCAGTGTCTCTGTTTGATATCTTCTCATATTCTGAATAAGAGATGGCGCTGAGAAGAATTGTTTTGGCCTTGTGATGATTTCTGAACTCACGCTTTTGCTGATCAGACATTGTTTTCCAGTCAATCTTCTGACCACTTCCATTCACTGGGTGCGTGTATCCATCAGTCACCATGTCCCACAGATCAGCATCATGGGCCAGAAAGAAACTCTCAATTCTGTCTTTCCAGTAGTCAAAGTTATCTCCATCAAAGACTGGAGGTTTGCCACTGAATCTGTCTCTTTCTTCATTGTTGTCATTGTTGATGTTTTGATTTGGTCCTGCCATTGTGTTTTTTTGACGCTGGATCTTGTATTGACACGGTTAAGTGTTATAAGCTCAGAACCAGGCGCTCTGATGCCAATTGAAGAAGTGAAAAACACAAGAAGGGGGGTTGAATTGTAAAACTTAAAACAAATGCTTAGACAACACTGTATTTTTATCCTGGTTCGTTTGATCTCAAACTACTCCAGTCCACCCGTCAAGGTGATTTCGCCTCTCTCCAACGAGGTCTTAATCCACTATATTCAAAGGATTACAACACCTACTTTAACAACTGTTAAAGCCTTCTTGAGTATAACCACAAACCGGTTTATCTCAAGGAAATCTTTTACAAATGAGTTGAACAATGATGTGTTAATATTTTCTAATAAAACAATATATCACAACTATGATAATACACAATTTAAGCTTGGAGTAAAAACATATTTTCTAAAGCATTTGAGTAAGCGTGGTTTGAAAGCTTAGCAAAATGTATGAGTGCATGCGTGCGTCTTTTCTCAAGGAGACTTGTTTATATAGCCAAGGTAGAGATACGTTGTCCATAAAGCTATTTTAATGATAATAACGCACTTTCCTTCTTGAGAAGATCTTATCTGAATAAAGCCGTTAGCAATTAATTCTGTCTTGAATACTTAATAACGCTTCAGAGACTTTTTTGCTTTAATTTATGATAACGCTTCAGAGTGCTGATGACTTGGTAGAGATCTTTGATCAGAGTTAGAGTGTATATGTTTATGCGCAGATTCTGGTCATCAAGATTCAGCGTATGTTCTGGTAGCTTCAGCGTATAGCACATATTACTGATCTTCTGATGTTGACATAATGCTGATCTTCTGATGCTGATGTTGATTCCATCAGAACTTCTGTATATACAAAACATAATTTTAAGAAGCATATTTGTCTTATATATAAATCTTACAATTTATTTATTTTTTGTATTTTGTTATCATCAAAACTCTAATTAAGGGTTGTAGAATCAAACTATGTTCTAACATAAGTGTTATCTTTTATTTCATATTGCTTCCCCTTTTTGGTTTCTACTTAATTTTTTCTCAAGTCTTATCTTGTTGCTTTTTTGAGTTTTATCTCTTTTCATCATGTGAACTTGTCTTGATTAGGTGATGTTTGTTAACATGTAATCCCTAAATGATAGTTTGCGATGTCTTAAACCATGTTTATACTTAGGTATCTACCTCTTGTCTCATCCATGCTTGCATGTTTTATCATAATGTGAAGTTTAATCTTCAAATTGCACACTTGCACTCTTACTTGCCTAGTTATGTAATAGTTCATTCTTCTTGACCTTTGTTTCCATGCTTAGGGTAATCTAAGGTGTATAACATGTTAAGGTCAGAACCTATATCATTTCATGATGTGCTTTTATGACATGTTCTTTTGATTGCTTTCATACTTTCTTCTTCACTTCTTTATTTCTTCAAAGTTTGTTTGTGAGGTCTTCATTAATGCATGTATGTTTAATGTTTTATCATCTTTATGTGATGTTTTACCATCTCTTCTCTTATGTTTTTTTATCGTATTGTGTTATGTGCTTGATGTTTTATCATCTTCATTCTTTATGTTTTATCATATTTATATGATGTTTTATCATCATTTCTCTTATGTGTTTTATCATATTGTGTTATGTGCTTGATGTTTTATCATCTTCCTTCTTGATGTTTTATCATATTTATGTGATGTTTTATCATCTCTTCTCTTATGTATTTTATCATATTGTTTTGTGTGCTTGATATTTTATCTTCTCTTACTTGATGTATTATCATTTTTGTGTGATGTTTTATCATCTTCCCTCTTATTTGATGTTTTATCATCCCCTCTTTATCTTGATATTTTATCATCCCTTTTATACTTGTTACTTGATGTTTTATGGTCTTTTTCTTCTTATGTGCTTAGGTAAGTGAATGTGTGTTTATGTCATACTTTATTTCTCTCTTATCTAAGTTTGATTGCTTATTTCTTCTTCCTCTTCTTCTCTCTTGTGAGATTGCCATGTTCCCCATAGGATCTTGTTGTACCTAAATTTTCCCCCCTAAGATTCTTCTATCATCTCATATCACTCCAATCACAACAAGATCACACTAGGGTTTGGTTCTTCTTCCTATCTTTAGGTTTTCTCATGAGGAATCACCAAACACCTTGATTTTTATATTGTGATCATATTTGTTTTGTGTTGATTAACTTTAAACAAACAAATGCAATGAATGTTTTCTCTTTGTAATACGGTGGGAGAACTGACTTGGATGTTTTTTGTTTTATCGCAATTATTGCGGATGCAAGAGTCACCACCGACTTTTCTTTTATCTAATAAGGAAAGGGTGAAAAGAACAGGAAAGACCTTTTGAGATTTTTTCTTGAGTTCGGGGGGTAGATTATGAAAGGGGAAGGTGTTAGCACCATTTTCATCCGTAGTTATCTACGGGAACTTAGTTGCTTGATCACTTTGAAAATGCTTTGTTTGAAATGTGTTTGTGATTGGTGTAAGTTTAAAAATATTTTGAAAACGCCTTTGTTTCGGAGAACTTCGTAATGATTCTCGTCTCTATAAGAATGTATACAAAGTGTTGGTTTTAAAAATAGCTCAAAGAGATGTTTGTTTTTTGAAGATGTTTTGAAAGTGTCAGTGTGTTTTGGAAGATGTTATTTTGAAAATGTTATGAGAAAGAAACTATGAACATTCTACCTACTGAAAAGGTCTTTGTTCTTTCCTCCTCCTTTAGATATTGCTACCTTACCATTGATTGATAAGAAGCCCTATCTTTGGATGTGAAGGGACGGGCGTGGGTCGTCATATAGTCATAGAGGGAAACCTATGAGATGCTTTAGAAGTTGACGTGAGGGACTAAGATCATTTTACCAAAGGCAACGTCGAAGGATCATTGAGGGACTACGATCTTTTTATCGAGGGTCTTTGCTAAAGCATCCCATATTTGAGGGGCATGACTATTTATTCATAGGAAACAAGTGGGATTACCTTAAAGGTGCGCATGTGTGAATTGTGTTTCGATTGCATGCATTTTTGTCTTTGAGATTAGGGTTTTCTAATGGTTGATTTTATATTGCCATACACACCTTAATTACTAACAATTATATTAAAGCAATAAATTGCGAGAATTAAAATCCTAAGTTATTACATCACTTGGGGGATGGGGGTACAATTTACAAATGGAGATGAAATAACTTAATTATTACAACCATATTGAATAGCATTGAATAAAATATATAGAAAATATAAAAATAGTGTAGAAGAAAGGAAAACAAATATTTTTTAACCATTACGTGTCGACACATGCATCTATGCATCGACACATAACCCTTCTTGTTCCTGTAAAACCAAAATCAACTCAGTATGAGTCGATACATAATGGTATGTGTTGACTCATTTCTTGTTTGTGTCGACTCATTTCTTGTTTGTGTCGACACATTCGTATTTTATGTCGACTCATACACCTTTTGTCTTTCTGTTTTGGGTCTGGATAGCAGTATGTATCAATGCATAAGGCCTTGTGTCGACTCATACGTTATTCTGTCACTAAAATGAGTCGACTCATGTGAGTATGCATTGACTCATGCTGCAGTTTTTTATCTAACATTGTTATGTTGTTTGTACAGGTCAGTTCTCAACATAGTGTTGGAAAAATTGAAGAGCAAGTAAATGCTTAGCTTCAAAAGGCAATGATAACTACATTTATCTTCAACAATGAACCACTAATGATGTTTGAAATGAAAAGCTCACAGTTAAGAAGACTTATCTTGAGAGTGCAATTTGTTTTGAATATGAACCTCTTTCAAGATGATGTGGTGGCTTTAGTGAACCTCCGGGAAGTTGCTCCAAGCCTTCTTTATATTGAAAGATGATGAACCAACTCTATACCATCCAATTTATACAATACTTTCTTTTGTTTGTGTTTGAAAGGTGATGATAATGGCACTAGAGAAATTGTTCTTGTGTTTGAATAATCTCTATGTGATATGAAGTGTTTGGATGAATGGTTTATGGGAGAGCTTGAAAAATGGGTGGAGGTTTTGTTTTTGTGAATGAATATAGAGTTGAAGATGAGTAGAAGTTACAAGAAAATTTATGTTAGATTTTTTTTAAACTTTTTATTCTCTCTCTAAAAGCCCACCTTTTGTGTGTTGTGAAAACAGTTTATTTGTAGATGAAGTTTGGCTGAGATTTGGGGGGGAAACAAATAAGTTTTTTTTGAACTCTTTGGGTGTGCTGTTTCACAGCTTTTGAGATGAAGCTCTTATATGCTAATTTTGTGTAAATATGGGGACTGATATAATGCAGTCTTGGACAGCATAGCCGGTTTTGGGAGCAGGTTATGACAGTGTTTAGAGGCAGCATAGCAGGACTGGTATTGCATAGACTATTTTGTGTAGGAACAACGGGTTGTGGACTGATATGCTTGAACTGGTTGGTGCAAACTTTGGGCTTTATACAGTAGTAAATTGGACAGTATTGTTTGTAGTATGATACAAGTTTGGTTTTGTGGACAGCATAGTGGCAAGGTTTGAAGATTGAGTCAAATGGAAAAATTCAAACAAGACAAAGCTTAGGATTTGTAACTTGCAATTTTTAACTTTTAAAAAAAATGCAGCCTTGTTATTTACTTGAAAGCTTGTAATAATTTGAATTTTCTTGAATTGTGGTGAAAAGATGTCGTGAAGAAATGAAATTAACATGTATAGAAAATACTTTTAAAAAAATTCCAAGTCTTGCAACGTTTGATTTTTGGATTTCTTGATTTTTGATTATCAAATTCCATATTTTGAATATCTTGATGAAATGTGATTTTTGAAACTCAAATTTTACCAACAAGTCAATGTTTGACTTTTTCGTACACAGTTGACTTTTTCTTCGGTGGACCAAATTTCATCTATCAACCCGCTGATCTCGGAAGATGAATTGAAATATGTGATTAAGCCCAAATTATGTACTTGAACCCTTGAGATCATGTTTATAACCAATAAGCCATGTACTAGGTCAAAAGTCAAAGATTGGTCATTCTCAATCAAAACCCTAATTTGGAGTCCCAATGCTTCGGAGATGATTTTGTCTGATAAATTCCTTGAGAATCATTGAGAATTAGAGATAATTTATGAGGAATTTCTTGAAAAAAAGAGAGGTGAAATTTTGGGGTACAACACTCTTATTGATGATACTATAAGTGAAGGCACAACACATTTCATCAGGTTGATTTATAGGTTCATGAGTTTATTTCCATGCCTTCTTCAACAAGGCTTCATTGAGATTCAAGCTTCATCATTGAATATGCTTTAAATTAATATCATGAAAAAATATACTATGATTCATCATGCCTTAACTTGTCAAAGAAAGTTAAAATATGCAAGAGTTGATTGAAGAAGTTTGACCTAATTGGATAAATATTTCTTGATTTCTTGATCACAAGTGCATAACTCTCTCAATTATTAACATTTGGAAGTGATTTTTGGTGATATGGTTTCTTATTATCATCCTCAACAACTTCTATTAACATGGAAAAAAGTTATTGTGAAAGAAAGTTTGTCAAAATTGAAAAGGGTTTCCAAGTCATTTTGGTGCTCTAGGAATTAGGGTTTTGAACTTCTAAGGGATATATCATGTTCATATTTTGAGATTTTTTGGTTATTCCAAAGTTATGTTTCTCCTTAAAGGATTATAAACTAATAACTTCAAGAGTTTCAAGAAAATTTGATGTGGAAGATGTCTAATGATGAAGAAAGATTACAAGTCCTCTAGATAGGCCATTAAATTCCCTTGTGTGATTTCAAAATATCATAACTTGGTCAATTTTTATCACCTTGAGCCCATTCTTTTTCCATAATGATCTTAATGATGTTAACTTCAACTCTTCTTTTATGTGCAAAGCTATAAAATGAGTGGAAGATACCTTAAGAACTCAAACGATTATAGGTCACCTCATGAATTTTCACAAATTTTACAAGGCCATAACTTTTTCAATACTTGATATTTTTTAGTGATTCAAGTTTCACAATGCTATTTTGGAATTCTACTTCAAGCTAGCATCATTGATCAAAGTTCAATTTTGGAGGAATGCCTTGTTTGAACTTAAAACATTATAGGTCACTTTTGAAGAAAAACTTAGAATTTTTCTAAGTACAAAAAGTCAGCATCTTTTTCTCAACTTTGACTCGTCACAACTTTGATCTCAAGCATCCAATTGATATCATTATTTTCACATTGTAAAGTTTATGACCTTATCTTTCAAATGATTCAAGAATAATGCCCTAAGATTCCTTGAACTGTGAGCACCATGGATTCAAAGATGGTACCTTGAAACTGAAGTTTTCTCCAAAGTCAGAATTTGAAATTTATAATATGGCTTCTAATCACCAATTTAGCACGCGTTTTTTATTTAAACATGCTTAACCAAGTTCCCAAAGTTGATTTAAGGATCAAAACGCAAGAATTAACTAAGTTTTGAACAAAATCAAGTCACACTTTTCTCATTTTTGAGCTTCCTTTGTTTTCCTTCCAAACTTCACTTTTGCTTCTAATTCTTTTCACCATTCACTCTCCTATAAATAGAGGTACATATTGCATTCATTTTCTCAAGCTTGGACAGGCAGAATAACCCTGCCAAACTCTCTCCTTAACCAGTTTTCTACAACTTCGAATTTGGTTTTACAGCCTTCCTCAATCCATTTTCTTTGCTTATTCTTCATCCTTGAACTTCACTGAAGCTAACAGAAGAAGAACCAAGCCCTAAAGCATCCTAAATCATGCTAGCCAAGTCATGTTTCAGAGCTCTGAATTTGAACTTCAATAGGTAAATGCCTTCAACAATTCTCTCCAAATTTGTTACTACATTGAAACTCTCAACTTTCTGATATTAGTCGCAATATTTGTTTTCAACTGGAATAGATTTTTGGCCATGAAGTTTCAAATCCCTATTTAAATTTTTCCTTTTTTTTTTGCAAATCGATTGAGCTACACCTTAAATAAATTTTTCGCGAGGGTACAGTTGTCTTCATCTTAATGAGACGAAGTGAATGGCATAGGTCTGAGCTCCTGATTTTACAGCATGAGAGACCTGCAATTCGCGTGGCTGGAGGTTGAAGATGACCAATGTGTCATCTCTCAACCAATGATAATGCGCCACTTGTGTTTTTCAAAAATCTGATTTAATAATGGATCCAGTGTTTTATTCAATAAGGACCATGATATACACAGTGCGCCAGATCCCTTAGATCTGATTACTAACGCGTTTTGACATTCATCCAATGCTCTATATCTTTTTGTTTTATTTTTATTTTTTGACTTTTTATATTTTAATTGATTTAAACTTCAAAAAATCATAGAAAAATCATTTTTGACTCAAGTTATGAAAAAATTCATAAAAATATTTTCAAATATTCTCTTTCTGATTTTTATTTTTTCATGATTTTATTTTTCATATTTGATATTTTTTATAATTTTTCCTTTGTTTTCACTTGTTTTTAATTATTTAAAATTACTTTTTGATATTTTTAAATTCCAAAATTTTTTATAAATATCATTTTCCTTATTTTTGACTTTCTGGAATTTTTCTAGAATTTTATTTTGAATTCTACTATTTTGGATCTTTTTTTCACTTATTTGAGTAATTTTAATTAGTTTAAAAATACTTTTCTGTTTTAAAAAATTACCAAAAATTTCATAAAAATAGTTGAGATCATTTCTGATTTTTCTCTAGTCTCTTTAAATTTTTTTTTTATACTTTGAATATGGTTTGATATTTTTCCTTTTATTTTTATTTTAAAAATCATTTTTTCTTTTTATCTTATTCATTAAATACAATTTGTTTTTTTAATATATTATGGCTATGTGTTTATTGAGGATGAACTTCGATAACATCATTAGATCTTGAGTGTTGAGTTTAACTCCACTAAAATGGATGGATGATTTTAATGATAGTTTGATTAAATTTTTTATTCAAATATATCCTCTCCCTTTTCATCTTATCCATTTCTCATTGTGTTACATGTTGTTTGAGGATGATCTACATATCATCTCTCCAAACATATGGCACATAGATTGCTATTGATCGGCCTCAAAATAGGTGCGACTTCTATATAAGTCCACTTAAGATTGCTTAACATAGCGCTAAATTTTGTCCTAATTCGAGAAATGATCATTCGTGGCCCAAACTTATGTTAACAAGCCCAAGTGTGTTTAATTTGAAACCTTTGATCCAATAAACTTGAGGTTTATTGTTAGGAGGCTTTGGTCTTATCAATCCTCTAATGAATCATCATTAATTTTGGACTAAGTGAATCATTTAAACATCATTGATCATTTTTTGTTGCCTTGAGAATTTGAAATGAATGATATACTTGACAAAAAGCAAATGAAACTTATTGTTAAGAGGCTTTGATTTTATCAATCTTATTAACAATTGACTTTTATTTTCATGCTTTTACTTTATGCTTTTACTTTAAGCACCATTTATTCTAGCATTTTCATTTCATGCTATTTTCATCTTTGCTCACTTGAGCATTTATCTTTATGTCCTTTTTATTTTGCTCACTTGAGATTTTCATTTTATTTTTGAAGATACCTAATAATCAACTTGAACCATAAAAACTTTAATGTTACTTGGACTATTTGGTTACTATCCTTGGCATTTTGGAGTTATAGGCTCCTTGGACTTAGTATTAGAGACCTTGACCTACCTTGGGACCTTATGACTTCTATTGCTATTTTGTCTGGAGTTCTTGGGGTTTACCCGGAGACATTTGGCTGTTTGTTTGCTTTATGTGCAGGTTATTCTGATTATATGATTTGTCTGTGATTGGGAATTCATCTGTATATAACCGTTACTCTGCCCAATTTTTATGAAGACTCAATGCATTTGAAGTTTGGTAATCTTAAGAGGTTCATTATCTTTGCTTGTTTGGTTTCAATCCAAAGGATGAGAATTCTACATTGACTCATTATGTCAAGTGTTGGCTTCTTGTTGGTTAGACGGTTCTTTTCCCTAGCTTTTACTTTATGCTTTAGGATAGCTCATTCATCTCCTCCCATATTCTTTAATTTCAAAAATATTCTCCCTCCTTTTCAAAACTCTTCTTGTTTTCTAACTTGAACCGCTTTCATAATAAACTTGGACTTAGGTCCATGCATTTTCAAAAATATTTTCTTAACCAAACTTTAACCAATTTAATAATACTTTGAAATTTTTGTGAGAAGACTAAAAGTCAATCAATTTCATTCAAACCATTTTTCCATTTTGGCTTTTTACATTAAACTTTTCTCAAAAGATATACCCTTGTCAATCCGTGTAGTGATATGAGCTACTATACTTTTATGATATGTAGTGAAGTGAGATATTTTCCACTTAGGTGTTGAGCGAGGCTTTGTTGATTTTAAAATCCAAGCTATATACTCCACTTTGAGATTATGCAAATTCTCCTTTCTTATAATCGAGGGTAGTAAGTATGTTCTTCCACTCGGATGCAACGATGATGTCTCGTCTCTTAAAATTAACCAACACACTTGTGTTTTAAACTTTTTAAAGGTGAACTACGAGTACCTTGATCCCCTATTGCACGGAAGGTGGTAAGTAGGCACTAAAGGTTCACAACTGCGGCGGGTCCAAAAATTGTAAAAAATACTTCTTTTCTCATCCCCACAATCTATTTTTTTATACAACTCTTATAGCCAAAATACATAAATTTTAAATGAGGTTCTTGTGGAGTACCGTAGATGTTTAGGGTGCTAATACCTTCCCTTTGCATAACCAACCCCCAAACTTAGATTCCCTCCCCCTCTTTTGAGTTATTCGCTCTTTTCCCATTCCTCTTGAAACAATAAAGTGCGGTGGCGATTTCTATTTTGATATGTGTGAGTTAAGTTAATCCAATGTCTTAGTCTCAACATTTATACCACTACAGAAAAAATGGAAACTTCAATGGGGAAAGATTGACCAATTGTTGGTCCATCCCTAAGTGGGTTGAGCCTATCTTTGTTTATTTGTGTATGTGTTATTATTTGTTGTATATTATATGTTGTATATATGTTTGTTTGAATTTTCCTAGTTTTCAGGGTGCTTGGTGATTTCTCATAAGTCCTATACCCGGACTTGGGAAAACCTAAGATAGGACGGGCGATATAGTAATGTTAACTTTGAGGGAATAATCCCAAAAAAGGAGGCATGAGATCCCCCACTCAGTGGATGCCCCTTTGATTATAGTGTCATTTATCGAGTAATCGGGAAGACGTGCTGCTTTCGACCTGGGAGCCTGCTGAAACTGAGGACCGTGGAACCTTTAACCTATCTTGTCCTTTTAGGTGTAGTTCGGAAACTATGATGGGGTAATCCGGAAATGGTTATCATGCAATACTACACTCAGACGAGTTTTTCCTGAGAATATTACTAATTACCAAGTCAATCGAGACGTTGGTAATATCCGAAGGAAGAATGTAGACTCTGGGAATCTCTTAGAACCTTGTTCGGCAGGTGATAAACTATTAGACCATACCTTGTGGGTAATACCTTTGACTTCATGCTCGTGACGTCGAACCTACGAACCCCCCATGTTTGTGATCTTGTGTGTGATTGTTGTATCATGCATTCATGCATCTATGAGCATCCTTTAAAAAAATATGTTTCAAGGGACTTAAAGTTTACCTATATCTCAGGTACTTTTGAGCATGGATTCTGGAAAAAGAAAGACTCGGAAGTACAGTTTCAAGGATCCTAAGAGAGATTAATTGATGAGTCTCATTCCCGAGATTGAGAGTTCTACATATTTTTGGAAGAAATATGGATCTATCATGTCACTTATGAAGCTCAGGATGAAGGAGGGTATCCTCTCGACTTTGGTCCAGTTCTATGATCTGATGTGTCGATGTTTTACTTTCCCTGATTATCAGTTGATGCCTACATTAGAGGATTATTCTTACCTACTGGGTTTAGCTGTTACTGATCGTGTTCCTTTCACCGGTTTGGAGGGGGGCAAAAGTCTCATTAGATTGCTTCTATGGTTCATTTGGGGAAGTCTGAGATTGAGGCCCACATGACTACCAAAGGAGGAATTAGAGGATTACCCGCTCATATTTTATTGGAGAAAGCTCACTATTTTGCTAGGATGAAGAGTACAATTGCTTTTGAGGCCATCTTTGCTCTACTTGCTTATGTGTTGTTCTTATTTCCTAATGTTGACAAATTTTTGGATGTCAATGCCATCAGGATCTTTTTGATTGGGAATCCAGTTCCTACATTATTAGGATATGCTTATTACTCAATTCATCTTCGGAATTCTTATCATGGAGGGATGATCATTTTCTGCACGCCTTTGTTATATCAGTGGTTTATTTATCACTTACCTCGGTCCGATGCTTTATGGGATGTTAAGAAGGAACCTTGTTGGGCTATGAAGATCATGTACCTCACTCATTCAGATATTGTTTAGTATCATCAGGCTTACCACGATGTAGAGATTGTCGATAGTTGTAGTAGTTTCCTAATGTACCTCTTCTTGGTACAAAGGGAAGAATTAACTACAATCCCGTTCTTGCATGAAAATAGCTTGGATATCCAATGAGAGATGAGCCAAATAGTATTCATCTGAGTGGTTTATTTCTCAAAGAGGGAGAGGATCATAAGAAAGCTAAGGAGGAAATTTCAAAGGCTTGGCTCCATATTCGCAGGAAGAGTAGAAAGAACTTAGGACCTAAAGGAGTTGTTTCTTTGGAACCTTATCTCCGATGGGTACAAACAAGGGCAATTCAGTTGAAGATGCCATATTTCCGTGAGGAACCTTTACCTAATATGTTTGTGAATACCACTCCTCCCCCTTTTAGATGATTTGGAAGAGCTTCGGCTCTCCCTAGTTAGGATGCAGCAAGAGAAGGAGGCCTGGAAGAATAAGTGTCAGACTTTAGAGATATCCTATCGGGCAGAATTGATAGAGAAGGATGACCTAATTGAGATTCTTGAGAGTCATGTTGTAGAGATGATGAAGAAGAAATAGGATTTATTTTCCTCTAGAGATCGATCGGGGCTTAGTCATTCACTTCCCGACTCTGGTGATTGGAAAGAGGTCGCCAACAGATACGCAGAAGAAAACAAGCAGTTGAAGGCTCAGATTGCAAGACTAACGAGAAAGCATCAGTGTGTGGAGAGATCTTCATCATCTTTGCCTTCTTAGGATTTTAGATTTTATCTTCTCTTGTACTTAGGATTGTTGAAACTTGTACTACAAGTTGTAATCCATTTTGAAGTTATTATAATGAGATTTTCAGTATTTCAAATGTGTTAGTACTTTAATATTTGAAAATTTCCTATAATTTTGAGTCCCTTGAAATATTAATAATAATAAATAAATCATGTGCATTTCATATCATGCATCATCTTGTACATGTTTCTTGCATTTCTGTTCATACCCAGGTGTCTTACTGAGTTTTTCTACTTCGTTCAGCAAGCTGTCTCACCGGTACAATACTCAGGCTAATCCCAGGAAGAAGATGGAGAATCTTGAACAAGATAATCGTGAGCTACGCGAAGAGCTTACTGCTTTGAAGGCCGGTATGGCTAATCTAACTGCTTTGATGGAATCATTGGTGGCTGCTCAAAATCAGCCACCACTTGTTCCTCCTTCTGTTCAACCACAACAAACAACGGTCACTTGTGAAGGTCCATCAGTTCCCGTTTCTGCTACTCAAGTTATTGTTTCTCAGAATCGTATGCCTCAGGGTTACCCGTGGGGGATGCCTGAAAATTTCATGCCAGAAGGTTATAATCTTGATGCTAAAGTTACTCTAGTTGCTCAAGATACTGCTACTCTTAAACCTTCTTCAGTGAATTCTATGCCTTTTGTTAATGATGAAGTTTATCGTCTTGTTCCTCCACCAAGTGAAATTATGGGTCTCTGTGGCCGATTGGATGACTTTCAAGACCAGTTCAATGAGATGCTGAAGGAAATGAAGGCCCTCCGAGGAAATTAATTATTTGGACAGAATGTCAGTGAACTCTTCCTAGTTCCTAATGTAAAAGTGCCAACAAATTTTAAAGTGTCAGAATTTGATAAGTACAGGGGAAACTCTTTCCCTCGTGACCACCTGGTGATGTATATTAGAGATATGTCTACCCATACTGATGATCAGCATTTAATCATTCATTTCTTCCAAGATAGTTTAACTGGTGTTACTCTAAAGTTGTATATGAGTCTGGACAGTAGTAGTATATGTACCTTCAATGATCTGGGAGAAGCCTTCACCAAACAGTATAAGTACAATATGTTCATGGAACCTGACCATGACCAGTTAAGGGAAATGGCTCAGAGAGACAAGGAGTCGTTCAAAGAATATGCACAGTGTTGGCGCGAGATAGTTTCCCAGGTGGTGCCCCCTATCGGAGAACAAGAAATGATTAAGGTCTTCCTAAAAACCCTTGGATCATTTTATTATGAAAGGATGGTCTCCAATGCACCGAGTGATTTTACATAAATGGTAAACATGGGTGTTCGTTTGGAAGAGGCTTTCAGAGAAGGGTGCTTGACAAAAGATGAAGGGAAAAAGAAGTCATCATACGGGTTTTATCGAAAGAAAGAAAGAGAAAAGAATGTTATTATTAGAGAGAGGAAGATTAGTCCACCTAGAAGACATCGTTGGTACCAGCAACAGGTTGCTTTTATGACTCCAATTGTCAATGAAGCTCCAACCACTGTTGCCTATCATAGACCATCTCCTTTAGGGAATCAAGGGCAAAGTCAAAAGAGAGAGGATTTTGACTCTACTTCAATGAGCTACGCAGAGTTATTCTCGGTGTAGATTCAGAAGAAGTTGGTTCAGACCAGGTCGCCCCCTGCTATACCATCACCTTTACCTCGGTATTATAAGGCAGACCAGACATGTGCTTTTCATCAAGGAGCACCAGAGCACAATATTGAGAATTATTATCCTTTGAAATTTGAAGTACAAAAGATGGTGAGATTTGGCCTCCTATCCTTTAAAGATGTTGGCCCTAACATGAAATATAATCCTTTGCCAAAAACATGGAGGAGCAAATGTTGTAAACATGGTTGCTGGTTATCCAGGGGACTTCTGGATTTTTGATATCAACCTGGTTAGAGAAGATTTGGTAAAGATGCATGGTGACCTCTGCGAGTTCAGTTACTATATGCACGACCATGTTGGTTGTAGTATTTGCAGTATAGATATCCAGGGATGTGATAAGATAAAAGTTGATCTTCAGGAAATGATGGACGGAGGCCTTATTCATATAATCAGGCCTAGGGAAAAGTACAAAGAAGATGTAAATATGGTCTTTGGATGTCCTGGAGAATTCCATATTTTTGACGTGAAGTATATGAATGATGATTTGGTGCAATTGCACGCTACCTTCTGTCACATGGATGGCCAAGAAGAACACCATTATGGGTCTTGTCAGATCTGTTGTAGAGATTCTCGTGGTTGTTCCATAGTGGGAAAGGGTGTTCAGTTGTTATCGGATAATGGTACTATCAAATTTTCAAGCAATAGAGATGATTATCATGGGATTAACGTGATTGAAGATTACTCAGTCGAGACTGTGTCAGATGATGAGTATGCTTCTGTAGATGAATTATTTTCCTCATATGAAGATGTGTTCTCCAACAATAATTTTGTGATGTCTGAGTATTCTGAAGAAGAGGTGAATGTTATTGTGCCTTGTTTTGGTGTTCCTGCCCCTATAGAGATTGAGTACCATAGCAAGCCAGTTGTTGCTCCAGTGGTGATTTGATTTTTGGGTCTTGTTCCTTACGAATCAGACAAAGCCATGCCATATAAATACAATGCTAAAATCCTAGAGGATGGAGTGGAAGTTCCCATCCAACCTTTGTCTGATGTCAAGAATATTTCTGAAGCCATCCAGGTGACCCGCAGTGGCCGTGTTTTTGCACCTGTCATTCGAGGGAATGTTAATGCTGATAAAAAGGTTGTCGAAAGTACTGAACCCAAGAAAGCAGTGGGGTAATCTAGTGGTACTACATTGGAAAAATAAGTGGATGATATATTGAAGATTATCAAGATGAGAGACTACAGGATCGTAGATCAGTTGTTGCAAATTCCATCAAAAATATCTATTATAGCCTTGCTAATGAACTCTTTTGCCCACGAGGAATCTTTGGTGAGAGTATTGGATGAAGATTTCATGGAAAGTTATATGCCTTTAGACCAATTCAGCAGTGTCGTAAAGAATATTACATCCTATAATAACCTGAGTTTTTATGATGACGAATTTCCCGATGAAGGAAGGAATCATAATTTAGCTCTCCATATCTCCATGAATTGTAAAAATGACTTGTTATCCAACATGCTGATTGATAGTGGGTCCTCTTTAAATTTCATACCGAGGAGCACACTCAAGAAGCTGAAGTACCAAGGAACTCACATGCGCCCGAGTGGCATAATTGTGAAAGCTTTTGATGGATCAAAGAAGTTCGTCATCGGAGAAGTAGATTTGCCTATTGTTGTACCCCAAAATTTTCCCTCTCATTTCTCAAGAATTTACTCACAAGATCCTCTATAGCTCAAGTTTGCAACACTGATACATCAATTTAGGTTTGGAATTGGCACAAGGGCAAAATGGTCAAAATGCACACTGAAAAGTCAAACTTTGACTTTTGGATCAAAATCAAGTTTCAAGAATCATATTTCATCAAGACATGTTAGAATATGAAGTTTTTTCACCAAGAATATCAAAATTCAAAGTTACTTTGGAAAAGTCAAAGTACTAAGCACTTAGAAATTTTTCTAAGTGTTAAGAAAATATGATAAGTTCAGAACTTCTGGCCAGATTTTCATCATAATGCAAGTTGATTCAGGAAGAACTTCTGACACAAGAGTTGTAGATCTCAAAAAGATCTAAAAAATTTCAGAACAGAACTTCTCCTACAAATGCTTGGATTTCAAGTTATAAATCTTTGAAGACACGTCCATGAAACTAAAACACTTAGTAAATTTTGAACCTTTCCAAGTCAGAATTTGGTTAGAACTTATGGGCCAGTTTTCACGTAGGTTCAATCATATTTTGCTAAGATGATTCAAAGAGAGGTTGCAAAGCATGTTACAATATTTCTGAGAAGTCTTAGAACTTCTTCAGACCATGCAGGGTCAAGGAGATTCAAAGATCAGAAGTTGGACATTTGCTCTTAATCCAAGTTACATTTATGCTGAAATTCTGATCCAGATTCAAGCTTGTTGCACAATCTCATGTTGCAGGATTTCTTGCTTGTTAAATCTCATCATCATTTAATGCTCACACCAACTTTTTTGTCTTTATCCAAAGGATCTTCCCACGTGTGACATGAAAGTGCCATTGTTGAGTCTTTTGTACAAAGTTTATCTTGAGCTCGTACTTCACTTTGCTTCTGAGTGTACTTTCCCACAAATCATCCTTACAAACTCAGATTAGGTGTGCTTAAAGCTGCTAACCACCCTACCTTGCCTTGAAACATGGTTGGCTAAACTTGCTTCAAAAACAAGTCAATGATCCATAACACATGATGGTTGTAGTCTTGACTTCTCCCATCTTCTAAAACCTTTGCCTATAAATTAAACCTCATTTGCAAACTGTAAAGGGGGGGACATTAGGAAAAAAAGCCTTGAAACCTTGCTGAAAATTCCAAGAACCCAAAACTGCAGCACAAATACAAAACCTGCTAGTTTCTGATTTTTTTCATTAAAACTCTAATTTTTCCTTGTGAGTTTCTTGGCCAAATCATCAATACAGTTTCTGATATACACATAGAGGCCTCCCCAACTTCTATTTTCAAACTGTAACACAATCTTCACCAATCTCTATTTCAAAAAAATCAGAACTTTGTTTCTTGGCTGCTCCAGAACATTCTAGCCATTCATAGCTCAAGTTAAGAGTTGCTGCAGCTTTCTGAGAACTTGAAGAAACTGACCAGAACATCACAGCAATCTGAACCAGGCTCTAATTTACAGAACAATTTCTAGCTGCAAGGTAAGTTTATTCTGATTTTTATCTCATTAATTAGGTATTGTTAGGCTTGCATTGTCAAAGATACAATGTAGATATCATGGCTCTGATTTTGTACATATTTATAGGTTTCATTTATTTGGCCTAAGTAGAGAGAATTTCATATCAGAAATTCTTGAGGAAATTAGGGGTTAGAATTAGGATTAGAAAAATGTATGCTTTCTTATGGTTTACAGTTTTGATGCTTTGTATTTCTGAAACCATGATGAAATTTGCCATAACTTCTATGTTTGCATTTTCCATTTTGTTGAGAAATGACTAAGTTGCAGATACTCTGGCTGGCGTGGAGAAGAAGATGGAGTTCATCATCAGAACTTACTTTGTAATATATGTTTATTTTTTTCTTCTAATACTAGATGTATAGCCACCCTAGTGGTAGAGAGTGCGCGCATAAGGCATTATTGTTAAGGGTCCTGAGTTCTAGCCCCATAAACACCTTTTTATGTTTATTTCTTGACATTTTCCCCCATTATTTGTCAAAACAGTGATCCGGGACCAGAACTTCTAGATATTCCCATCCTACAACATTGACACCTCACGGACCCATTATCATAACTTCTAGCTTGCCAGTAACACTAGAACTTCTAGGGTTTTAGCTGCATCAGAACTTCTAGACCCTTTCAATAACACTAGAACTTCCAGGCTCCCTCAGCAACCAGAATTTCCAACCTCCTAGTAACACTAGAACTTCTAAGTTTCCAATAACCAGAACTTCTAGACTCTCTCAACCACCAGAACTTCTAACCTTCCAGTAACACTAGAACTTCTAGGTTCTCAGCAATCAAAACTTCTAAGCTTTCCTTTATTCGCTACAACCCTAGAACTTCTGGCTTTCCCCATTTTCTGCTAACATTTTCTTTTTGATTTGCAGTGCACCAGACTCAGAGCTTCTGCACTTTCTCATATTTCTATTCTTTCAACCATACGCTGACTCTAATTTTTATTTTCTTATTTTTATTAATCAAAAACACCAAAAATACTTTATATTCATGCACTTTTCTTTATTTCTTTTAAAACAAAAATACTAAAAATATTTTATTAAACAAATTTATTTCTTCTCTTAACCAAAACAAAACAAATCTATTTTACATTTCAATTCTTGTACATTATTTCAATATGGTTGTAATAGATAATTAAGACTTTAATTTCTTGAAATCCCCATTTGTAAATTTGTAAACCCATCCCCCTAATGATTGTAATATCGTAGAATATTTACTTCCCGCAATTTATTGCTTTCATATAAATGCTAGTAAAGTAGTGTGATACGGTGGCAGAACTGACTGTTTTTACTGGTTTGCATTTTTTGTTCACAAAATGTCACGGTAAGCAAGAGTCGCCACTAGCTTTTATTTCATCTAGCCGGAAAGGAAAAAAGTACATAAAAAAATCCTTTTTCGAGATTTTGAGTACGGGGGGTAGATTATAGAAAGGGAAGGTGTTAGCACCCTTTCTATCCATGGTTTTCCATGGGCTCTTAGGTACTTGCTCATTTTTAAATTGCTTGTGTTTGTGTGCTTGTTTTTGAAAAAAGTTTTACTTTGTGATAACCCTTGTATCAGTCATCAAGGGTGTGATGAAGTTGTTTTGAACATTTGTTTGAAAAGTGTAAGTGTGAAAAGTTTTGATTTGAGCAAGTACCTACTAGCATCTACCTACTCGAAAAAATATCGTTTCTATTCTTGTTTCCTTTAGACAGCACTATCTTACTATTGAGAAATAAGTAGCACCGTCGTTGGAGTTTATAAGGGTCAATTCGAAAGGGATGTACGTTCACTAAAGCAATATTAGGACACCTTAGTAGTAACCCTAGAGTCTTAAGATCTTTTCGAGGCAACATTTAAACGGGACAATTTGATCTCTTTAGACGGGAGGGTAACCACTAAGACACCCTATGCTTAATGATCGTTTACCGAAGGAAACCAAAGTGAGAGTATACCCTAAGAGTGAATATGTGCGAGTGATTTATTTTCAGTTTATTATCTGTGCACATTAGGGTTTTCTAACCATTTTAATTTTGTCATGCATTCTTGCCATACAATCCTAAACATACATCTAACAGTTAAGAGTTTTGCGGAAAGTAAAAGCGGAAAAAATAACCTACGCTTATTACATGGCTTTGACATTTACATAATTGTCGTTGACAGTAAATAAAGTTGCAGAAATTTAAAAACCCTAATTAAAACTATTACATCCTCAAAACAGTTACAAAAATAATAAAAGAATTAAATGCGCGCGGTAAGTTAAATGCGAGGCGATTAGGGTTTTGACCCTTTGACTAATCCTACTTGCGATTGATTAAATAAAAAATGTTTTTTTGTCATGTTTTGTTATTTGAGAAAATAATGGAGAATTAAATTAAAAGAAAAACCTAAGTCCTAATTTATATTAATTTTTGAAAATTAATTAATCCTAAACAACCTATTTTTTTATTTTTGTTTTATTTGAGAAAAAAGAGAAAAATTAAATCGAGAGTTAACCTAATTTTCTAATTTAATTTTAATTGTGAAAAACAAATTAAAGTTACCCTAATTTAAATATTAATCTAATTAATTAACAAAATTAAATTTAATAAGAAAACAACTAAATCTAATTTTTTTGACTTTTTTTTATTTCTATAATTTAATTAAAACTTATTTTAAAAATAAAATAATTAAACAAATTAAAATATAAAATAAAAATAAAAATAAAAAGAAGTTGAGAATTGGGCCTGTTGTCTTGCTGAAAGAGGGGGTGAGCATCTGAATTTTTTTGGCCCAACAAGCTAAGCCCAGGTTAACCACACTTGATCCTGTGCAGTATTGATTTGAGGTGCATCATGGTCCTTCAGGCTGGAAGCGTCAGATCTGGGTAAGAGCGCATCAAATGGCTGGATGTTGAGGTTGTATGGAAGGCGCTTGAGATTGTGAGGCACTAGATCTGCTGATGGAAAGGAAAATAAAGAAAGCGTCGAGACCTGGAATCGAACCCAGGTCCTCACGCTTAAAACCAATGCCACGCTGCCAGTTGAGCTATGATTGTTAGTTGTTATTATAATAATAATAATAAAACATAATACAAGAAAAACAAAAGAGCTGATTCCAAAGCGCGCGAGATTCAAACGGACGAATGGCTGGCTGACACGCATCTTCTTCTTTGCTGCAACCGTCGTTTTAGAAAAAGAGACTTTTACCTACAGACGTCCACTGTAGGTATAACCCTGCATATTTCAAAAATGTTGTACGCGCAAGATAAATGAAAGGTAATGGTACCAATCAACTCGTCTCATCCTCACGAGCATCGTGGTACTTGATTCAAGGCCTAATTTTTCCTGCATCAAGAAACCCTAAAAAAACGTGGAAACCCTAATAATGGCATATGCATGTAAAGGCTTCAAAAATGCAATTAAATTATTCAGTCAGCTTGCAAACATGATGACAAACATGAATATAACAATCGAAAGTGCTAATGATGCAAGAATCATGATAATCGAATTGGAAAATTATGTCAAACCATATGAGGTGTAGCTCGCGTTTCTGGGTGTTTCAGACCTTGCAAACGTTTGGGACAACTTCCTGGGACGTCCAGCAATGGATTGGGATAGCTAGGATGGCTTGAGATGGCCTGTGGAGTGAAAACCAATTCACACTTTTCTTTGAATTTTGTGACTTTGCTCTGCCTTTTTTCACGACTCTAACCCTTGTATTTTGATCTGGAATTGTTCATTATATAACCTAGAGTGAATTATGTTAACAAACTTGGACTAAATCTTTGCATTTATCCAAGATTTGATTTGATTTATAAGCTATATGATATGTTTCTATTTTGAGCCAAATCATGCCTTTCTTGTACCAATTGACCTTAATGCTATTTGATCTTGTTAACTCAGCATATCTTGATTGCCAATCTGTCAAAAAAACAAATCAAATCATATATTTGTTAATTTTCATCATTTATTTGATTTAACTCACTTTTTAATTTATGAAAAATAAAAATAAATTGAAAAATGAATCACATAATGGGTGAGTGAACATTTCAGTCATGGACCACATTATAATTGAGATGCAAGGATAAAAAGTTGGGCCAATTTAGCAAAAAATGCAAATTTGAGCACATTTGACTTTTGGAAATTTTGCAAAAATGGTCAACTTGGCCAATGTATGAATCTCTCAATTTTGACCCTAGAGAGGTGTTCTTGGACTTTTTAGAAATATTAGTATGTCCTATAAACAACCCTTTTGGTCTCATCTCAATTGAGTCTTCCATGTTCATGTATGATGCTTTGAGCCAAAAGGTGTTTTTGTTGACTTTTCAAAAGGACCTATAATGTCAAAATTCATATATTTTTGTGAGTGCATATTCAGGACTTGGAAGATGAATATTAATTGTAGGTAATTGCATCATTTTAAAAATGATCTTTGGATGGGTCATTTCTGATTAAGTATGAGAAAGTTATGCTTGGTCAAAGTTGAGTTGACTTTTCCTATAAAACCCTAATTTAGCAACTTTTGGGTTTTGATGAATTGTGAGCAATCCTTGAGGAATCATGATAAACCCTTGATCAAATGATGGATAATACTTCAAAATGAGGATGTTGACCAAAAATATTGAACTTTGACTATATGTGGGCCATAGTTGACATTTGACCTAGTATAGTTGATTTTCAGGCATTTGAGCAATTGACTGAGCAAACTTCTTCTGCAAGGCTTGAAACTTGACATGGATGATCTTGAGAACATATTAGGACAATGGTGAGCATTTGAGTCCTTTGTGGTTCACGTATCTTGATGAATATGGAAACCCTAATTTGAGGTATACTGCCTTAGGAGAGAGTTTGTCTGGTCAATTCTTGAACTTCCTTGAGCAATTTGGGGACCTCACTTGCCATGTGTTGAGTAATATGGGAGGGAAAATTTTTGGGTACAACATGTAGGATTTGTATTGGAAGATAAAAATCAATCTTAGAGAACACTAATCCAAGATAAACCAAGCATGAAATACACACACTTTCACACTTGCATCTCTATGGTTAACTCCACTTGTTGCCTAAAAATGGTCATAACATGCATGTGAGACGTCTTAGCAAAACAATCAAAAAATACAAGATCATAGTCCCTCGATGAAGCTTAGAATGTTGCCTTGCGAATGATCTTAGCCCCTCAAGAGAAATTCTAAGATATATCACAACATTGCTATCATGTCTATACGACGACCCACGCCCGTCCCTTCACATCCAATGATAGGGATTCTTACCAAATAAATTGTAAGATAGCAACATCTAAAGGAGGAGGAAAATAACACTAAAGACCTTTGAGTAGGTAGGTTTCTCCTAGTTTCTCGTTTGCTCACAACAAAAACTTTTTATACACCAACACTTTCATTCTTGAAACATTTTCAAAAGACAAACACTTTGTATGCGTTCTTATAGAGACGAGAACCATTACAAAGATACCTTTTCAAAATAACTTTCAAAAACACATTCCACAAACACCTCTTTGAACCATTTTCAAAACAACACTTTGTACACGTTCTTATAGAGACAAGAACCATTACAAAGGCACGTTTTCAAAATACTTTCGAAACCCACATCACAAGCACATTTTCAAACAAAAGTAAGTGATCTAGCAAGCAAATAAGAGCCCATAGATAACTATGGATGAAAAGGATGCTAACACCTTCCCTTTTCATAATCTACCCCCCGAACTCAAGAAATAATTTGAAAGGTCTTTCCTATTCTTTTCACCCTTTCCTTTATTGGATAAAAGAAAATTCGATGGCGATTCTTGCTATTCGCAATAATTGCGATCAAACACAAAACATCTCAAGTCAGTTCTCCCACCGTGTTACAGAACTGGCGACTCTGCTGGGAAAATAATCTTAAAAGTGGGGTTACCTTATGGATAGATCACCTTTACTTGATTTTCTTTGATTAACTTGTTTGCTTTACATTATGGTTCCTTGTTTGGGCTTGTTGGATCCTCTACCCGGATCTGGGATACCTTTTAGGTGAGTAGAAATAAGTTGTGGAAACTGTACGGGGTATACCGACATGGTCTAAACAATAGCTATGTTAGTGTGACACATTTGTTGGTACCGGTAGCCCTTGAGTATTCAAGGAGAATACGGGGCCGCTGTGTGGTGTCATGAAGCACTAACTGACTTTAGAACCCTTATTTGACCAACTTGGCCATTAGGAAGTAGTGAGGTAGCCATCTTTGGTGCAGTCTGAAGTTTGTTGATACTCGGTACTACACTCATTGAGATCAGACTTTCAGAATATTTCGGTCTCCATTAAAGAGGATTGCACTGAAACAATGCCCGATGAAGAAAGATCAGTGATATTGAGATCCCCTAGAACCCGATTACTTTTTAGGACAGGTTGAGCCAACTAAACTTCAAGAGGGTACTTACCTACAAACTCCATGCAAGCCTAAACCTAAGGACTTGTCTGCTTTGTGTGTATATGACTATTTGTACATAACAACTTTCTTCCTTCGCATACTTGTACATAACATCATAACATCATACCATAGCATTTTCAATAACCATTTCAAGGATCTCAAGGGCCTATGATGCAGGGTCACGTTGAACCATACGTCTATCAAGGGGCAAGAGGATTTATTTTCCTCTAACCAAATGCTGTCAAGACCAAAGTATGTTAACTTGAGTCAAGGGCTACGACCCATTTGACATGGTGAGCTTGATTCTCGTGGAAGTACATCCATCGATACGAAGTTATCCAATCAAAGTTGTTGATCAAAATTCAACTTCTAACATCTTCTTGTGTTTACCCCACGAGATCCTTGAAAACATGCATCCACATACCATGCATCATATCATGACATGTTTCTCCCATACAGGTCTCCTTATCTTCTTACTGTTTATTTCAGTAGAAATGGCCCTAGAACATACTATCAAGGACATTCAGACTCAAAACGCTCAACTTCAAGAGTTTTTCTTGAACCTATCCAAGGGACAGGAAGAGGTGAATACGCTCCTCACTAGAGGTATGGCCATGGGAAATCCTAAGGACAACAAGGATGACCAGTTGGAATGGCTACAAACTGAAATAGCAACAATGAAAGTCCAGATGATGGGACAACTGGTGGGCCAAATGGCTCTCATCCAAAACTTAGCTCGGGGACAAGAAGAGCTGAGGGACCTCATCAACAAGCTCCATCAAGAAGGATGGAACCATATGAAACAAACAGTCGAGGCTGAGGATCAAGTCATTGATCAGTCCTCGAAGAGACAAGAGGTTGGCTTGGTAGAGAGTAGACCTTTCCAATTATCTACTACATCGCGAGCCCAACAACAACCTCACCAACAACAACAGGGTAATCGGCATAAGCAGGATACATCCAATAGGCAATATACCAAACTCAACATGCTGATGTCGTAACTCTTGCATCACATGTTAAATTTGAATTTGGTCACATTGAAGGATCCTCCTCGAAATCCTAATACTTCTACTCCTAGCTACCATCCCAATAAAAGATGTGCGTATCACTCCAACAGTCTGGGGCTTGATACTGATAGTTGTTGGATGCTGAAATATAAAATTTAAGACCTGATCGATGAAGGAGCGTTGGAGTTTGCACAAGATAGTCAAATTGAATTTTTCGATCGTCCCTCAAGCACACACAATCTGAAGTGACAAGTTCAGACAAAGAAGCTTTTGTTCATTTTGAATTTTCAATTGTAATTTCTTTTGCTTGTTCAAACACTTATCTATTAATGTCAAACTATGTTTTATTAATGCATTGCATATGTTTCTCTTGAATTGATCCATTCATTTTCATTACACTTAAACTATGTTATTTACTCCCTTTATGATATTCAACTCTTGTTTTAAAAGTTATAAGACTTTAAAGGGAGGATGATGAAAACAATGCCATGATCTCATACAATATGCTTTTGAACAGACCTTGCTGATAATGTACAGGTGTTCTTTCAAATCCTAAACACTAGAGTTATAAGGAAGATGATCCCTAGTCAACCCCTTTGAGCCAAAGAAGTAGGATTTTCCATTTTCACACAAATTGAAACCTTTAATCAAAACCTTGGGCAGGGTAGTCTTTCAGTTAATTCAAATGTGTGTTCAGTCGCAAACTTTCACTTTGTAATACAACGAATGACATCAAAAAAATTCCTCTAGAATCAAAAGGCGGTGATGGTTCCCTATCAGGTAAGTGTTATACTCCAATTTTCCCCTAAGATCCCTTCATCATACCATATTGATTCAATCACAACAAGATCACATTAGGGTTTTCTGGTTCTCCTCCATATCTTTAGCTTTGCTCTTTGAGGAATCACCAAGCACATTGACTTGTTTTCCTTTTGTGATCATTCATGTTTTGTTTTGACTTTTATTTTAATTAATAAAATGTAATGTTGGTTTTTCTTACTTGTCAATAATGTAGGTAAAGGCAATGGGGCTTAGCAAGTTGATCCATGGGTTCATGAGTTTATTTCCATGACCTAGTCAATAAAGCTTGAGAAGTTCAAACCTCACCATTGAAGTTATTTTGGAAGAAAGGGAATGGCAAGGTTTATATTGGTTTACCACATTTCAAAGTTATCAAGATTGATTCAAAAGTACAAGGGGTTGATTGAAGAAGTTGTCATGTTTGGACAATGCTTTGTTCCCATTGGTCACAAGTTCATATTTCTCTTAATTCTCAATATATGGAAGTGGTTTTGGTGGGTATGAGTTCTCATTATAATTCTAAATAACTTCTATTTACAAAGCAAAAGTGTTGGTACAAGAAGATTGTTCGAAATTGTCAAAGTTCCTCAAAGCATTTTCTTGATCTAGGAGCTAGGGTTTTTAACTTCAAAGAAGTATATCTTGCTCATATTTTGGTATTTTTGATTGATTCCAAATACATCCTTCTCTTCAAAGTGTTATTAAAAAATCACTTCAAAAGTTTCAAGGAGTTTTCATGTGGAAGAAACTTGATGATGAAGAAAGATTACAAGTCCTCTAGATGAACCCCCATTTTCTCATGTGTGACTTCAAATGATCATACCTTGGTCAATTTTTATCACCTTGAGCCCACTCTTTTCCCAAAATTATATTGAGGATGTGGACTTTATTCCTTCTTTTATGTGAAAAGTTAGAAAATAGATGAAAGATGCCCTAAGGATACAAAAGATTATAGGTCATTGTATGATTTTTTGCCAACTTCAACAATTCATAACTCTCTCAATTTTTGGATTTTTTGAATGGTTCAAGTTTCAAAATGTCATTCAAGAGGTCTATTTGATGTCATCATTTTTGGTCAAGAGAAAATTCCAAGTGGAAGGCCATGTTTGCATGCAAAACATTATAGGTCACTTTTGAAGAAAAATTTGAAATATTTCTAAGTATGGAAAGTCAATCTTTTTTCCCCAACTTTGACTCAATGCAACTTTCCACTGGAGCATCCATTTGATTCCATTCTTTTCCCATTGCAAATCTTGTAACCTCATCTTTCTAAAGCATCAAGAATCTTTCCCTAAGACCCCTTGAGTTGAGAATGCCATTGATTTGAACTTGGTAACTTGAAACTGAAGTTTCTACAAAAGTCGGAATTTGAAATCCTTGATTTAGCTTCTAAACACTTTGTTTCTGCGCGTTTTTGCTTCTAAACTTGTTTAGTGAACTTCCAGAAGTGATTATCATAGCAAAACACACTTTTTGGAGGAGTTTTGATCAAATTAGAAGTCACACTTTTCGTGTTTGCAACTTCACACAATTTCCCTCCAAACTTCATCATTTCACACGCTTGGACATTCCATTTGATTCCCTATAAATAGAGGCTCATCCCTCATTCATTTCTTCAAGCTTGAATAACCAAAATCACCCTGCCAAACTTTCTCCATAACTCAATTTTCTGTAACTTCAAAATAAGTGTTCAAGCCTTTTTCAATCCAATTTTTCTATCAATTCACCTTCCTTGATCTTCCCTGAAGCTAACCATACAATTACCTTCAAGAATCGTGCCCTATATTGCTCCATAGAAGTCCAGTTTCAGTGTTCTGCAACTCAACTTCAATAGATAGATTTCTTCATCAATTCTTCAAAACTTTGATATCATTGTGAAGCTCTCATTGTCCTGGTTCTAGTTGCAACACTTTCTTTTATCTGGAAACACGTTTTGACCATGAAATTTCAAATCCCTTTTCAAAATTTTCCTTCCAAATTGCTTGAGCTACAATTTATATAAATTTTTCGCAAGGGTGTGGTTGTCTTCGTCTTGAAGAGACGAAGCGAATGGCATAGGTCTGAGCTTCTGATTTTACAGTTTGAGAGACCTGTAATTCATGTTGGCTGGAGGTTGAATATGACCAACGTATCATCTTCCAACAAATGTTGGCACGCCACTTGTTTTTTTGAAATCTGATTTAATTAATGATTCAGTGCTTTATTTACTAAAGTCCATAACATGCACAATGCGCCAGGTCCACTTGATCTGTTTATTAACGCGTTTTGACATTGATCAGATGGCCCATATTTTTTGGGGTTTTATTTTCTTTTCTGATTTTTATATTTAATTGTTTTAAATTTCAAAATATCATAGAAAATTCATTTTTAGTCCAAAAAATCTGGAAAAAATTATGAAAAATATTTTTGATTTTTCTCTTTCTGATTTTTATTTTTTCACAATTTTATTTTGTATTTTGATATTTTTTTATAAATTTTCACTTTATTTGAAGTGTTTTAAATGTTTAAAAATACTTTTATGCATTTTTAAATTGTTAAAAAATATGGAATGATTCAATGATATTGTGACAAATATTAGTGACCTCATTTATTTTTTATTTCTGAATTTGGTATTTTTTATCATTTTTTGTTTATTTTACTCATTTCTTTAAATTTTAAAATATTTTCTGACTTTAAAAAATTACCAAAAATTTTATAAAAATACTTGAGTTTATTTCTATTTTTTTATGGTCTTACTTTTTATTTCTTGATTAATTTAAACATAGTTGATATTTTTATCCCTTATTTCTATTTTAAATATTTTTAAAACCTCTCTTAATGTATATATTAAATGCAATATTATTTTGTGATTATTTTATGGCTGATCTTAGATTGAATTTTGGATCATGAACTTTGTTAACATCATTGGATCCATGGTGTTGAGTTTAACTCCATAAAAATAGATGAATGATTTTAATAATAGTTTGATTAAATTTAATTCAAATGTGGTTTGTATTCTTTCCCACCCCTCTTCATCTCATCCCTTTCTTATTGCACTAAGTGTTATTGGAGCATGATCTCTATATCATGTCTTAAAAAAAATGGTGCATAGATTGCTATTGACCAACCTCAAAATAGGTGTGACTTCTATATAAGTCCACTTACGATTGCTTAACATAGCGCTAAATTTTGTCCCGATTCGAATAAATGATCATTTGTGGCCCAAACCTATGTTTGTAAGTCCAAGCATGTTAATTTGATCTCTTTGATCCAATAACCTTGAGATTCATTGTGTGGAGGCTTTGGTTCCAATCCTCTAATGGATCTACATCACTTTTGGTCAACGCGGGTCACTTAAACATCGTTGATCATTAAATGGTTCTTTTAAGGATTCCAAAATGGATGTTATACTTGACAAAAAGCAAATGCAACTTGTTGTGTGGAGGCTTTGGTTCTACCAATCCTCTAATGAGTTCCAAATGCAATTTTCAAGATAGTCATCCAACTAATCACTAATTATTAACAATTGATTTTACTTTATGCATTTTTTATGCTTTATGTATCATTTACTTTAAGCATTACATTTCATCCTACTTTTCATCTTTGCTCACTTGAGAATTTACATTCATGTCATTTTATTTTTTGCTCACTTGAGCCTTTCTTTTTTAAGGCACCTAATAATCAACATGAACCATAAAAAGCTTTAATGATATTTAGACTATTTGGTTACTATCCTTGGCATTATGGAGTACTGGACTTCTTGGACTTAGGATTAGAAGCCTTGACCTATGTTGGAGACCTTGTGACCTTGATTGATATTTTGTCTGGGTTCTTGAGGTTTACCTCAAGACATTGGGTTGTTTGTTTGTTTTGTGTGCAGGTTATTGTGATTACATACTTTGTTTGTAATCTGGAATTCACCCATATACAGCCATTACTCTGCCAAATTTTTGTGAAGACTTAATACATTTGAAGTTTGGTTCTCTCAAGAGGTCTAGTATCTTGGCTTGCTTAGATTTCAATCTAAAGAATGGGAATTCTATCTTGACTCATAATGTCAAGTATTGGCTTCTTGTTGGTTAGATGGTTCTTATGCCTAGCTTTTACCTTATGCTTTAGGATAGTCTCTTCTTCTCCTCCCACCTTCTTTAATTTCAAAAATCTTCTTCCTCCTTTTGAAAACTTTTCTTGTTTTAAAACTTGAATCACTTTCATAATAAACTTGGACCTAGGTTCATGCATTTTCAAAATATTTTCACAAATAAACTTCAATCAAATTAATAATACCTTTACATTTTTTTGTAAGACTAAAAGTAAATCAATCTCATTACAAACCATTTTGCCACTTTGGCTTTTATTTTTTTAAAAAAAATTCTCAAAAGATTGGACTCTTGTCAATCCTTGTAGTGATGTAAACAACTGTACTTCTACAATATGTAGTAAAGAGAGATATTTTTTACTTGGGTATTGAGTGAGGCATTGTTGATTTTAAGATCCAATCTATATCCTCCACTTTGAGATGATGAAAATTCTCCTTTCTCATGATTGTGGGTAGTAAGTATGTTTTCCACACGGACAATGACGATGATGTGTTATCTCATAAAATTAATCAACACACTTGTGTTTTACAATTTTTAAAATAGGAACTACGTGTACCCTAATCCCCTATTGCATGAAATGTGGTACGTAGGCACTAAAGGTTCGTAACTGTGGAGGGTGCAAAAATCATTAAAAAAAAATATTTCTTTCCTCGCCTCCACCATCTATTTTACATACAATATTTTATAGCTGAAATATACAGATTTCTCAAAAAGGTTCATGCGGAGTACCGTAGATGTTTAGGATGCTAATACCTTCCCTTTACATAACCAACCCCCTTACCTTGAATCTTTCCCCCTCCTTTTGGGTTATTCTCTCTTTTCCCATTCCTTTGGAAACAATAAAGCGTGGTGGCGATTTTTATTTTTGATATGTATAAGTCTAGTCAATCCAATGGCTTAGTCTTAAACATTTCTACCGCTACAAAAAAATGGTGACTTCACTGGGAAAAGATTCACCTCTTTCTGGTCCATCCCTAAGTGGGTTAAACATATCTTTATTTATATCTCTATATGTGTTATTGTTGTTTATTTGTTATATGTTGTATATATGTTTATCCAGATTTTCCTGGTTTTCAGGGTGCTTGGTGATTACTTATAAGTCCTATACCCGGACTTGGGAAAATCTTAAGATAGGAAGGGTGGTATAGTCATGTTAACTTTGAGGGAATAATCCCAAAAAAGGAGGCATGAGATCCCCCACTCAGTGGAGGCCCCTTTGATTGTAGTGTCGTTTACCGAGTAATCGGGAAGACATTCTTCTTTCGACCTGGGAGCCTGCTGAAGCTGAGGACCGTAGAATACCTAACCCATCTTGGCCTTTTAGGTGTAGTGCGGAAGCTATGACAGAGTAATCCAGAAATAGTTGTCACGTAATACTATGCTCGGACAAGTTTTTCTTGAGAATATTACTAATTACTGAGTTAATCAGGAAGTTGGTAATATCCGAAGGAAGGATGTAGACTCTGGGAACCTCTAGAACCTTGTTCGGCAGGTGATAACTTTTATACCATACCTTATGGGTAGTACCTTCGACCTCATGCTCGTGACATTGAACCTGTGAACCCTATGTTTGTGATCTTGTGTGTGATTGTTACATCATGCATCCATGCACTCATAAACATCTTTTGAAGGAATTTCATTTCAAGGGACTTAAAAGTTTACCATTTGTGAATATCTCAGGTACCGCTTGGCCATGGATTATGGAAAAAGAAAGACCGGAAAATACAGTTTCAAAGATCCCAAGATAGATGATTTGATCAATCTAATTCACGAGATTGAGTGTTCTGCAGATTTTCGGAAGAAGTATGGATCCATCATTCCTCTCATGAAGCTTAGGATGAAGGAGGGTATTCTCTCGACCTTGGTCCAGTTCTATGATCCGATGTATCATTGCTTTACTTTCCCCGATTATCAATTGATGCCTACACTGGAGGAGTATTCTTATATGTTGGATTTACCTATTACCGATTGTGTTCCTTTTACTGTTTTGGACGGTGAGCCAAAACCACATGAGATTGCTGCTTTGATTCATATGGGGAAGTCTGAGGTTGAAGCCCATATGACTAATAAAGGAGGGATTAGAGGATTACGAACTCAGTTCTTATTGGAGAAAGCTCTTTACTTTTCCAGGATGAAGAGTACAATCGCTTTTGAGGCCATCTTTGCTCTACTTGCTTACGGGTTGTTCTTATTTCCTAATGTGGACAAGTTTGTTGACGTTAATGCTATCAGGATCTTCATGATTGGAAACCCAGTTCCAACATTGTTGGGTAATGCTTATTACTATATTCATCTTCGTAATTTTTATCATGGGGGGATGATCGTCTGTTGCACGCCTCTGTTGTACCGGTGGTTTATTTCTCATATGCCTCTGTCTGATGCTTTCTGGGATGTCAGGAAGGAACCCCGTTGGGCTCCTAAGATCATGGCACTTACTCACTCAGATATTGATTGGTATCATCAGGCTTACCAGGATGTAGAGATTGTCGACAGTTGTGGTAGTTTCCCCAATGTACCTCTTCTTGGTACAAAGGGAGTAATCAACTATAACCTTGTTCTTGCATGATGACAGCTTGGTTATCTGATGAAGGATAAACCAAATAGTATTCATTTGAGTAGTTTCTTTCTAAAGGAAGGAGAAGACCATAAGGAAGCTAGGGAGCAGATTGTGAAGGCCTGGCGTCAGATTCACAGGAAGAGTAGGAAAGATTTGGGACCCAGGGGGGTTGTTTCTTTGGAGCCATACCTTCAGTGGGTCCAAACGAGAGCTATTCATTTGAAGATGTCGTATTACCGGGAAGCACATATGCCTGATTTATTTGTGAAGACCACTCCTCCCTTATTGGATGATATAGAAGAGCTACAACTTGCTTTGGTCAGGATGCATCAGGAAAAGGATGCTTGGAAGAATAAGTGCCAAACTCTAGAGATTTCCTGTAGAGCAGACTTGAAGGAGAAAGACGACTTGATTGAGATTCTTGAGAGTCGGGTTGTAGAGATGATGGAGAGGCAAGGGGATTTATTTTCTCCTAAGCCTCAGTCAGATGCTAGTTGCTCACTTCAGGATTCATATGATTGGAAGGAGGTTGCCACCAGATATTTGGAAGAAAATTAGAGGTTGAAGGCCTAGATTTCCAGACTTACAGGGAAGCGCCAACGTATAGAGTGATCTCCGTCAACTTTACTTCTTAGGGTTTTAGACTTTATTTATACGTGGGATCATTGAAACTCGTAATCCATTTTGAAGTTATTATAATAAAAAAAATTAGTATTTCAAATATGTTATTACTTTGATATTTGCAATGTGTCTATAAATCTTTAAGTCCATTGAAATATTAAAATAAATCATATGCATTGCACATCATGCATCATATTGCACATGTCTCTTGCATTTATTTGCATATCCAGGTGTCTTACCAAGCTTCTTTACTTCATTCAGCAAGTTGTCTCACCACTATGACACTCGAGCTAACTTCAAAAGGAAGATGGACAACTTAGAAAAAGAGAATCGCGAGTTGCGTGAGTAGGTTTCTGCTTTGAAGGTCGGCATGGCCAATCTTACTGCTCTGATGGAATCTCTGGTGGTTGCTCAGAATCAGCCACCGAGTGTTCAACCTCAACCAACAAGGGTTACTACTGAAGCTCTGGTTGTTCATGTGCCTGCTACTCCAGTTGTTGTTCAGAATCGCATGCGTCAAGGTTATCCATGGGGAATGCCAGAGAACTTTGCGCCTGAAGGTTTCAATCTTGGTCCTCAAGATACTCCAATTGTTCAGACTATTGTTACTCCTGCACCTCCTGTGGTGCATATTGCTCCTGTTGCACCTCCTTCAGTGAATATGGTTCCAGTTGTTAATGATGACATGTGTCGTCCTTTTCCTCCACCAAGTGAAGACTTGGGTCTTCATGATAGAATGGATGATTTTCAAGATCAGTTTGACAAGATGCAGAGGGAGATGAAGGCCCTCAGGGGAAAGGAATTGTTCAGGCAGAATGTGAATGAATTATGCTTGGTCCCGAATGTTAAGATACCTGCGAAGTTTAAAGTCCCGGAATTCGAGAAGTACAAGGGAAACACTTGTCCTCATGCTCATCTTGTGATGTATGTAATAAGAATGTCTACCCATACTGATGATCAGCGTCTGTTGATTCACTTTTTTCAGGATAGTTTGACTGGTGCTGCGCTACAGTGGTATATGAGTTTGGACAGTGTCAATATCCATACTTTCAATGACTTGGGAGAAGAATTTATCATACAATACAAATACATCATGGACATGGCGCCTGACCTTGATCAACTCAGGGCCATGGTCCAGAAAGACAGGGAATCATTCAAAGAATATGCACAGAGATGGCGTGAGGTAGCCGCTCAAGTGATTCCTCCCATGGAAGAGAAGGAGATAACTAAGATTTTCTTGAAGACTCTGGGTGCTTTGTACTATGAAAGGATGGTAACGAGTGCGCCAAGTGACTTTACTGAAATGGTAGGCATGGGTATGCGGCTAGAAGAGGCTATAAGAGAGGGTTGTTTAACAAAGAGTGAAAGTTATGGAAGTGCGAAGAAGCCATCTTATGGGTTTTCCAAGAAGAAGGAAGGAGATACAAATGCTGTCATGCAAGAAAGGAGAGTTAATCCTTCTAGAAGAAGTTATCAACGTCATCAGCAAGTCACCTCAGTTACTCAAGTTGTTGGTGTAGCTCCAACCACCGTTGCTTATCAGAGACCATCCTAACAGGGGAATCAAGGGTATAATCATAGAAGGGAGAGTTATGAACATATCTTTGTGAGTTATATAGAGTTACTCCCAGCGTTAATTCAGAAGAAGTTAGTGCTGACTCGACCACCTCCCGCTGTACCATCATTGTTGCCTTGGTATTACAAGGCAGACCAAACATGTGCTTTTCATCAGGGAGCACCAGGGCATAATGTTGAGAATTGATATCCTTTGAAGACTGAGGTACAGGAATTGGTGAAGTCTGGTATTCTATCTTTGAAGGATGTGGGCCCTAATGTGAAAGATTATCCTTTACCAAACATGGGAGAGAAAATGTTGTGAACATGGTGGCCGGTTGTCCAGGTGACTTCTGGATTTTTTATATTAATCTGGTTAGAGGAGATTTGGTGAAAATGCATGCAGACCTCTGTGAATTTAGTTACTATACACATGACCATGCCGGTTGTGCTATTTGCAGTACAAATATACAGGGTTGTGATAAGATAAAGGTTGGTTTGCAGGAGATGATGGATGAGGGCCTCATCCACATAATCAGGCCTAGGGTAGAGTATGAAGAGGAAGTAAACATGGTTTCTGGATGTCCTAGAGAGTTTAAAATTTTTGATGTGGAGTATATAAATGAGGACCTTTTGCAATTGCACGCTACTTTCTGCAACATGGCTGGTCAGGAAGAACATCAGTATGGATCTTGCCGAATTTGCTGTCGGGACTCCCGAGGATGTTAAGTTGTAAGGAAAGGTGTTCAGTTGTTGTTAGATAATGGAACTATCAAGGTTATAGGTCAAATGGATGATTACCATGAAGTTGATATGATTGAGGTTTGTTTGGTTGAAGAAGACTCAGATGATGAATATGCCTCTGCAGATGAGTATTTCTCCTCAGATGAAAATTTGTTTTCTAGAGATCACTCCGTAATGACTGATTGTGTTGAAGAGGGAGTAAACGTTTTTATGCCTTGTTTTTATGCACCCGCCCATTTTGAAGTTGAATATCATAGCAAGCCAGCTATTACTCCATTGGTAATTAGTTTGTCGTGTCTTGTCCCCTACAAGTCATACAAGGTTGTACCCTACAAATATAATGCTATGATTTTAGAGGATGGTGTGGGAGTTCCCATCCAGCCAATGTCTAATATTGGAAATATTGTTGAGACTAGCAGAGTGACCCGCAGTGGTCGTGTATTTGCACCAGTTGTTCAAGGAGATGTTAGTACAGGAAAGAAAATTGTTGAAAATGTTGAACCCAGGAAGGCAGTGGGTGAATCTAGTGGAGCTACACTAGAAAAGGAAGTGGATGATGTTTTGAAGATAATCAAGATGAGCAACTACATAATTATATATCAGATACTGTAGACTCCTTCAAAAATATCTATCTTAGCTTTACTGATGAACTCCTCTGCTCACAGAGAATCTTTGATGAGGGTATTGGACCAAGATTTCTAGAAATTGACATGCATGTAGACCAATTCAGCAGTGTAGTGGGGAATATTACATCATGTAATAACCTGAGTTTCTGCGACGATGAATTTCCCGATGAAGGGAGGAATCACAACCTGGCCCTCCACATCTCTATGAACTGCAAGAATGATTCATTATCCAATGTGCTGATTGATAACGAATCTGCATTGAACGTCATACCGAGGATCACCCTTATGAAGTTGAAATACCAAGGAACGCCCATGCGCCTAAGTGGCATTATTGTGAAAGCGTTTAACGGATCAAGGAAATCTGTTATTGGTGAAGTGGACTTGCCTATTCATATAGGCCCAAATTTTTTTCAAATTACTTTCCAGGTCATGGATATTGTACCCGCTTATAGTTGCTTGCTGGGATGGCCATAGATACATGAGGCAGGGCTTGTCACTTCGACTTTACACCAGAAGCTGAATTTTGTACATGAAGGAAAAGTGGTAATTATAAATGGAGATTAGGCGTTATTGATATCTCATTTTTCCTCTTTCAGCGTTGTGGATGCGGATGAAGCTGCTGTTGGAACCCAATTCCAAGCTTTATCCATCGATAACATAAGAGGAAATGAGAATTATATGGCTTCGTTTAAGGATGCGCAGCAGGTTGTTCATAAAGCCCAAAGCAATGTATGGGGATAGATTGTTGACCCACCTGTGAATAAGAATAGAGTTGGCTTGGGGTTCTCTATGAAGAATGATAAGGGTAACAGCATGAAGCTGAAGGCTGATGCTGGCAAGTATCAAGACATGTTTCATAGCGGGGGTTATCTTCATCTAACTGTTTCCGAGATTAATACCATTATGAAAGATAAAGCAGAGCCAGAAATGCCAAATTATGTGACGCACGGAGTTAGGGTTCAGAACTGGATCACCATTGATGTTCCCTATTGCATACATGTTTCAAAGTAATTTGTTTGTGTTAATATTTTTGAAAAGCTTTCACTCTGCCCAAGGTGAAAGTATTAATATTGTACGGGCTTATCTGTTTGCTGCGATTTTTAAATCAATAATAAAAGTCGTCTTTGTTTCCTAAATTGTGTCTTTATTTTCTGCTTTTTCTTGGAAAATGGTAATAAAAAAACCTTTCAAAATAGTTTCTAAAAGCAGTCATAAATCATATGTGCAGATTAATTAAAAAACTCTTTGAACACAATGACCCTGCACCCTCTCCCAACTTTGAATGTCCTGTGTATGGGGCCAAAGAAGAAGACTATGATGAGATTCCAGAATAGGTCTCACGGTTTCTTGAGCGCAAGGAGAATGCCATTCAGCCATATAAAGAGCCAATGGAAGTAATCAATTTGGGCTCAGAAGAAGATACAAAGGAAGTCAAGATCAGAGCATTGTTGCATCCTGATGTGAAGAGCAAGTTGATTGAGATGTTGAAAGAGTATGTGGATATTTTTGCTTAGTCTTATCAAGATATGCTTGGTCTGTATACAGATATTGTAGAGCACCATTTGCCGCTGAAGCCAGAGTGTCTTCCAATCAAATAGAAGTTGAGAAGAACTCACCCAGATATGGCAGTGAAGATCAAAGAGGAAGTTCTAAAGCAGATTAATATCGGTTTTCTTGTGACATCAGTGTACCCTCAGTGGATTGCCAATATTGTCCCAGTACCAATGAAAGACGGAAAAGTTCGCATGTGCGTAAACTACAAAGATCTAAATAAAGCTAGTCTAAAAGATGATTTTCCATTGCTACACAATAATATGTTAGTGGATAGCACACCAAAATTCAAAGTTTTCTCGTTCATGGAAGGATTTTCCGGGTATAATAAAATACGGATGGCGCCTGAGGATATGGAAAAAACAATGTTTATCACACCCTGGGGAACATTCTGTTACAGGGTGATTCCCTTCGGGTTGAAGAATGCTGGTGCAACGTACCAGAGGGCTATGACAACCCTATTCCATAATCTGATGCACAGGGAAATTGAGGTATATGTTGATAATATGATTTCTAAATCCCATACTGAAGAAGGGCATGTAGAAGATTTATTAAAGTTGTTTCAGCTTTTGAGGAAGTATCGTCTCCACTTGAATCCAAATAAATGTACCTTCAGTGTTCGATCATGGAAATTGTTGGGTTTCATTGTCAGCCAGAAAGGGATTGAAGTTGACCCTGATAAAGTCAAAGAAATTCTAGAGATTCCAGCAATGAGAACTGAAAATCAAGTCAGAGGGTTCCTCGGGCGTTTGAATTATATTTCCAGATTCATTTCCCACATGACTGCAACGTGTGAACTGATCTTTAAGTTGTTAAAGAAAGATCAAGGTTGTGTGCGGACAGATGACTGTCAAAGGGAATTTGAAATTATTAAAGAATATCTGCTTGAACCTCCTATCTTGCTCCCTCCTGTTGAAGGAAGACCATTGATTATGTATATGACAATGTTAGATAATTCCTGGGCTGTATTCTGGGAAAACAATATGAAACGGGGAAGAAAGAGTATGCCATTTATCATCTCAGTAAAAAGTTTACTAATTGTGAATCACGGTATTCCATGTTGTAAAAGACATGTTGTGCTCTGACCTGGGCGACAAAGCGTTTACGACAGTATATGTTGAATCACACTACTTGGTTGATCTCCAAAATGGATCCAATCAAGTACATTTTTTAAAATCCTTCTCCTACTGGGAGAATTGCCCGCTGGCAGAAGTTGTTATCTGAATATGACATTGAATGTCATACTCAAAAAGCTATTAAAAGCAGCGTGTTGGCAGATTATCTTGCTCACCAACCAGTTGATGATCATCAGTCTGTGATGTTTGATTTCCCCGATGAGGATGTGATGTTTCTGAAAGTAAAAGATTATGATGAACCATTGCCTGAGGAAGGTCCTGAATCTCACTGGAAGATGATATTTGATGGAGCTGTGAATGCTTATGGTAAAGGAATTGGTGATGTGATTGTCACTCCAAGTGGATCGCACATTCCTTTCACTACAAGGTTAACGTTTGATTGTACTAATAATATGGAATAATATGAGGCTTGCATCATGGGTCTCGAGGAAGCTATTGATCTCAGAATTAAAATTCTAGATGTGTATGGCGATTCAGCTTTGGTGATAAATCAGATTAAAGGAGAGTGGGATACTCATCACCCCGGCTTGATCCCTTACAAATATTATACTAGAAGATTGTTACCCTTCTTTGATAAAGTTGAATTCCATCACTTCCCTAAAGATGAAAATCAAATGGCGGATGCTCTGGAAACTCTGGCTTCTATGTATCAAGTGAATACTTGGAATGATATACCTCGAGTTATAGTTCGGCGATTGGATATGCCCGCTCATGTGTTTACAATAGAATAGGTAGTAAACGATAAACCTTGGTATTATGATATTAAGCATTTCCTTCAGACTCAGGAATACCCAAGTGGTGCTTCGAATAAAGATAGAAAGACATTGAGAAGATTGGCTGGCAGTTTCTTCCTCAGTGAAAATGTGTTGTACAAGAGAAATTATGACATGGTCCTGCTCAGATGCATGGATAGACACGAAGCAGACATGTTGGTGCATGAGGTTCATGAAGGTTAATTTGGTACTCGTGCCAATGGATATTCGATGGCTAAAAAGATACTAAGAGTGGGTTACTATTGGCTGAAAATGGAATCTGACTGTTACAAATTTGCAAAGATGTGCCATAAATGCCAGATTTATGAGGACAAGATTCATGTTCCCCCGACACTTCTCAATGTTATTTCTTCCCTGTGGCCCTTCTCTATGTGGGGTATTGACATGATCGGGATGATAGAACCCAACGCTTCAAATGGACACCATTTTATCTTGGTAGCAATTGATTACTTCACTAAATGGGTGGAAGCTGCTTCATATGCTAATGTTACCAAGCAGGTGGTTGTACGTCTCATTAAGAATAATCTTATATGTCGGTATGGTGTGCCAAGAAGAATTATGACTAGCAATGGCTCGAATCTAAACAACAAGATGATGACAGAACTTTATGAAGAATTCAAGATCGTCCATCACAACTCATCTCCGTACAGGCCGAAGATGAATGGGGTTGTTGAAGCTGCTAATAAGAATATCAATAAGATCATCTAGAAGATGGTTGTTACTTATAAAGATTGGCATGAAATTCTACCTTTTGCTTTACATGGATATCAGACATTTGTCTGCACTTCAACAGGAGAAACCCCGTTCCCCCTTGTGTATGGAATGGAAGCGGTACTCCCAATCGAGGTTGGGATTCCCTCCTTATGTGTGATAATGGAAACCAAGTTGCCATCGGTTGAATGGGTCCATAACAGATTTGACCAATTGAATTTGATCGAAGAGAAGAGAATGACGGCTTTGTGTCATGGGCAGTTATATCAGAAGAGAATGAAGAAAGCTTTTGATAAGAAGGTCAAACCTCGTGAATTCAGAGAAGGCAACCTCGTGCTCAAGAAGATCATGTATTTTAATGTTGATTCTAGGGGCAAGTGGAATCCCAATTTTGAAGGCACATATGTTTTCAAGAAAGCCTTCTCTAGCAGCACATTAATTCTTGAAACTATGGATGGAAAGGAGTTCCGACGTCCCATGAATGCTGATGCAGTCAAGAAATACTTTGCTTAAAGAAATAAAAGAACATCTTTCTAAGTTGAAAACCCGAAAGGGCGGTTTAGGAAAAAAAAAGCGTCTCGGTAGGCCGAAAACCCGAAAGGGCGTTCTATGAAAAAATTAGAGACATAAACAAAAGTTAAGGACTTTTTTGGCAAGTAGCTGCATCAAACAAGACTTGATCATTAAAGCAAAAATCTTCTTGGGTTCTCACCATACTTCAACAGGGGTTGTTGCTCAGGATTTCAAAGTTGTTAGAGGGAATAGTGGCCATTGTATCTCAATGTATCTTTTCCATTATATATTACCATTTTCCAAACTTTGTAATTATCCATGGAGTCTCGCCATTCGCAGACTACCATTCTATCAATAAAATTTGAGCTTTTTCCCCATTCTTTGTAGTTCTTATTTTTATTCAGCTTACAAAGACTCCATTTATTATTGATAATAATTTTCAAAGCGACAAGATTAAATAACAAAAAAAATTTTCAAAAAAGAATTTATAACTTACTTTTACTTTAGATTTCGTGATTCAAGAGGAAAGCAAAGATGGTGATCCCAGGAATGGACGAACTCCCATAATTTTGAGAAGTTTTGTTTCCCCCCGGGAAGGTTTTCTCAGGTTGTTTTCGCTAGTATGCACGTGTTTATTGTATATTGAAGATGATACCAATTGGCATAAGGTGCATTATCAGATTTGTGATCCTAGTGTCCCCAGTCAAGTTATGGTTCATTTTCTGATTTTTGGGTTTGCTTGGTCTGAGGTCTCCGTTCCGGATTCCCCAACGAATTCTTCTCTCATATGACGAAAGGACTTGTTCCCTTGGTGTGTTGAGATGGAATTGTTTGCAGAATGTTTCCCTTTTTGGCAGTAATTGGCATTTTTGTTGTTTGAAGGCTATCCCAGGGCATTTTTTATGGAATAAGTTTACATGATATGAAGACTCAATCCAAGATTCTCTAGTGAAGGCCTCACTTATTTGATAGAAGTCTTTTCTCCCCAGAGAAGTTGGTGCAATGATTACTCTCAAAGAAGAATGTATCTTGGTTTCCCCTCGACGATGTAGTGTTGACCTCCCTAATGAAGCCAGCACGAAGTCCCTAGTTAATGTTTTGATGATGAAGCATTATCTCCTTTAGTGAAACTTGTATGATATTTCTCCATTGAAGTCAGCTTGAATTTCTCAGTGGATATTTTATCAATTTGGTTTCCATCTACCTTATTTTAAATCAGTTTTGCAATCCCCAGTAGAAGTGCTACACATTAAAACATTTATTTCCCCGTTAAAGTCTGAGTGTTATTCCCTGGGAAGCCTGGAGAAGGATGTTATATCCTTGTATATGTACTATTTTGTCACTCCCCAGTGAAGTTAAGCCATGCAGTAGGACTTTGTTTCCTCAGTTGGTGCTTATTTTCTTATGGAATGTTCATCTTGGATGTAATTTAGTCGAGTGTTATGTGCGCCCGAGTTGGTTTTGTTTGTTTATCCCCAGTTATATATGTTTGTTGTGTCAGCATATGTATGATAACACTCATACATTCATACATACATCACGCGTAGCTAAACTTAGCAAATCATTGCTCATTCATAATCCATTAATATCTTGTTGACATATTACCCTGTTTTGAAGAGTTGTGTTATCCTCTCCCCAATAGAGTGTCAGCCATAAGAAGAAAGAGTATATTCTTTCAATTTCCCCATTGAGTTATCCCTCGTGGAATATTTTTGCTTTAGCCTTCTTACACAGCTCTTTGTCTGGATGATTTGGATTTCCTTCTTGAGTTTATTTCTCAAAGAATGTATTTTATAAGACTATTTTATTGCAGTTTATTTCTGGTTTGAATCCTGGATCCTCAGCAATATTATTACTTTGGATTTCTGCAAGCTTCGAGTTTTGGTTTGAGAATGTGCATTTATTTTGCATAAGAAAGACTTTCATCTCCTCAGCAGGAATATATTGGAATTTCCCCAGGAAGTCATATTTCTTTCCCCAAGAGGTCATATTACTTTCCCCGAAAAGTCATTTTTACAATCCTTCCTATAACAGCAAGTAGCAGGTCTATTTATTTGAGCAACTTATACTTCCCTGTAAAAGTCAACTTTACCTTTTTTGCTATCTTCAGTATGAGTGGATAGTTCGCAGTTTGTTGTCAAATTACTCCCGTGGATGGAAATTATTTCAATATCACAGACATAATTCATTTGTGAAATATTTACAAGTGGTAGTCTCTTTATTTGAGATAGCTTATTACCCTTTCCAGGCGGAATGCCTTGGTTAAAGAAGAAGTTGAGACCCGTTCTAGGTGAAACGCCGGAATATTGAAAAACTTGTTATCTTTTTGCTACCTTCAGTGAATTTTGGTAGTTCATCGTCATTGAATGGTGGTGCTATGATATATTTTCTCTCTACCTTCAGTGAAATTTGGTAGATCACCATCAGTGAAAGTTGGTGATTATTATCTTTTAGCTACCCTCGGTGAATGTTGGTAGTTCATCGTTAGTGAACGGCGGTGCCATGATATATTTTCTCTCTACTTTCAGTGAAAGTTAGTATATCACCATCAGTGAAAGTTGGTGATTGTTATCTTTTTGCTACCCTCAGTGAATGTTGGTAGTTCATCTTTAGTGAACGGCGGTGCTATGATCTATTTTCTCTCTACCTTCAGTGAAAGTTGGTAGATCACCATCAGTGAAATTTGGTGATTGTTATCTTTTTCCTACCCTCAGTGAATGTTGGTAGTTCATCGTTAGTGAACGGCAGTGCTATGATATATTTTCTCTCTACCTTCAGTGAAAGTTGGTAGATCACCATCAGTGAATGTTGGTGATTGTTATATTTTTTCTACCCTCAGTGAACGTTGGTAGTTCATCGTCAATGAGCGGTGGTGCTATGATATATTTTTTCTCTAACTTCAGTGAAAGTTGGTAGATCACCATTAGTGAAAGTTGGTGATTGTTATCTTTTTACTACCCCCAGTGAATGTTGGTAGTTCATCGTCAGTGAACGGCGGTGCTATGATATATTTTATTTCTACCTTCAGTGAAAGTTGGTAGATCACCACCAGTGAAAGTTGGTGATTGTTATCTTTTTGCTACCCTCAGTGAATGTTGGTAGTTCATCATCAGTGAACGGTGGTGCTATGATATATTTTCTCTCTACCTTCAGTGAAAGTTGGTAGATCACCGTCAGTGAAAGTTGGTGATTGTTATCTTTTTGCTACCCTCAGCGAATGTTGGTAGTTCATCGTCCGTGAACGGCGGTGCTATGATATATTTTCTCTCTACCTTCAGTGAAAGTTGGTAGATCACCATCAGTGAAAGTTGGTGATTGTTATTTTTTTGCTACCCTCAGTGAATGTTGGTAGTTCATCGTCAGTGAACAACGGTGCTATGATATATTTTCTCTCTACCTTCAGTGAAAGTTGGTAGATCACCATCAGTGAAAGTTGGTGATTGTTATTTTTTTGCTACCCTCAGTGAATGTTGGTAGTTCATCGTCAGTGAACGATGGTGCTATGATATATTTTCTCTCTACCTTCAGTGAAAGTTGGTAGGTCACCATCAGTGAAAGTTGGTGATTGTTATCTTTTTGCTACCCTCAGTGAAAGTTGGTAGTTCATCGTCAGTGAACGACAGTGCTCAGATATATTTTTCTCTCTACCTTCAGTGAAAGTTGGTAGATCACCATCAGTGAAAGTTGGTGATTGTTATATTTTTTCTACCCTCGGTGAATGTTGGTAGTTCATCGTCACTGAACGGCGGTGCTATGATATATTTTCTCTCTACCTTCAGTGAAAGTTGGTAGATCACCATCAGTGAAAGTTGGTGATTGTTATATTTTTGCTACCCTCAGTGAATGTTGGTAGTTCATCGTCAGTGAACAGCGGTGCTATGATATATTTTCTCTCTACCTTCAGTTAAAGTTGGTAGATCACCATCAGTTAAATTTGGTGATTGTTATCTTTTTGCTACCCTCAGTGAACGTTGGTAGTTCACTGTCAGTGAACGACAGTGCTATGATATTCTTTCCTCTCTACCTTCAGTGAATGTTGGTAGATCACCATCAGTGAAAGTTGGTGATTATTTCTTTTCCTTATACCTTCAGTGAAAGTTGGTAGTTCATCGTCAGTGAACTTCGATGATTCTTTCTCTCTACCCTCAGTGAATGTTGGTAGTTTTGCCTTCAATAAAAGTTGGTGTATCTTTTGAATATTTATCATCCTCTATGAGTCGGGTCTTTTGATCCACTAGTGATTTAGTTTCCTGGTCGGGTTTCCCTTTTGTGTCTTTATTACCTTTTTCATGTCCCTTGTGGTGTTTTGCATCTCTTTGAGATTGTTCATATGCATTCATACTCATAAGCATCGCATGGCATCTTCGGGCCAAAAATAGGGTTTGTTTTATATTTAAGTATCTTCGATCGCGTCGACACTGAGATTTTTAACCTTCGTATCTCCGGATAGAAGAAACTTAAATAAGGGCAGCTGTTGTACCCCAATTTTTTCCCCTAAGATCCCTTCATCATACCATATTGATTCAATCACAACAAGATCACTTTAGGGTTTTCTGGTTCTTCTCCATATCTTTAGCTTTGCTCTTTGAGGAATCACCAAGCACCTTGACTGGTTTTCCTTTTGTGATTATTCATGTTTTGTTTTGACTTTCATTTTAATTAATAAAATGCAATGTTAGTTTGTCTTACTTGGCAACAATGTAGGTAAAGGCAATGGGGCTTAGCAAGTTGATCCATGGGTTCATGAGTTTATTTCCATGACCTAGTAAATGAAGCTTGAGAAATTTAAACCTCACCATTGAAATTATTTTGGAAGAAATGGCATGGCAAGGTTTATCTTGGTTCACCATATTTCAAAGTTATCAAGATTGATTCAAAATTACAAGGGGTTGATTGAAGAAGTTGTCATGTTTGGATAAGGCTTTGTTCCCATTGGTCACAAGTGCATATTTCTCTCAATTTTCAAGCTATGAAAGTGTTTTTGGTGGCTATGAGTTCTCATTATCATTCTCAACAACTTCTATTTACAAATCAAAAGTGTTGGTACAAGAAGATTGTTCAAAATTGTCAAAGTTCCTCAAAGCATTTTCTTGATCTAGGAGCTAGGGTTTTGAACTACAAATAAGTATATCTTGCTCATCTTTTGGTATTTTTGAGTGATTCCAAAGACATCCTTCTCTTCAAAGTGTTATTAACAAATCACTTCAAAAGTTTCAAGGGGTTTTCATGTGGAAGAAACTTGATGATGAAGAAAGTTTACAAGTCCTCCAGATGAACCCCTATTTTCTCATGTGTGAATTCAAATTATCATAACCTGGTCAATTTTTATCACCTTGAGCCCACTCTTTTCCCACATTGATCTTGATGATGTGAACTTTATTCCTTCTTTTTCCAACTTCAACAATTCATAACTCTCTCAGTTTTTGGATATTTTTTATGGTTCAAGTTTCAAAATGTCATTCAAGAGGTCTATTTCATGCCATCTTTTTTTGTCAAGATCAAATTCCAAGTGGAAGGCCATGTTTGGATGCAAAACATTATAGGTCACTTTTGAAGAAAAATTTGAAATATTTCTAAGTATGGAAAGACAACCTTTTTTCCCCAACTTTGACTCAATGCAACTTTCAGCTCAAGCATCCATTTGATTCCATTATTTTCCCATTGCAAAGCATGTAAACTCATCTTTCTAAATCATCAAGAATCATGCCATAAGACCCCTTTAGCTGAGAATGCCATTGATTTAAACTTGGTAACTTTAAACTAAAGTTTCTACAAAAGTCAGAATTTGAAATCCTTGATTTAACTTCTAAACACTTTGTTTCTGTGTGTTTTTGCTTCTAAACATGTTTAGTGAACTTCTAGAAGTGGTTAGCACAGCAAAACGCGCATTTTGGAGGAGTTTTGATCAAATTAGAAGTCACACTTTTCTTGTTTGCAACTTCACACTATTTCCCTCCAAGCTTCATCATTTCACACTCTTGGACATTCCATTTGATTCCCTATAAATACAGGGTCATCCCTTATTCATTTCCTCAATCTTGAATGGCCAGAATCACCCTGCCAAACTTTCTCCATAACTCAATTTTCTGTAACTTCGAAATCAGTGTTCAAGCCTTTTTCAATCTAATTTTTCTATCAATTTACCTTCCTTGATCTTCCCTGAAGCTAACCATACAATTACCTTCAATAACCGTGCCCTATATTGCTCCATAGAAGTCCAGTTTCAGAGCTCTACAACTCAACTTCAATAGGTAGATTTCTCCGTCAATTCTTTAAAACTTTGATATCATTGTGAAGCTCCCATTGCCCTGGTTCTAGTCGCAACACTTGCTTTTATCTGGAAACATGTTTTGACCATGAAATTTCAAATCCCTTTTCAAAACTTTCCTTCTAAATTGCTTGAGCTACAGTTTATATAAATTTGTCGCGAGGGTGTGGTTGTCTTTGTCTTAAACAGAGGAAGCGAATGGCATAGGTCTGAGCTTCTGATTTTACAGTTTGAGAGACCTGCAATTCACGTTGGCTGGAGGTTGAAGATGACCAACGTATCATCTTCCAACCAATGATGGCACGCCACTTGTTTTTTTGAAATATGATTTAATTAATGATTCAGTGCTTTATTCACTAAAGTCCGTAACACGCACAGCGCGCCAGGTCAACTTGATCTATTTACTAACGCGTTTTGACATTGATCAGATGGCCCATATTTTTTTTGTTTTTATTTTCTTTTCTGATGTTTATATTTAATTGTTTTAAATTTCAAAAAATCATAGAAATTTCATTTTTAGTCCAAAAAATCTGAAAAAATTATGAAAAATATTTTTGATTTTTATTATTTCACAATTTTATTTTTTGTTTTGATATTTTTTATAAATTTTCACTTTATTCGAAGTGTTTTAAATGTTTAAAAATACATTTATGAATTTTTAAATTCTGAAAAAAATATGGAATGATCCAATAATATTGTGACAAATATTGGTGACCTGATTTATTTTTTATTTATGACTTTGGTATTTTTTATCATTTTTGGGTTTTTTACTCATTTATTTAAATTTTAAAATAGTTTCTGACATTATAAAATTACCAAAAAAATTATAAAAATATTTGAGTTCATTTCTGATTTTTCTATGGTCTTACTTTTTATTTTTTGATTAATTTTAACATAGTTGATGTTTTTATCCCTTATTTCTATTTTGAATATTTTTAAAATCTCTTTTAATGTATATATTAAATGCAATATTATTTTGTGATTATTTTCTGGATGATCTTGGATCGAATTTTGGATCATGAACTTTGTTATCATCATTGGATCCATGGTGTTGAGTTTAACTCCATAAAAATGAATGAATGATTTTAAAAATAGTTCGATTAAATTTAATTCAAATTTGGTTTGTATTCTTTCCCACCCCTCTTCATCTCATCTCTTTCTTATTGCACAAAGTGTTATTGGAGCATGATCTCTATATCATGTCTCAAAACAAATGGTGCATAGATTGCTTTTGATCGGCCTCAAAATAGGTGCGACTTCTATATAAGTCCACTCACGATTGCTTAACATAGCGCTAAATTTTGTCCTGATTCGAATAAATGATCATTCGTGGCCCAAACCTATGTTTTCAAGCCCAAGCATGTTAATTTGATCTCTTTGATCCAATAACCATGAGATCCATTGTGTGGAGGCTTTGGTTCTACCAATCCTCTAATGGATCTATATCACTTTTGTTCAACGCGGATCACTTAATTATTGTTGATCATTAAATGGTACTTTTAAGGATTCCAAAATGGATGATATACTTGACAAAAATCAAATGAAAATTATTGTATGGAGGCTTTGGTTCTACCAATCCTCTAATGAGTTCCAAATGCAAGTTTCAAGATGGTCATCCAACTAATCACAATTATTAACAATTGATTTTACTTTATGCTTTTTTTATGCTTTATGTACCGTTTATTTTAAGCATTATATTTCATCCTACTTTTCATCTTTGCTCACTTGAGCATTTACATTCTTGTCATTTTATTTTTTGCTCACTTGAGCCTTTTTTTAAGACACCTAATAATCAACATGAACCATAAAAAGCTTTAATGATACTTGGACTATTTGGTTATTATCCTTGGCATTATGGAGTACTGGACATCTTGGACTTAGGATTAGAAGCCTTAACCTATGTTGGAGACCTTGTGACCTTGATTGATATTTTTGTATGGAGTTCTTGAGGTTTACCTCAAGACATTGGGTTGTTTGTTTGTTTTGTATGCAGGTTATTCTGATTACAGACTTTGGTTGTAATCTGGAATTCACCCGTATACAGCTGTTACTCTGCCCAATTTTTGTGAAGACTTAATACATCTGAAGTTTGGTTCAATCAAGAGGTCTAGTATCTTGGCTTGCTTAGGTTTCAATCTAAAGAATGGGAATTCTATCTTGACTCATAATGTCAAGTATTGGCTTCTTGTTGGCTAGATGGTTCTTATCCCTAGCTTTTACCTTATGCTTTAAGATAGTCTCTTCTTCTCCTCCCACCTTCTTTAATTTCAAAAATCTTCTTCCTCCTTCTGAAAACTTTTCTTGTATTAAAATTTGAATCACTTTCATAATAAACTTGGGCCTAGGTTCATGAATTTTCAAAACATTTTCACAAATAAACTTCAATCAACTTAATAATACTTCGACATTTTTTTTGTGAGGAGACTAAAAGTCAATCAATCTCATTTCAAACCATTTTTCCACAGTGGCTTTTATTTAAAAAACTTTTTTCCTCAAAAGATTGGACTCTTGTCAATCCTTGTAGTGATGCAAACAACTATACTTCTATGATATATAGTGATGAGAGATATTTTCTACTTGGGTGTTGAGTGAGGCATTGTTGATTTTAAGATCCAAGCCATATCCTCCACTTTGAGATGATGCAAATTCTCCTTTCTCATGATTGTGGGTAGTAAGTATGTTTACTACATGGACAATGACGATGATGTCTTATCTCATAAAATTAATCAGCACACTTGTGTTTTAAAATTTTTAAAATAGGAACTACGTATACCCTGATCCCCTATTGCACGAAAGGTGGTACGTAGGCACTAAAGGTTCGCAACCGCGGCGGGTGCAAAAATCATAAAAAAAATTATTTCTTTCCTTACCTCCACCATCTATTTTACATACAACATTTTATAGCCCTAATATACAGATTTTTCAAAGAGGTTACTGCGGAGTACCGTAGATGTTTAGGGTCCTAATACCTTCCCTTTACATAACCAACCCCCTTACCTTGAATATTTCCCCCTCCTTTTGGGTTATTCGCTCTTTTCCCATTCCTTTGGAAACAATAAAGCGTGGTGGAGATTTTTATTTTTGATCTGTATAAGTCTAGTCAATCCAATGGCTTAGTCTTAAACATTTCTACCGCTACAGTAGGCAGTCGTTATCTCTCAAAAAGAAAAGCCCAGTAAGTTAAAACTTACGAAGGAGACTTAAGAAAAAAACTGGGGTATCCCGTTCGCTGTGATCTCAAAACAAGAATAGTCAGGCAAAAAAGGCCAGGGATGATAAACCAAAAAAAGAGGTCACTACAAATCATTAACAACATGAAAAACGTGGCAAAAATGACGGCCTCCCGACAAACTTAATTTGTCTGAACCATCACCAAAACATCATTCCAGACTCAATTGGAAATGAAACGCATAATTAACTGAGTTTTAATACTGAAGAGCGTCACGAAGAATGAGCGGGTACAAATACACTTTGAGCCTTATCCTTTGTTTCTTAAACCGTGAATCAGACCACGCTACAACCCTTCAAAATTCCCATTTGAAGCATGGGTTAATTCGAAAGCATATTGTTACAAAAGGTATCCTGACTCCTGTAAGGCTTACTCTAAATCCTGAGTTGAATTCATATTCTTACAAAATTCTTTTATCTACTAAAATGCATTTTCAAAATGTCAAGACAAGCATAAACTTTGCATTATCTGAATATCATTGTTTGCATATGGCTTATTGTTTGACAGCGGAGAAATTCACACGACGAATATCCAGTGAACAAAAACTCTCTCAATGAACGAAATCACTTCAAGTGGGAAGACACTTCCAATAACAGATCTCCTATAAGCAAGGGGGAATGATGTGTCACTATCCAACGCATCTGGGGCAGTCCAGTCAAGATTCCAAGAAATCTGTCAAGAAACGTTGAATAACCATGGGGAGGCATGTATCTGAATCACTTGGGGCACTAAACATGAACTCGAACAAAGGGTTGTACACAGTCAAGCAAATGTTTCCTAGCAATACTATAAATACTTGCTACTAGGGGTGATGAAAAATCCCTCACAAAGTCCTTTTCATAAGGTAATCCCTAACTAGAGTTTCAATCTCTAAAAACTTCTCCCCAACTGAGTTGATCTCAAGAATCCTCGAGGATTTCTGCCAAGAGAAGTCACCTCTCCAACATATTGGCAGCAGGGTTTATTTCCCCAACAAACGGAAAGATTCCCCAGCTTGATTTTGCCTCCAAGACTATCACAAATCAAGGGACCACAACTCTTCTTCCCCAGTAGACTACTCTACGATCCCCAATAAGTTACTGTGAAGCCTGGAATCCGACCAGATATCAGTTCAACTTCACCCTTTCAAGCAAGTTACTGTAAAGCCTAGAATCCGACCAAATATCAGTTTAACTTCATCCTTTCAAGCAAGTTACTGTAAAGCCTGGAATCTGACCAGATATCAGTTTAACTTCATCCTTTCAAGCAAGTTACTGTGAAGCTTGGAATCCAACCAGATAACAATTAAATTCAGTAAGTTGTTGCGAAGCCTGGAATTCGACCAGATAACAGGTCAACTTCATTCTCTCAGAAATTTTTTGTGAAGCCTGGAATCCGACCAGATAACAATTAAGTTCAGTAAGTTACTGTGAAGCTTGGAAACCGACCAGATAACAGTTAACTTCAGTAAGTTGTTGCGAAGCCTGGAATCTGACCAGATAATAATTAATTTCATTCTCTCTGATATTACTGCGAAGCCTGGAAACTGACTAGATAATAGTTAACTTCAGTAAGTTGTTGTGATGCCTGGAATCCGACCAGATAACAATTAACTTCATCCACCTCAAAAAAATTCTTTGAAGCCTGGAATCCAACCAGATAGTAGTTTAAAGTTGGTAAGTTGTTGTGAAGCCTGGAATCTGACCAGATAACAGTTTAACTTCACTCTCCTAAGTAATTTCCTGCGAAGCCTAGAATTTGACCAGATAGCAGTTAATTTAATCTTCCCTAGTAAGTCGTTGAGAAGTCTGGAATATAACCAGATAGCAGTAAACTTAATTATCCTCAACAATTGCTGCCAAGCCTGGATTTCGACCAGATAATAGCTAACTTTCGATTCTCTTTCGTCGAGAGATAACTCCCCAGTAGAGAAACAGACAACTGAGACTCCTAAACTCTTTTCCCCAAGCGGAGATCAACATCTTCCACAAATATTTCTTCTCAAGCAAAGTCAACTTCCCCAGTGAAGTTCTCCTCAATCAACAAAAACAGGAATCCCCACCAGAAATGTTCTAAAAAAACAAGGTCTGGAAAGATGTTCATACTCTTCATCCCCAATGGCCGTTCGGGATTCAACTTCCCAAAACTCCCTAACACTTGTCAAGGATTTATTTTCCAAGACAATATTACATTCCAACAATATCTCATGCATCATATTTACATACATGATAAATGCAAACAACATAATCTCATTTATTTCGAGAAACATCATTACGCCATGCATTTCATCCATCATGACATTGCATACAACTATTTCTTTACCTTTTCAAGAAAAGATTAACAGATAAGTGTCATCAATCTGTAAACTTATCCAAGATAAATTCAAGCTTGGATTTATTCATCCTTTTGGAGTAGCAATCGTCCAAGATTCCTTCATTATCTGCTGAGATTCCTTCTAGAAATAGTTTAGATGTGATCCTGATATGGCTAAAATTCTGATACTTACTCCATATTCTCTTCTAGAAACAGTTCAGATGAAATCCAGATATGGCTGACATTCTGATAATTACTCTAGATCTCTTTTAGAAACAGTTTTGATGCGATCCAGATATGGGTGACATTCTGATACTTATTCTAGATTCTCTTCTAGAAATAGTTCAGATGTGATCCAGATATGGCTGACATTCTGATACTTATTCCAGATTCTCTTCTAGAAACAATTCAGATGCGATCCAGATATGGCTAACATTCTGATACTTATTCCAGATTCCTTCTATAAACAGTTCAGATGCGATACAGATATGGCTGACATTCTAATACTTATTCTAGATTCTCTTCTAGAAACAGCTCAGATGCGATCCATATATGGCTGACATTCTGATACTTATTCCAGATTCTCTTCTAGAAACAGTTCAGATGTGATCCAGATATGGTTGACATTCTGATACTTATTCCAGATTCCTTCTAGAAACAGTTCAGATGCGATCCCGATATGGCTGACATTCTGATACTTATTCCAGATTCTCTTCCAAATACAGTTCATATACGATCCAGATACGGATGTCATTCTGCCACTCATTCAGCATACCTTTCAAATACAATCCAGATACGATCTAGATATGGATGTCATTCTGACACTCATTTAGTATATCTTTCAGATACGAGTCAGATACAATCCATTTATGGATATTATTCTGATATTCATCCCACTACATCTACTATTTCAGTATAAATCAACCAAAAAAATTATCCTGATATCTTCCCCAGTCACTTTCGATGGCATCTGTAAGCCCATCTCCAACAACTTTCCATAATTTCTTCAATGGCATCTTTAATCTCATTCCCTACACAACCTACTAGCACATCATCGAGTGCAAATTTCTGGGCACTTTAGTGTTCAATCATCTTCCACCTTCAAGTCACGAATGGCGGGCTCGCCAATCTAACTCTTCAGGTTTAAGAAGATTGAACAGGGGCAGCTATTGTACTCCAAAATTTTCCCTCTCATTTCTCAAGAATTACCTCACAAGATCCTCTATGGCTCAAGTTTGCAGCACTGATACATCAATTTAGGTTTGGAATTGGCACAAGGGAAAAATGGTCAAAATGCACACTGAAAAGTCAAACTTTGACTTTTGGATCAAAATCAAGTTTCAAGAATAATATTTCATCAAGACATGTTAGAATATGAAGTTGTTTCACCAAGAAAATCAAAAGTCAGAGTTACTTTGGAAAAGTCAAAGTTCTAAACACTTAGAAATTTTTCTAAGTGTTAAGAAAATATGATAAGTTCATAACTTCTGGCCAGATTTTCATCATGATACATGTTGATTCAGGAAGAACTTTTGACACAAGAGTTGTAGATCTCAATGAGATCTAAAACATTACAGAATATAATTTCTCCTGGAAATGCAAGGATTTCAAGTTATAAATCTTTGAAGACACGTCCATGAAACTAAAACACTTAGTAAATTTTGAACCTTTCCAAGTCAGAATTTGGTTAGAACTTCTGGGCCAGTTTTCACGTAGGTTCAATCAGATTTTTCTAAGATGATTCAAAGAGAGGTTGCAAAGCATGTTACAAGCTTTCTGGGAAGTCTGAGAACTCCTTCAGATCATGCTGGGTCAGGGAGATTCAAAGATCAGAAGTTGGACATTTATTCTTAATCCAAGTTACGTTTATGCTGAACTTCTGGTCCAGATTCAAGCTTGTTGCACAATCTCATGTTGTAGGCTTTCTTTCTTGTTAAATCTCATCATCATTTAATGCTCACACCAACTTTTGAGTCTTTATCCAAAGGATCTTCCCACGTGTGGCATGAAAGTACCATTGTTGTCCTTGAAAAGCAAACTTTTGTACAAAGTTTATCTTGATCCCATGCTTCACTTTGCTTCTGAGTGTACTTTCCCACAAATCATGCTTACAAACTCATATTAGGTGTGCTTAAAGCTGCTAACCACCCTACCTTTCCTTGAAACATGCTTGGCTAAACTTGCTTCAAAAACAAGTCAACAATCTATAACCCATGATGGATGTACTCTTGACTTCTCCCAGCTTCTAAAACCTTTGCCTATAAATTAAACCTCATTTGCAAACTGTAAAAGGGGGTACATTAGAAAAAAAACGCCTTGAAACCTTGCTGAAAATTCCAAGAACCTGAAACTGCAGCACAAATATAAAACCTGCTAGTTTCTAATTTTTTGCATTCAAACTCTAATTTTCCTTGTGCGTTTCTTGGCCAAATCATCAATACAGTTTCTGATATACACATAGAGGCCTCCCCAACTTCTTTTTTCACATTGTAACACAATCTTCACCAATCTCTATTTCAAAAAAATCCTAAATTTGCTTCTTGGTTGTTCCAGAACATTCCAGCCATTCATAGCTCAAGTTAAGAGTTGCTTCGGATTTATGAGAACTTGAGGAAACTGACCAGAACATCACAGCTGTCTAAACCAGGCTTTAATTCACAGAACAATTTCCAACTGCAAGGTAAATTTCTTCTGATTTTTATCTCATTACTTAGGTAATGTTAGGCTTGCATTTTCAAAGATACAATGTAGATATCATGGCTCTGATTCTATACATATTTATAGATTTCATTTATTTGGCCTAAGTAGAGAGAATTTCATATCAGAACTTCTTGAGGAAATTAGGGGTCAGAATTAGGATTAGTAGAATTTATGCTTGCTTCTGGTTTACAGTTTTGATGCTTTGTATTTCTGAAACCATGATGAAATTTTCCATAACTTCTATGTTTGCATTTTCCATTTTGTTGAGAAATGACTAAGTTGCAGATACTCTGGCTGGCATGGAGAAGAAGACGAAGTTCATCATCAGAACTTTCTTTGTAATATATTTTTATTGTTTTTGCTTCTAATATCGAATGTATAGCCACCCTAGTGGTAGAGAGCGCGCACATAAGGCTGTAGTGTTAAGGGTCCTGAGTTCATGACCCAGAAACACCTTTTTCTTGACATTTTCCCCCATTATTTGTCAAAACAGTGATCCGGGACAAGAACTTCTAGATATTCCCATCCTACAACATTGACACCTCACGGACCCATTATCAGAACTTCTAGCTTGCCAATAACACTAGAACTTCTAGATTTCCAGCTGCATCAGAACTTCTAGACCCTTTCAATAACACTAAAACTTCTAGGCTCCCTTAGCAACCAGAATTTTCAACCTCCCAGTAACACTAGAACTTCTAGGTTTCCAACAACCAGAACTTCTAGACTCTCTCAACAACCAGAACTTCTAACCTTCCAGTAACACTAGAACTTCTAGGTTCTCAGCAATCATAACTTCTAAGATTTTCTTTGTTCCCAAAAACCCTAGAACTTCTGGCTTTCCCCATTTTCTGCTAACATTTTCTTTTTGATTTGCAGCGCACCAGAGTCAGAGCTTCTTCTCTTTCTCATTTTTCTATTCTTTCAGCCATGCGCTGACTCTAATTTTTATTTTCTTATTTTCATTAATCAAAAACACCAAAAATACTTTATATTCATACAATTTGCTTTATTTCTTTTGAAACAAAAAGACTAAAAATATTTTTCTTAAACAAATTTATTTCTTCTCTTAACCAAAACAAAACAAATCTATTTTACATTTCAATTCTTGTACATTATTTCAATATGGTTGTAATAGATAATTAAGAATTTAATTTCTTGCAATCCCCATTTCTAAATTTGTACACCCCATCCCCCTAATGATTGTAATAGCGTAAAATATTTACTTTCCGCAATTTATCACTTTCATATAAATGCTAGTAAAGTAGGATTTGTATGGGAAGATAAAAATCAATCTTAGAGAACACTAATCCAAGATAAACCAAGCATGAAATACCCACACTTGCACACTTGTATCTCTAGGGTTAACTCCACGTGTTGCCTCAAAATGGTCATGACATGCATATGAGACGTCTTAGTAAAAAAATCAAAAAATACAAGATCATAGTCCCTCGATGACGCTTCGAATGTTGCCTTACGAATGATATTAGCCCCCCAAGAGAAATGCTAAGATATCTCATAACATTCCTATAATGTCTATACGATGACCCACGCTCGTCCCTTCACATCCAATGATGGGGCTTCTTACCAAATCAATGGTAAGATAGAAACATCTAAAGGAGGAGGAAAAGAACACTAAAGACCTTTGAGTAGGTAGGTTGATCCTAGTTGCTCGATTGCTCAGAACAAAAACATTTTATACACCAACACTTTCATTCTTGAAACATTTTCAAAAGACAAACACTTTGTATGCATTCTTATAGAGACGAGAACCATTACAAAGATACCTTTTCAAAATCACTTTCAAAAACACATTCCACAAACACCTCTTTGAACCATTTTCAAAAAAAACACTTTGTACACGTTCTTATAGAGACAAGAACCATTACAAAGGCGCGTTTTCAAAATACTTTCGAAACCCACATCACAAGCACATTTTCAAACAAAAGTAAGTGATTTAGAAATCAACTAAGAGGCCATAGATAACTATGGATGAAAATGGTGGTAACACCTTCCCTTTTCATAATCTACCCCCCGAACTCAAGAAATAATCTCAAAGGTCTTTCATATTCTTTTCACCCTTTCCTTTATTGGATAAAAGAAAAGTCGGTGGCGACTCTTACTATCTGCAAAAATTGCGATCAAATGCAAAACATCCCAAGTCAGTTCTCCCACCGTGTTACACATATTCATATAGGCCCTCACTTATTTCATATTACTTTCCAGGTTATGGATATAGTTCCCGCCTACCGCTATTTACTGGGACAACCATGGATCCACGAGGCAGGGGCTGTTACTTCAACTTTGAACCAGAAGCTGAAGTTTGTTCGTGAAGGAAAGGTGGTCATCATAAACGGAGAACGGGCTTTGTTAATCCTCTTTCAGCATTGTGGAAGTGGAGGAAGCTGCTGTTGGAACCCAGTTCCAAGCTTTATGCATTGGTAATGTAAGGTAAAATTAGAATTATATAGCTTCATTTAAGGATGCTCAATAGGTAGTGCGTAATGGCCCTAGTAAAGTGTGGGGGCAGATTGTTGATCCACCTGTGAATAAGAATATAGTTGGTTTGGGATTATCTGTGAAGAGTAATAAAGGTGAGAATATGAAGCCAAAGTCTGCTTTGGGAAAATATCAAGTCATTTTTCACAGTGGAGGTTACCTTCATCTGACTGTTCCGAGGATCAATGTTATTCTGGAAGGCGAAGCAGAGCCAGAGATGCCGAACTACGTGACACATGGAGTCAGAGTCTAAAATTGGGTCACTATTGATGTTCCCTCCTGCATTCATATTTCAAAGTAATTTGTTTTTTGTTAATCTTTTCAAAAATCTTTCACTCTGCCCAAGGTGAAAGTATTGATATTGTACGGCCATATCTGTTTCTTTGATATTTAAAATCATTAATAAAAGTTGTCTTTGATTCCCAAATTGTGCCTTTATTTTATGATTTTTCTTGGAAAATGATAATCAGAAAAATCCTTTCAAAATAAATAATAATTGTACTTGAATCTGCATAATCACTTGATATATGTGTCAGTTTCTAAAAGCAATCATAAATCATATGTGCAGATTAATTAAAAAACCCGTTGAATACAATGACTCTGCACCCCCTTCCAACTTTGAATATCCTGCGTATGTGACCGAAGAAGATGAATATGATGAAATCCCAAAAGAGGTTTCACGGTTGATTGAGCGCGAGGAAAGTACCATTCAACCGTATAAAGAGCCGTTGGAGACAATTAATTTGGGTACGGAGGAAGATCCAAAAGAAGTCAAGATTGGAGCATTGCTTCATCCCAATGTAAAGAGCAGGTTGATTGAATTGTTGAAAGAGTGTGTGGATATCTTTGTTTGGTCATACCAAGACATGCCGGGATTGGATAATGATATTGTGGAACATCATTTTCCTCTAAAGCCAGAATGCCTTCCAATCAAGCAAATATTGTGAAGAACTCACCTTGATATGGCAGTAAAAATTAAAGAAGATGTTTTAAAGCAAATTAATGAAGGTTTTCTTGTGACATCAGTGTACCCTCAGTGGATTTCCAATATTGTCCCAGTACCAAAGAAAGACGGAAAAGTTTGCATGTGCATGGATTATAGAGATTTAAACAAAGCTAGTCCAAAAGATGACTTTCGATTGCCACATATTAATATGTTGGTTGATAGTACATCAAAATTCAAAGTATTCTCGTTCATGGACGGATCTTCTGGATATAATCAAATCAGAATGGCTCCTGAGGACATGTAAAAAACAATATTTATCACACCCTGGGGAATATTCTGTTACAGAGTGATGCCCTTCGGGTTGAAGAAAGCTGGTGCAATGTAACATAGGGCTATGACAACCCTATTCCATGATATGATGCACAAGGAAATTGAGATATATGTTGATGATATTATTTCCAAATCCAAGACTGAAGAAGGGCATATAGAAGATTTGTTGAAATTGTTTCAGCGTTTGAGTAAGCATCGTCTCCGCTTGAATCCAAAAAATGCACCTTTCGTTTCCGATCAGGAAAATTGTTAGGTTTCACTGTGAGCCAAAAAGGAATTGAAGTAGATCCTGATAAATTTAAGGAAATTCAAGAAATTCCAGCGTCGAGAACTGAGAAGAAAGTTAGAGGCTTCATCGGGTGTTTGAATTACATTTCCTTATTTATCTCGCATATGACTGCAACATGTGAACCGATCTTTAAGCTGTTAAAGAAAGATCAAGGTTGTGTATGGACAGATGATTGCCAAAGGGAATTTGAAAGCATTAAAGAGTATCTGCTTGAACCTCTTATCTTGCTCCCTCCTGTTGAAGGAAGACCATTGACTATGTATCTGATAGTGTTAGGTAATTCTACGGGTTGTATTTTGGGACAACAAGATGAAACAGAGAGAAAGGAATATGCCATTTATTATCTCAGGAAGAAGTTTACTGACTATTAGTCACGGTATTCTATGATGGAAAAAACCTGTTGTGTTCTGGCCTGGGCGGGAAAACGGTTGCGGCAATATATGTTGAATCATATCACTTGGTTGATTTCTAAAATGGATCCAATTAAGTATATTTTTGAAAAGCATGCTCTTACTGGGAGAATTTCCCGTTGGAAGATGTTGTTGTCTGAATATGATATTGAATATCGTACTCAGAAGGCTATAAAAAGCAGCGTGTTGGAAGATTATCTTTCTCACCAACCGGCGGATGATTATCAGTCTGTTAAATATGATTTCCCTAATGAGGATGTGGTGTTTTTGAAGATAAAAGATTGTGATGAACCTTTTCCTGGAGAAGGTCCTGATCCTGAATCTCGGTGGGGTGGGGTGTTTGATGGAGCTATGAACGCTTATGGGAAAGGAATTAGTGTTGTTATTATCACTCCCCATGGATCTAATATCCCATTTACCGCAAGGTTGGCATTTGATTGCAACAATAACATGGCAGAGTATGAAGCTTGTATCATGGGTCTCGAGGAGGCTATTGATCTTAGGATCAAAATTCTAGATGTGTATGGTGATTCAGCTTTGGTAATAAACCAGCTTAAAGGAGAATGGGATAATCGTCACCCTGGCTTGATTCCCTACAAAGAATATGCTAGAAGATTATTACCTTTCTTCAACAAAGTTGAATTCCATCATATTCCCAGAGATGAAAATCAGATGGAGGATGCTTTAGCCACTCTGGCATCTATGTATCAAGTAAATACTTGGAACGATGTGCCTCGTATCACAGTTAGACGTCTAGATAGGCCAGCTCATGTGTTTGCAGCAGAGGCAACATCAAAAGAAAAACCTTGGTATTATGACATCAAGCATTTTCTCCAGACTCAGGAATACCTGGATGGTGCGTCAAACAAAGATAGAAAGACATTGAGAAGGTTGGCATGTAGCTTTTTCCTCAATGAATATGTGATATACAAAAGAAATTATGACATAGTCTTGCTCAAATGCATGGATAGACACGAAACAGACATGTTGATGCATGAGATCCATGAAGGTTCCTTTAGCACTCATGCCAATGGGCATTCAATTGCAAAGAAGATGCTTAGGGCAGGTTACTATTGGCTGACAATAGAATCTGATTAGTATAAATTTGCAAAGAAGTGCCATAAGTATCATATTTATGCTAACAAAATTCATGTCGGGGTATTAACATGATCGAAATGATTGAACCTAAGGAGTCGAATGGATATCTTTTTATCTTGGTGGAAATAGACTACTTTCTCAAATGGGTGGAAGCAGCTTCATATGATAATGTTACAAAGCAGGTGGTAGTACGTTTTATCAAGAACAATCTTATATGTCGGTATGGTGTGCCAAGCAGGATTATCACCGACAATGGCTCGAATCTGAATAACAAGATGATGATAGATCTTTGTGAAGAATTTAATATTGTCCATCATAATTCATCTCCCTACAGGCCAAAGATGAATGGGGTTATTGAAGTTGCTAATAAAAACATCAAGAAGATCATCCTGAAGATGGTTGTTACCTATAAAGATTGGCATGAGATGCTCCATTTTGCTTTGCATGGATATCATTCATTCGTCTGTACTTCAACAAGTGCAACCTCGTTCTCTCTTGTTTATGGTATGGAAGCAGTGCTCCCTGTTGAAGTTAGGATTCCCTCTTTACGTGTGATAATGGAAACCAAGTTGTCAGAGGCTGAATGGGTCCAGAACAGGTTTGACCAATTGAATTTGATTGAAGAAAAGAGAATGACGGCCTTATGTCATGGCCATTTATACCAGAAGAGAATGAAGAAAGATTTTGATAAGAAGGTCAAGCCTCGTGAATTCAGAGAAGGCGGCCTCGTGCTCAGGAAGATCATGTCTTTTAATGCTAATTCTAAGGGAAAGTGGACTACCAATTTTGAAGGCCCGTATGTTGTCAAGAAATCCTTCTCTGGCGGTGCATTAATTCTTAAAACTATGGATGGTGAGGAGTTCCCACGCCCTATGAATGTTTATGTAGTCAAGAAATACTTTGCCTAAAGAAATAAAAGAACAGCTCGCTAAGTCGAAAACCCGAAAGGGAGACTTAGGCAAAAAAGAGCATCTCGGTAGGTTGAAAACCTGAAAGGGAGGTCTAGGCAAAATAAGAGACATAAATAGAGTTTATTCCTCCCGCTAGGTTGAAAACCCGCAAGGGAAACTTAGGCAAAAGTTAGGGATTTCTTGGCAAGTAACTGCGTCAGACAAGACTTGATCATTAAAGAAATAATTTTCTTGGATCCTCACCACACCTCAACAGAAGTCACTGCTCGGGAATTCAAAGTTGTTAGGGAGAATAGTTTTCATTGTATTTCAATCTATCTTTTCCAATATATTACCATTTTCCAAACTTTGTAATCATCTATGGGGTCTCGCCATTCGCAGACTACCATTCTATTAATAAAGTTTGAGCTTTTATCCAATTCTTTGCAATTCTTATTTTATTCTGCTTACAAAGACTCCATTTTTTTATAGTAATTTTCAAAACAAAGAGATTTAATAATAAAATTGTTTTTGAAAAGAATTTACAAATTACTTTTTATTTTAGATTTTGTGACTCAAGAAAAAACAAAAATAGTGATTCCAAGGATGAATGAACTCTAATTTTTTCTAGAAGTGGGTATTCCCCAGGAAAGTTCTCTCAGGTTTCTTTCACCCATATGTGTATGATCTTCTTGTGTTTCTCAAATAGTTGAGATTATACCAATTGATGTATGGTGCGGTGTTGGACTTGTGATCCCATTTTCCCTAGTCAGGTCTTTGTTCAGTTTTCCTCCAGGTTGATAATTTTGGTTTCGGGTTTGCATGGTTTGAAACCTCTATCCCAGATTCCCCAGTGAGGCCTTCGCTCATATGACTTAAGCTTCTTCTCCCTTTGTGTGATAAGGTGGAATCATTCGTAGAACATCGCCCTTTTGAAGTATTGACATTATTGTTGTTGTTAGGAAACTAGACAAGGGCAGTATCTTTTATAATAAGTGTTAGAATAATGTCAACTTTTTGGGTTTTCTCCCACCAAATGTTGGTTTTGATTTAAAATCCCCATAATTTTGATTTCTTGTTGTATTGTTTGACTTCTTAGATCCCCAAGTAAAGCTAAGATAATGTTTCTCTCTGAAAGTTGTTATCCCCATGTGGTTTCATAATTTCTCCCCAGATAAGTTTGTGTAATCATCACTCTTAGTATTGAAGAATGTATTTTGGGTTCCTCTTGACGATGTGGCATTGTCCTCCCCAATAAAGTCAGCTCGGGATCTCAAGTTGATATCTCGATGACGTAGTTCCATCTTCCCTAGTGAAGTTAGTATTATTATCTCCAGTAGAAGTCTAGACATTGAAATTTTGTTTTCCCCATTGAAGTCTGTGTGATATTCACCGGGGAAGCCTGAATGGGGATGTTATATCCCTGTATCTGTTCTGATTCACTGTTTTTGACTTGATTATTTTTGGATTATGTTTCTTCCCAATGTAGTTAAGCCGTGAAATAGGAATTTGTTTCCTCAGTTGGTGCTTACTTTCTTGTGAAAATTTTCATCTTGGATGTGATTTATCCGAGTGTTGACTTTACCCAAGCTGGCTTTGTCTGTTTATTCCTAGTGTTGTATGTTTGTTTTGTCAGCATATACATAATAACATTCATACATACATCATGCATAGCTGAATTTAAAAATTCATTGATCATTTGCATTCATTAATATTTTGTTGGCATATTACCCTATTTTGAAGAGTTATATTACCCTCTCTCCATTAGAGTGTTGACTTTAAGCAGAAAGTGTATATCCTTTCAATTTCCCCCACTGATTTATCCCTCGTGAAAGAATTTTGCTTTAGCCTTCCTATTCAGTTCATGATCTGGTTAGGCATGTGTTTCTCTTTTGAGTTTATTTCTCATCAGGTGCTATCTTGGCTGACTGTTTTGCTCCGGTTTATTTCTGGTTCGAATCCGTAATCCCCAGCAACATTATTTTTTTCATTTTCATAGGCTCTGAACTCTAGATTGAAGTTGTGCATTTATTTTACATAGGAAGATGTTGTCTCCTCAGTATGAGTATATTGAAACTTCCCCAGAGAAGTCATATTTCTTTGCCTGAAGGGTTTCTTATAACAGCAGGTGGAAAGTCTTTTTATTTAAGCAACCTATACTTCCCCAGTAAGACTGTTAATTCCCCGAGAAAATTCATTTTCACTCCAATATATGGTAGTCTCGTCATTATGGGAGATAGTTCGTTGCTCATATTTGTTACTCCGATGGATGGTAGTCTCGTCATTATGGGAGATAGTTCGTTTTTGAGATTTGTTACTCCAATGGATGGTAGTCTTGTCATTATGGGGGAAAGTTCGTTGTTGAGATTTTATTACTCCAATGAATGGTAGTCTCGTCATTATGGGAGATAGTTCGTTGTTAATATTTTGTTACTACAATGGATGGTAGTCTCGTCATTATGGGAGATAGTTCGTTGTTGATATTTGTACTCCAATGGATGGTAGTCTCTTCATTATAAGAGATAGTTCATTGTTGAGTTTGTACTCCGATGGATGGTAGTCTCTTCATTATGGGAGATAGTTAGTTGTTGATATTTGTACTCCGATGGATGGTAGTCTCTTCATTATGGGAGATAGTTCGTTGTTGAGATTCATTTTTCTCTGAAGAATTCATTAGCTTCCAGACATAGGTACTGATGCTTCTCATTTGTTGCCTACCCTAATATTTGCTTTTGCTGATATTATCCTACCATTTCTTTCCCCCTCTAGTTCGACGTTACCTTTTTTTTCTATCTTCTCAGTGAGTGTATAGTTTGCAGTCATTTGTCGATCACTATTATCCTTTATTTTCTCTCCTCAATATTTGAGTTGATGTTACTTGGTCTCCTCCTTGGACTTTACCCCAATAGTGTCGAGTCTTATGTTCACCAGTAATTTACTTTTGTGGTCTAATTTTATTTTTATCTTTTATTTTCTGTTTACCCATTGGTGTCCTATGTCACCTTTGGATTCATTTGTTTGCATGCATAACCATATGCGTTGCGTAGCATCTTATGGCCTAAAATAGGGCTTGTTTTATATTTAAGTAACTTCAATCGCGTTGTTACGAAGATTTTAACCTTCATATCTCTGGATAGAAGACACTTAAATAAGGGCAGCTATTGTACCCCAATTTTTTCCCCTAAGATTCTTCTATCATCTCATATCAACCAAATCACAACAAGATCGCACTAGGGTTTGGTTCTTCTTCCTATCTATAGGTTTGCTCATGAGGAATCACCAAGCACCTTGATTTGTATATTGTGGTCATATTTGTTTTGTATTGATTAACTTTAAACTAACAAATTCAATGAATGTTTTCTCTAGATTATGATACTATAGGTGAGGGCACAACACATTTCATCAGGTTGATTTATAGGTTCACGAGTTTATTTCCATGCCTTCTTCAACAAAGCTTCATTGAGATTCAAGCTTCATAGTTGAATATTCTTTAAATTAATATTATGACAAGGTCTACTATGATTCATCGTGCCTCAATTTGTCAAAGAAAGTCAAAAGACTTAAGAGTTGATTGAAGAAATTTGACCTAATTGGACATAAAAAATTTCATTTCTTGATCATAAGTGCATAACTCTCTCAATTCTTAACATTTGGAAGTGGTTTTTGGTGCTATGGTTTCTTATTATCATCCTCAACAACTTATATTCACATGGAAAAAGTTATTGTGCAAGAAAGTTTGTCAAAATTGAAAAGGGTTTCCAAGTCATTTTGGTGCTCTAGGAATTAGGGTTTTAAACTTCTAAAGGCTATATCTTGTTCATCTTTTAAGATTTTTGGGTGATTACAAAGGTATGCTTCTCCTTAAAGTATTATCAACTAATCATTTCAATAATTTCAAGAAAATTGGGGGTGGAAGATGTCTAATGATGAAGAAAGATTACAAGTCCTCTAGATAGGCCATTAAGTTCCCTTTGTGATTTCAAAAGATCATAACTTGGTCAATTTTTATTTCCTTGAGCCCATTATTTTTCCATAATGCTCTTAAGGATGTGAAACTTCAATTCTTCTTTTATGTGTAAAGCTTGAAAATAAGTGGAAGATACCTTAAGAACTAAAAAGATTATAGGTCACCTCATGAATTTTCAAAAATCTTACAAGGCCATAACTTTTTCAATACTTTGTATTTTTTAGTGATTCAAGTTTCACAATGCTCTTTTAGAATTATACTTCAAGATAGCATCATTGATCAAAGGTCAATTTAGGAGGAATGCCTTGTTTGAACTCAAAACATTATAGGTCACTTTTGAATAAAAATTTAGAATTTTTCTAAGTACAAAAATTCAGCATCTTTTTCTCAACTTTGACTCATTACAACTTTTAGCTCAAGCATCCAATTGATCTCACTCTTTGCACATTGTAAAGTTTGTGACCTTATCTTTCAAATGCTTCAAGAGTAATGCCCTAAGATTCCTTGAGTTGTGAGCACCATGAATTCAAAGATGGTGCCTTGAAACTGATGTTTTCTCCAAAGTCAGAATTTGAAATTCATAATATGGCTTCTAATCACCAATTTAGCACACGTTTTTAATTTAAACATGCTTAACCAAGTTCCCAAAGTTGATTTAAGGATCAAAATGCAAGAATTAACCGAGTTTTGAACAAAATCAAGTTACACTTTTCTCATTTTCGAGCTTCCTTTGTTTTCCTTCCAAACTTCACTTTTGCTTCTAATTCTTTTCACCATTCACTCTCCTATAAATAGAGAGACATATTGCATTCATTTTCTCAAGCTTGAACAGCCAGAATAACCCTGCCAAACTCTCTCCTTAACCTACTTTTCTGCAACTTCGAATTTGGTTTTATAGCCTTCCTCAATCCATTTTCTTTGCTTATTCTTCATCCTTGAACTTCACTGAAGCTAAGAAGAACCAAGCCCTAAAGCATCCTAAATCCTGCTAGCCAAGTCAAGTTTTAGAGCTCTGAATTTGAACTTCAATAGGTAGATTCCTTCATCAATTCTCTCAAAATTTGTTACTACAATGAAGCTCTCATTAGTCTGATACTAATCGCAACATTTGTTTTCAACTGGAATTGAGTTTTGGCCATGAATTTTCAAATCCCTATTCAAATTTTTCCTTATGGTTTTTTGCAAATAGATTGAGCTACACCTTAAATAAATTTTTTGTGAGGATACGGTTGTCTTCGCCTTGATGAGACGAAGCGAATGGCATAGGTCTGAGCTCTTGATTTTAGAGTATGAGAGACCTGCAATTCGCGTGGCTGGAGGTTGAAGATGATCAACGTGCCATCTCTCAACCAATAATAATGTGCCACTTGTTTTTTTCAAAAATCGGATTTAATAATGGATCCATTGTTTTATTCAATAAGGACCATGATATGCACATTGTGCCAGATCCCTTAGATCTGATTACTAACGCGTTTTGACATTCATCCAATGGTCTATATCTTTTTGTTTTATTTTTATTTTCTGATTTTTATATTTCAATTGATTTAAACTTCAAAAAATCATAGAAAATTCATTTTTGACTCAAAAATTATGAAAAAATTCACAAAAATATTTTCAAATATTCTCTTTCTAATATTTATTTTTTCATGATTTTATATTCAGATTTGATATTTTTTATAATTTTTACTTTGTTTTCACTTGTTTTTAATTATTTAAAATTACTTTTTGATATTTTTAAATTCTAAAATTTTTTATAAAAATCATTTTCCTTATTTCTGACTTTCTGGAATTTTTATAGAATTTTATTTTGACTTCTACTATTTTTGGTCTTTTTTCTCACTTATTTTAGTAATTTTAATTAGATTAAAAATACTTTTCTGTTTTTAAAAATTACCAAAAATTTCCTAAATATATTTGAGATCATTTCGGATTTTCCTATGGTCTATTTAAATTTTTCTTTGATACTTTGAATATGGTTTGATATTTTGCCTTTTATTTTCATTTTAAAAATCATTTTATTTCTTTTTATCTTATTCATTAAATACAATTTATTTATTTTAATATATTTTGGCTATGTGTTTGTTGATCATGAACTTCATTAATATCATTAGATCTTGAATGTTGAATTGAACTCCACTAAAATGGATGGATGATTTTAATGATAGTTTGATTAAATTTTTTATTCAAATATATCCCCTCCCTCTTCATCTTATCTCTTTCTCATTTTGTTATATGTTATTAGAGGATGATCTACATATCATCTCTCCAAACATATGGCACATAGATTGCTATTGACCGCCCTCAAAATAGGTGTGATTTCTATATAAGTCCACTTACGATTGCTTAGTATAGCGCTAAATTTTGTCCAGATTCGAGAAATGATTATTTGTGGCCAAAACCTACGTTTGCAAACCCAAGTATGTTTAATTTGAAACCTTTGATCCAATAAATTTTAGGTTCATTTTTAGGAGGCTTTGGTATTATCAATCTTCTAATGAAACATCATAAATTTTAGACTAAGTGAATCATTTAAACATCATTGATCATTTGTTGTTGCCTTGAGAGTTTGAAATGAATGATATACTTGACAAAAAGTAAATGAAACTTGTTATTGAGAGGCTTTGATTTTATAAATCTTCTAATGCACTTTCAAATGTAAGCTTCAAGATGGTCATTCAACTAACCTCTAATTTCTAACTTATTAACAATTGACTTTTATTTTCATGCTTTTACTTTAAGCACCATTTATTCTAGCATTTTCATTTTATGCTATTTTCATCTTTGTTCACTTGAGCATTAATTTTTATGTCCTTTTTATTTTGCTCACTTGAGCTTTTCATTTTATTTTTGAAGACACATAATAATCAACTTGAACCATAAAAAACTTTTAAGTTACTTGGACTATTTGGTTACTATCCTTAGCATTTTGGATTTATGGACTTATTGGACTTAGGCTTAGAGACCTTGACCTACCTTGGGACCTTGGGACTTCTATTGCTATTTTGTCTGGAGTTCTTGGGGTTCACCCCCGAGACATTGGGTTGTTTGTTTGCTTTGTGTGCGAGTTATTCTGATTATATGCTTTGTCTGTGATCGGGTATTCATCTACATATAACTGTTACTCTGCCCAATTTTTGTGAAAACTCAATGCATTTGAAGTTTGGTATTCTTAAGAGGTTCATTATCTTTGCTTGTTTGGTTTCAATCCAAAGGATGAGAATTCTACATTGACTCGTTATGTCAAGTGTTGGCTTCTTATTGGTTAGACGGTTCTTTTCCCTAGCCCCTTCATCTCCTCCCATCTTCTTTAATTTCAAAAATATTCTCCCTCCTTTTCAAAACTCTTCTTGTTTTCTAACTTGAACCACTTTCATAGTAAACTTGGACTTAGGTCCATGCATTTTTGAAAATATTTTCTTAACCAAACTTTAACCAATTTAATAATACTTTGACATTTTTTGTGAGAAGACTAAAAGTTAATAAATCTCATTCAAAACATTTTTCCTTTTTGGCTTTTTACTTTAAACTTTTCTCAAAAGATAGACCATTGTCAATCCTTGTAGTGATGCGAGCTACTATACTTCTATGATATGTAGTGAAGTGAGATATTTTCCACTTGGGTGTTGAGCGAGGCTTTGTTGATTTTAAAATCTAAGTTATATCCTCCACTTTGAGATGAAGCAAATTCTCCTTTCTCATAATCGTGGATAGTAAGTATGTTCTTCCACTCGGATGCGATGATGACATCACGTCTCTTAAAATTAACCAACACACTTGTGTTTTAAAATTTTTAAAGGTGAACTATGAGTACCTTGATCCCCTATTGCACGGAAAGTGGTACATAGGCTATAAAGGTTCGCAACCGCGGAGGGTGCAAAAATTGTAAAAAAAAAATACTTCTTTTCTCATCCCCACAATCTATTTTTGTATACAACTCTTATAGCCAAAATACGTAAATTTTCAAAGAGGTTCCTGCGGAGTACTGTAGATGTTTAGGGTGCTAATACCTTCCCTTTGCATAACCAACCCCTGAACTTAGATTCTCTCCCCCTCTTTTGGGTTATTCGCTATTTTCCCATTCCTCTGGAAACAATAAAGTGTGGTGGTGATTTTTATTTTGATCTGTGCGAGTTAAGTCAATCCAATGGCTTAGTCTCAACATTTCTACCGCTACAGATCTTTAGTTTAGTCTTCTCTAAGTTTGAACTAAATATCCCTTAGGTTTGTTATCCATGCATGACAATGTTAGGTAGAACTCCCTCTTATCACAACTTTAGCTCCACAAGCATGACAACTTATAGGATTGAGATCCCCTCTTATTAGTCTTTTCTCTTTTGCATTCATGTTAAAACTAAAACTCTTTTTCTTTCAAACTTCTCAAACCATTCTAAAACTACAAAATTCTTTTTCAAGGTAAAAAATATCAAGCAATGCAAACCTTTTTTTCTTCAGAATTTTTCTTTTAAAATTTTCAAAAGGGACATACTTCGCTAGAATTGTTCATAAAAAACATACAACTCACCAAAACTTTTGAGGTGAACTAAGAGTGCCTTGATCCAACTAATAAAAACTTTCTTTTTTGTATATACTTTGCATGCATTCACTTTTAGAATTAAGAATTAGACTTATATTTTTAGACACCCTTAGATTAGAACTAACTCAAGTGGATCATGCGGAGTACCACAGACGTGAGGGGTGCTAATACATTCCCCTTGCGTAATCGACTTCCTTACCCTTTTTCTCTTGGTCGTGAGACTATTCTCCTGTCCTTTCCTCGGGTTTACTCAGAGTTTCCTTCCCTCTCTTGGGATAAATAACATTTATGGTGACTCTTCTGTCTTTCACCTCCGTTTGTGTTTCGATGAAAATCCCAGATGCGAAGAGGCTGCATAAAAACCTCGAATGCCCCGGTTTACTTTACTGTCGGGGAGTATACTTGGAACATCTGTAGGGGATGAGAGTGAATTTTGCAATGCTAGTTGGGTCACTGTGACCGTCATGAGTTGCTACCTATACAAAGAAACAATGCTTGGAATGCTACGACACTCCTTTGGGATGATTTCGTATCAATGTAAAGTCATGTTCCATTTTAGCTTGAAATTATCATTCCCAATGTTTTCAATGCAATGTTCAATAAAGAATTAAACCACATTTCGCATACGAAAAATTAATACATCAACGATAGTAAAGATAGATTTTTGATGAAAAACCACTTTATTGATTGAAAATTAGCCCATAAATAGGCGTTTGTACAAGTAGGAAACTCCTAAATGAGTTAGTTGTGAAAAGGAAAAGAAAATACAATAGGTAAAATGGAAATGAGAAATTCTCGAATTTCTATTAAAATCGGTATTGCTACAGTTCCCATATTTTTGATAGTCTCAATGCCTTGCCTCTGATGAGTAGTGATTGGATTGATCCGTTCACTGCCAAGGTGCAAAATATGTACATGGTCATTCGTGAAGAGTATTCAGACTTCAGTCTCTCGCTCATGATCCCTAATTTTTTCCTGGATTTCCCTTTCAGGTTTTCAATCCAGCTAGATACCCATTTTTGCCTAAGTCTCCATTTCAAGTTTAGCAGATCTTCTTTTTTTCATTTTACCGCTAACTTTTTTCTGGACTTTCTTTCTTCTTCTTTTTTGTCCATCGGGATTCCCATTTTTGCTTAAGTCGCTCGTGCGGGTGTTTGTCTTAGCGGGTCTTTTATGCATAGTATTTTTTACTGAGTCTGAATTGACTGGAATTGGAACGTCTTCCCAATCCATATATTTCAAGATTAGAGAACCTCCTGAAAAGGCTTTCTTCATGATGTATGGTCCCTCATAGTTGGGGGTCCAATTGCCCCTTGGATCGGAATGGCTTTGAACAATAATCTTCCTTACAACCAGATCACCAGGATAGAACTTCTGAGGGTGGATTTTCTTATCAAATGCCCTCTTCATCCTCTTTTGATATAACTGACCATGATAGATGGGTGCCAAGTGTTTCTCTTCAATCGGATTGAGCTAGTCAAGTCTTATCTGAACTCACTCTGCCTCATCAAGCTTAGTATCCATTAGAACCCTCGATGAAGGAATCTCTACCTCGACAAGAAGTACCACGTATGTACCGTAGATAAGTGAAAAGAGGGTTTCCCTAGTTGAAGTATGCACAAAAGTCCTATAGCCATGTAGATCAAAAGGAAACATTTCATGCCAATCTTTGTATGTTCTCACCATTTTCTTGACAATCCTCTTTATGTTCTTGTTAGCAGCTTCGATTGCATCATTCGTATTTGGTCGATAAGGCGATGAATTATGGTGTTCAATCTTGATATCTTCACACAACTACTTCATCATTTTGTTGTTGAGGTTTGACCCATTATCATTGATGACTCCGTTACAAACTCCATAACGGCATATGATTTCCTTTCTAATGAAGTTGGTAATGACCTGCTTGGTTACATTCTTGTAAGAATCTACTTCCACCCATTTGGTGAAATAGTCAATAACAACAAGAATGAACCTATGACCATTCGAAGCGCTCGGCTCAATCCTTTTGATCATGTCACTCCCCCATATTGTGAAGGGCCACGGTGAAGTCATAACATTCAAAGGAGTTGGAGGGACGTGGATTATGTTTGCATACACTAGGCATTTGTGGCACAACTTTACATATACACAACAGTCACTTTCCATCGACATCCAGAAATACCATGCACGCAGGATCTTCTTTGCCATAGAATGTCCACTCGAATGAGTCCGGAAAGAACCCCCGTAGATTTCCTTTATGATTGACTCAGCTTTGTGTCTATCCACGCATTTGAGCAGAACTGAGTCGTAGTTTCTCTTGTTCAAGACGTCTCCTGATAAGAAGAACTTGGATTCTAACCATCTAAGCGTACGCTTATCACACATTGTAGCACCTTCAGGATAATGTATATTAGGCGCATCATTCCGAAAGCTCACTTTGAACATAGCTTCTTAAGTTACTAAAGCATCTGCCAACTAATTTTTATCTCTGGGAATATGCCCAAAGGTAATCTCATCAAAAGCGGGTATCAACTACAGTATATAATCCATGTATGAAATTAAATTTGGGTTCTTGGGATCCCAATCACCTCGTACTTGGTGTATAACCAAAGCAAAGTCTCCGAAGACTTCAAGGATTTTGATTTTAAGATCAATGGTTGCCTCAAGACCTATCACACAGGCTTCATATTCTGCCACATTGTTCATACAATCAAAACATAGCCTGGCTATAAATGGCAGGTGAGCATTGTGAGGGGAAATCAGTATTCCCCAATGCCATGACCTATAGAATTTGATGCACCATCGATAGTGAGATTCCACCGCTCTTTTGGATCGACCCCTTCAACATCATCAAGTCTCATAACATCTTTGCTGGGAAAATCAAATTTCATTGACTGATACTCGTCCAACGGCTGATGAGCGAGGTGATCTGTAAGAATTCTACCCTTGATAGACTTTTGTGTAACATACTAAATTTTATACTCAGACAGAAGCATCTGCCATCGAGCAAGTCTTCCTGTAAGTGTTATTTTCTCAAAGATGCACTTTATTAGGTCCATCTTTGATATCAGAAGTGTAGTGTGTGTCAGCATGTATTTCCTTAGATGTCAAGCTGCCCAAGCAAGTGCACAAAAAGTTTTTCAAGTAAAGAATACCTGGATTAACAATCAATAAACTTTTTACTCAGATAATAAATGGCATGCTCTTTACGTCCTATTTCATCATGTTGTCCAATGTACACACCCCACAGATCCCTCCAGCATCATCAAGTACTTTATGAGTGGCCTCCCTGGAACTGAAGGGATAAGGATTGGTGGCTCCTGAAGATAGTGTTTGATCTTTTCAAAGGCTTCCTGGAAATTGGTATCCTATTGAACATTTTAATTTTTATGCAGCAATTTAAAGATGGGTTCACAAGTAGCTGTGAGATGAGAGATGAACCTAGTTATGTAGTTCAATCTCCCAAGGAACCCTCTTACTTTTTTCATTTTTTGGTGATGGCATATTCTGTATTGCTTTTACTTTGTCGGGACCTACATTAATTCCTCGTTGACTTATGATGAAACCAAGTAGTTTACCATATCGCACCCCAAAGGTTCACTTGTTCATATTAAACCTTAGTCTGAACTTTCGCAGACGAGCAAATAACTTTTGCAAATAGACTAGATGTTCCTGCTCAGTTTGTGATTTTGAAATCATATCGTCAATGTAAAATTCAATCTTCTTATCAATCATATCATGAAAGAGCGTCACCATAGCACGTTGATATGTTGCACCAGTGATTTTGAGACCAAAAGGCATGAGCTTATAGCAGTAAGTACCCCTAAGGAGTGGTGAATGTTGTCTTTATCATGTCTTCTGGAGCCATTTTTATTTGATTGTACCCCAAAAAACCATCCATGAAAGAAAATACTGAGAATTGAGTTGTATTATCAACAAACACATCAATATGAGGTAGAGGGAAGTCATCCTTCAGGCTTGCTTTATACAGATCTCAATATTCTACACATATACGCACCTTTCCATCCTTCTTGGGAAGAGGTACTATGTTTGCATTGAACTTCTTTTCAACCTCTTCTTTGATCTTGAGAGACATATCTGGATGAGTTATGTGTGGCTTTTGCTTTACTGGAGGACATCCTGACTTGAGTGGCAATTGGTGCACAACTATGTCAGTGTCCAAACTGGGCAGGTCTTTATATGACCAGGCGAAGATGTCCACATATTCTCGAAGTAACTCAATCAACCCCTTCTTTTCTTCATCTTGCAAGGCAGCCCCGATCTTGATTTCTATTTTCACTTCACTAATACCGAGGTTGATGATCTCTATGGCTTCTTGATGAGGCAGAATTGATTTCTCTTCTTGTCTCAAGAGTCTTGCCAATTCCTCAGAAATTTCATAATCTTCCCCACTATCTTCATCAGCTTGGTCATTCAGATTCCTAGGGATATTGATGCTAGGAACTATAGAATTATCGTTTTTAATGGAATTTGAGGCGGACCTGCATGATTGATGAATCATGCCTTATTTCAGATGATTGATGAATCAGAAGTTATGATTTTTACAGTATCGAGAAACGGTGAAATAACAATATGATTCAGCATAATAGTTTATTTGGTAATTCGCATTTCTAGGGGTCTTCCTCAAAGAATCAGTCTTCGACCCGAACATACGAAATAAAGATGACATCAAGACAAATTTTTTGCCTAAAGAACCACTCAAAACATCAAACCATACGAAAGTTATGAATTTTTGAAAATCCTGTAAAAAGTGGTTCAACATATTATTTCCATTGTTCTTTCACTGTATAGCTTCAGAGTACTCGCACATTCGAAGATCTTCCTAAATGAATCGGCTTCCAAGACAAACACGAAAATTAAAGGAAATGACCAGACGGTTTAAACGCCTTAAGAACCTCTCCAAAACAATATTCTAATCAGAAGTTATGAATTTTTAAGTACCCTCGAAATGGAGGACCAACAATTAAATTCAGTACATTGTCTTCAAAGAACTAAAATTCTCGGAGATCTTCTTCACAAAATTATCCTTCGATCCGAACATAAGAAATGATAAGAAAATCAAGACGGAGTCAATGCTTGAAGAATCAACCTAAAACACTGAATCAGATGAAAGTTATGAATTTTCAAACACCCGAGAAATAGATAACCAGCAATTAAACACAAATAACATTCCATGGAAATCATACTCTTTGGAGACTTTCTTCACGGAATTGGATTCCTGTCTCTACACATCTAAGGCCTCGATGCGACAAGAAAGAGGAAGATGTTGGCTCAAGATGCAGCCGCCCTGATGAGGGTTTTGGAAATGGAAGTGGTTTATAAATAGGAGGAAACTTGCTCTGCTAAAGAGCTAGAAAAGGCGCGGGCAACCAACACGGTGCTCGAAGCAAAGGCGCTCAAGTTGGAGGATGACTTTGATGATTACAAGGAAAGGCACCAGAGTCACATCGGGATTATCACTGATAAAAATGAAAAGAAGGTAGATCTAGCTAGCCGACTAGGGACATGACTAGTTTGAAGATTTCTTATGTTATCGGTAAGAAGAGTCTCATGGACAAGGTTGTCGCCTTGAGGGTTGTCAAGGCTCCCACCGAGGACGGGGATGACGAGGTGAAGGCCTTGAGGACTCGTGTCGAGCTAGTTTCTGATATTCAGAGCCTCGAGCAGGATTGTGTGGAGGTCATCGCGATGGGTTTTGATAACGCAGTGGCCCAGCTCCAAGTGGAATATCCTGGCCTCGAGCTTGTCACCGAGGGGATTGGGCTTCTAAACAAGGTGGTCAATAGCCAAATAGTCGTTCCTTAAGGTTTACCTCGTGATTGTCGTTATTGACTTGATATTCCCCTAGTACCTAAGAGGCTACGAGCTGAGAGTTAGTGAATGTTTTTACCTCTTTAGCTCCCAAATCTTAGGCCAGACGTAGTCCCGCAAGGAAGGATTCGTACTCCACCTGGATAATCAAGGTTGGGAAGGATAAAGTGATGTAGACTTAGATCAGGATTCCCTCCTCATTTTTTAGGATAATACCCGCTACACTTCCTATCGAGTTGGATGCTCTGTCTACGAAGATGGTCCATTTATGGCTTTGTTTATCGGGGAGGTCGGTGTGGCCGTTTCTGCCACAAAGTTGGATAGAACTTGGGCTTTAAGAGCCTTTCTGATCTCGTATCAGATGTTAAACTCAGAGAGTTCCAATGATCATTTAATAATTTTTCCTGCCATATCGAGACGGCCAAGCAGCTGCTCTGCGGGCTGGTCAGTTTGCACCACGGTTGTGTGAGCCAGAAAGTAGTGTCTCAATCTCCTCGACGCATTAATGAGGGTCAGTGTTACTTTCTCCATTTGTTGGTATCTAAGTTATGGGCCTTGTAGGGCCTTTCTAGTGAAGTATATGGGTTTTTACCCCTCCGGGGTCTCGCAGGTGAGAGTCGCGTTGACGGCTTCAATTGCAACAGCGAGGTAAAGGTATGGAGTTTCGCCATTATTTGGTCGCAAAAGAATCGGAGGTTGCGAAAGATCTTGTTTGAGATGGAGGATGGCTTGCTCGCACTCCTCGGTCCATTCAAACGCTGCTTTCTTGCGAAGAAGTTTGAAAAGGGGAAGTGTGTGCTGGGTAAATTTTACCACGAAATGGGATAACGAGGTGAGTATCTCGTTTATGGATTGGATCAATTTCTTCGAGTTTGGTATTAGGAATTCGGAGAAGACTCTGAATTTGTCGGGGATTGCTTCGATTCCTTGTTCTGTTAGATAGAAGCCAATGAACTTACCTGCTCGAACACCGAAAGTCCATTTCTCTAGATAGAATTGCATCTTGCATTTCCTTGCTTGGTCGAAGACTCTCCTCAGGTGGAATGTATGGTTGTTTTCCTCTTATAATTTTATGATCATATCTTCCATGTAAACTTCGAGCATGTCTCCAATCCCACATCGGAAGACTTTGTTCATCATCCTTTGGTATGTAGCTTCGGCGTTTTTTAAGCCGAAGGGAATTATGTTATAGTAATAGTTGCCTGACTCGGTCATGAAAGCCCTGTTTTATTTTGTCGCCCTTAGCCATGGGGATTTGATTGTACCCAGAATACGCATCCATAAAAGACACTAATTTAAATCCAGTAGAATTATCAACTAGTCTATCTATGTTAAGTAAAGGGTAAGCATATTTAGGGCAAGCCCTATTAAGATCAATATAATCAACACACATTCTCCATTTTCCATTAGATTTTTCAACAAGTACAACATTTGAAATCCAAGTTGTGTACGAGGCTACCGAAATAAAGTTTTCCTCTAGGAGGTCTTTTACAGCTTTTTCAGCAGCCTTCATTTTCTTGAGAGACTGGTTACGGCTATGTTGCACTACGGCCCTAGTGGTAAGATCTATGGTCAGCTAGTGACATGCCACTTAGGGGTCCAACCCAAGCATCTTAGCGGCACTCCATGCAAATAGATCAAAATTCTCTCTTAAGTAGGTTGTCAATTGTTTCCTTGCTAGGTCGGGGAGACTAGTGCCAATCTTTACTCCTTTGTTTGGATCGTTGCCAAGGAAAATGAACTTGAACTCACCGTCTGGAACGGAGTTCCTGGGATAGATAGGTTCTTCGTTGTTAGCTGGTGTCGAGGAAATTTTTGTTATTAGTCAAGCTTCCATTTATTTCTACTTATGCTCTTTCAAGTCATCCTTGGTGATGCGATTGTTGAGGTTGACTGAGTCGACGTGAGGCAGTGGCTTTGGAATTTTCTGAGCCGCTGGGTCGCATTGGCTCGTTGCTGGTTCTGGGTAACACACTAATGTAATTCGGTCCTTTTAAGGCTACTTCAAAGCATCTCCTCGCAGCCTCTATGTCCCAGTGAAGAGTGGCGACGAGTCCCTTGGATGTGTAGTACTTCATCTTTAATGAATGATGGAGGGCACGACTATCAGCTCAGTCAGAGTTAGCCTTCCCAGGATGCATTGGTACAGATATGGGCAGTCTATTACCAGGAATTTAATTTTGACGGACACGGTGGTCTCAGTCGTTTCGAAAGTGACAATCAGCTCGACATAGCCCTATGGCTTCATGACCACACTGTTGAAGCCCTGCTGATTTGATCCTACATAGGGTGTCAAGTGTGTTTCTTTGAGATGCAACTTAGAGAATATCTGAGAGTACATGATGTCGACTAAACTTCCTTGGTCGACCAGTATGCGGAAAACGTCAAAGTTAGCCATTCGTGCTCTCACGAGCAAGGGGATGCTGGAATTGGGTGATCCTCCGGGGAGCTCCTCGCGGTAGAATGTGATAGGGGTTGAAGTTCCATGGAACTTATCAAGGGTGGAACTCTGATTTGAGCTTGCATCAATGAGTTACTCGAATTTTCTATTTACCGAACCTACGGTGAATTTGTTAAATCCCTCGCCAGATACGACCATGGCGAAGGGAAAAGTCTCCCAATTGTTGTGTGTTGCAAAGTAGAGGGGAAAGTTAGCCTTATCAGGGACGTAAGAGTCCTCAGGTCGAGAGATGTACATGGAAATCTGCAGGATATCATCGTTCAAGGGCGGCTTTTCCTCCTTGTTCTTATTTGATTCTTGGGTGTCTTGTCGAGGAGCCTCCTTTTCTTGGTGTATTATTTTAGATGTTTGTCCCCGATGAGGATCTCAATTGCGTCCTTGAGGTGGATGCACTCTTCAGTAACATGTTAGTGGCTCTTGTGGAACCGACAATATTTGGTCTTGTCTGTGTTAGGTGTAACACCCTTCTAAACCCCATAATTAACTCGCGAATAAATTAAGAATAGTTCATTTGACGTCACCACTTAAGGGTGTCACACTTCATATAAAGCATTGTAATAACAATCCTGCTCTGTAACATGGGTTACATCAATGTCTTAACATACATCTAATTATACATCATCATATCATTTAAAATTGTTGCAGCGGAAATCATCGTCATAAAACAACTTCATTTCATCTTTCAAAAACTCAATGTAGTATAGTCTTATTAAAAGGTATAATTAAAACGCTTTAACATCTGATAATCTCATAAAAACATGTTAATAAAAGTACATCATTCACAACATAGCATTCCTAACCTGATGTTACATATCAGAGCAAGACACCACTAATATAGCAAACTAAATAAAACACTCTGAAGCTATCATCAACACTTCTAAGAACTACTCATGGTCACCTGCGTGTTACCCACTTAGAGAAAACATTCAAACAGAAAAGGTGAGTAATCACAATTCATTATAAAAGACATAAGGCAAATGCGATTAGTTACAAACAATCTATTCATATAACAACATATTTATTCGCCACATGTCATAATCACAAATACATCACAATAATATTTAGACATCTCTCATCATCAAAACATCATATACTCACATAGTTAACATTTTCCAACACATCAAAACTCATCAAAAAACTATGCAATGTCACATAGGATATTAATGCACAATACTGACTCAATGCATGTGTACCAATATTTTATGAACACCTGGTTCATCACCCTCCAAATATCCTCACCATATGATTGATTCCCTCTTAAAACTAGAGAACATCATAAACACACTCAATCACACAATGGAATTGAGGCTCTTCATAAGTGAATCACCGTCTAAAATAGCGGACCACTGTCCAAAATAATGCTATGAATGCATGATGCACAAAATGTCACAAGAAGTTAGACCATGGCTATTCAATTGCATCATCATTCACATAAACGTCACATAGCATGTATTACATATTTGGAACATGCACATCATCATAATATCATCACGACACCATCAAGAATATCACAACAACATCATAGCAACATCATACTCGTCATGAAAACAAATAGAACCTTATAACATAACAATCATGTAATAAATCATTATCATCAACATGTAGGTACTAGAATCATTCATCAAACAATTCAAATAACCCTGTCATGATAAATTTCTACGTGTCAACTTCATAATTCTTTGAACGGCGCGTCAAATAGAGTCTTGAAACTTAAGTTATGACACTTTAAAAATACTGACAGGGCTGCTCGCATAAGGCTCACCCGGCGATGCTAGAGGTGCTCTGCTCGCCTGGTGCTTGCTTGACGAAAGGCGCGATTGGGATCATTGATGCCTCGATCTTCTGGTGACATTGGGGCGACGATCCCCTCCCCATACATTTTTCAGGAGCTCATTTTTTCACCCATCCCCTTGCCGCTTGTCTCTCCCAGTGACACTTGCGCACTCGCCTGGTGCTTGCTTGATTTCAAGGCAAAATCACCTTGGTAGGGTGGACTAGACTAGCTTGGGGATTTCTCAAGTGAACCAGGATATATCACATGTTCTTTACTTTTTCTTATGCTTTAGAGTTCATGTTTTCTTAACTTAATTAGAAGCATTACTTAGAAGTAACACTCAAAAGCATTGTTCAACAAATAATGCATAGAAGCAAAAGTTTATCAAGAAAGGAAAACCCACATCAAACCCCCTCCTTTCTTACATTTTCTTCACACCTTCAATTGGTATCAGAGCCAGGTTCTGTTATTGATGGATATCCAACACCTAACAGTGTCAGAAAAAGATCAAGATGCTATGTGAAGAAATGTTCTAAGGTGATAGTTATTCAATTTTCAACTACTGTATAAAATCAGAAAATTAAAGAACAAGCTAACAAGAAAATATTCATCAGATAAGAAGTTATATTTGTTAAATGCTTTTAATTAAGTTCCTTAAGAGTATGATATGTTTTCAAGAAACGGATTAGTCCACCCTTGACTTTCTCATAAGATCTCATTAGGAATCTTTTCAAAAGATGAAAGACTATCGTCTTATGATACATAAGAACTTCATGATAAAGTTTTCCATTCAAGAAGGCAGAAGATCTAAACATTGGCTATGCCGAACGACGCTTTGTAGAAGACCAGACATTGCTGAGGAAAGAACACTCATTGACTCATCAGAAGTATGATAAAATACTAACTCTAAATAAGTTAACTTAGCATCATAAGAACAAGATTATCAGTCAAAGTTTGATGATATTTTTATTAGAATCGATTATGTAATTTGTTCAAGGAATCAAAAATTCAGAAGACGATAGGCAATGATAGTTAATTCTATCTAGCACATAGCTTCTCAGAAGTTCATGACATATTGACCTTCTGAAAATAAGCTTTTGTTCAAAGGAAGTTTGATAAACAGATGGATGTTTTATAATAAAGAATCGGAATATGTGTACTCTGAGGATTATTCTCAAGAAGTCAGACGGGTAATTATAAACAAAAGAATGAAGAGATCATCTGAAGAGAACACTAATCCTAGATCTCAAATTATAGATTAGAGTTCATAAGAAGGTTATACTTCTCAAATCAGAAAACTAAGAATACTCAAAGAAATAATAGGAATCAATATGAAGATAATTCAGAACCTCTGAAAGACCGCTCTGAAGAAAGCATAAGAAGAACGAAGTTTATCAGAAGTTGTACCTAAGAGAAAGCTAAAGTTAAAGACAGATGGAAGATCTTCAAGGTCATGACAAGCCCGATTAGAAGATCTATTTAGGACAAGCTAAAGTCAAAATAAAAATGTAGAAGTACTCATTATGATACGGTGGGAGAATTGACTTAATTATTTGTGTTTGATCGCAAATGTTGCGGTTAGCAAGAGTCGCCACCGACTTTTCTTTTATCCAAAAGGAAAGACTGAAAAGAATAGGAAAGATCTTTGAGATTATTTCTTGAGTTCGGGGGGTAGATTATGAAAAGGGAAGGTATTATAACCCTTTTCATCCATAGTTATCTATGGGATCTTAGTTTCTTGCTAGATCACTTGCTTTTGTTTGAAAATGTGCTTTGTGGTGGTTTTTGAAAGTATTTTGAAAAGGCGCCTTCGTTTAGGTTAACTTTGTAATAGTTCTCGTTCTTAAGAACGTACACAAAGTGTTGGGCTTTTTAAAATATTTCATGTTTGGAAAATGTTTTGAAAATGGTTTTGAAAGTATTTGGTGTTTGTTTTGAAAATAAGCAAGGATGTTGGTTTTGAAAATGAGCAAGAAACTAGGAAAAATCTACCTACTCAAAAGTCTTTGTTCATTTCTTCCTTTCCTTTAATATTGTTATCTTACCATTGATTGATAAGAAGCCTTATCTTTGGATGTAAAGCGTTGGGCGTGGGTCATCCTATAGTCATGATAGCAATATTGTAAGATGTCTTAGCATTTCTCTTTGAGGGACTAAGATCATTTTTGAAAGGCAACATTGATAGCGTCATCGAGGGACTATGATCTTGTATTTTTTATTGCTTTTTGCTAAGACATCTCACATGCATAACATGGCCATTTTGGTAAGGCAACATAGTGGAATTACCCTAAGGGTGCAAGTGTGTTTGATTTACATGCATTGTTTATCTTGAATTGGGGTTTGCTACTTGTTGGTTTTATCTTTCCATACAAACCCTAATTTACTAGCATTTATATAAAGCGATAATTTGCGGAATTTAAAATTACTAAGCTATTACATCATTAGGGGAGGGGGTATACAAATTTACAAATAGGGATTTGCAACAAAATTAAACCTAATTATCTATTACAACCATATTGAATAATGTACAAAGATTGAAAATAAAATAATGCAAGAATGTAAATAGAAAAAGAAATGATTTTGTTTGGTTTTCATGAAAGGGTTTTAACCAAATTTAAGAGAGATGATTAATTAAAAATAAACAAAATTAAACTTAAACTGATTAAGAAAAAAATTAAGTTAAAAAGGATTTTTAGGGTTTTTGTGAAAAAAAAGGTTTTAATAAAATAAATTTGAATATTAATTAATTAAAAGAAACCTAAGTTCTAAATTAATTTTAAATGAAAAAAATAAAAATAATAATTAAACCTAAATCTAAATAATTTTTTATTAAAAGGAAAATTAAATTGTTAAGAAAATATTTTTGTTCGTTTTGTCTTTATAAAGAAAAATAAAATATAAATGTGAAAATAATAAATATTAATATTTTTAGATTTTTTATTAATAAAAATAGTAATAATAATAATAATAATAATAATAATAATAATAATAATAATAATAATAATAATAATAATAATAATAATAATAATAATAATAATAATAATAATAATAATAATAATAATAATAATAATAATAATAATAAAAGAAAAGAAAAGGAAATTGAAATAAAATAAAATAAATAAATAAAAATGAAATAAAAAGAGTTGGGCTAGGATGCAAAAGTAAACAGGGGGTTAGAAATCAAAAAGAAAAAAGAAAAAGCCCAAAGGGGGAGGCCCAGCGCTGGTTGTTGCAAAAAAGAGAAAGAAAATGCTGAAAAAATAAAACAAAAGGTAGCGCTGGGTGTTGAACCCCTGACCTCATACATACACGCACGCTACCTTTGCCACTGGGGTGGCTGTACATCCGATAATATAAACAAAACAATAAATACATAACACAAATTATGTCTTGAATATGACTTCATCTTCAACCTCCAGCCTGAACATCTGTAACTTCACCATTTCTCAACAAAAATGAAAGATACAAACATGAAAGTTGCTCCATTTTTCCATAGGAATCCAACCATGTAAATATCATGAGCTATAAATCAAAGATGAATGAGAATTTTTAAAAGTACCAAATTTTGTCCTAATTATTTTCAGAGATTCAAACCTAAAATTCTATAAGCTCAAGCAATATAAATGGAATCTATGGACATGTATAGTTTCAGGGCAATGATGTCTACATTTTATCTTCATAAATGCAAGCCTAACAATACCTAAATAAGAAGATAGAAGTTCAGAAAATGTACCTCAAAATTGGAAATCGTGAAATGAGTTTGAGCTACTTTCAAGCAGTTGTGATGATCAGGTTAGCTTCCTCAAGTTCCCAGGAAGCTAATGCAATGATTAGCTTGAGTAATGGATGGCTGGAATGGATTTGAGAAGTCAATGTGTAGACTCTGTTTTTTTGGTTATGGAGGTTGATGTAAATGGTGTTACAGTTCTGGAATAAGGATGGGGATGGACTATATTTGATGTGTAGGAGCTTTAGGAAGTGAAAAGCCAAGAAACGCACGAGGAAAATGGGAGTTATAAGTTCAAAGTCAGAAACTGTGCAACAATGGTGTTTTTGGGAAATTTCTGGCTTGAGGGAGTTTGAGAGAGTTTCAGGGTGCTTGCAAAAATCGTGTATTAGCTCACAAATAGTGACTCTATTTATAAGCAACAAGTTTGGAGACTTGTTGATCAGAGTTCAAAAACAAATGTTTAAACTCAACATGTGATTTTTTAGAAATCCAAGTTTCAATGCCTTGTGTACTTGCTAATGTAGAGTGGTTATGCTTTAAACAAACTTGATTCTGGCTTTGTAGATGGAGTGTGATCAGAGGGAACAAGTTAGAGGCTCAAGAATTGACTTTGTGCATAAAGCTTGCTTTTTAAAAATGGCATTGTTAACTTTCTTCCAAAAATGGCAATTTGAATTGGATAATGCTTAAACCAATTGGATTATAGTTCAAAAGTTTGTGTAATCTATTAATGATGGATAGATACACAAGTTAGAAGGCCTTCAAAGCAAGATTATGCAGCCTAACATTGAGATTGAATTATGTGTTCATCAAGAAATGACTTGTAATTCAAGAATGAAACCCTAGCTTCTTGCCTTCGATTCTCCTTGCTCAAGTATGATCTCAATGAGTTCTTGGACATTTTGGAAATATTGTAACATCATCTACAACCTCTATGTTTTACATTTTTGAAAATTCATCTTGGAAGTATGTGAAAAATTCCCATGAAGTTAGGTCAAAATCCTGCCTAAACTAGGGCAAAATTTCACTAAGTTTCCAAGTTTCATGAACATGTTTTCTTAAAATCATAACTTGAAATCCATGCATTTATAGAAAAAGTTGAGTTCTACAATGTTTTAGATCTCATTGATATCTACAACTTTTATGTTGGAAGTTTCCTTTGAATCATCTTGCATCATGGTGAAAATTTGGTTCAAAGTTATGAAAAAATATGAAGTTTCCAACACTTAGAAAAATTTCTAAGTTTAGAAATTTTGACTTTTCAAAATGAAATATTGACTTTTTGATTTCTTGATGAACAAGTTTCATATTTTGATATGTCTTGATGAATTGTGATCTTTGATACTTGATTTTGACCAAAAAGTCAAAGTTTGACTTTTCAGTGTACAATTGACTTTTCATCAGTTGATTGAAATTCAACTATCGATCAATTGATCTTGAGAGATGTTTTGAGACATGCCATTAGGTCAAAATTATACATTTGAATCCTTGAGATCATGCCTTGAACCAATAAGTCATTTGCTAGGTCAAAAATCAGAAATTACACCTTCTCATTCAAAACCCTAATTTTGACCATTTTGCCCTTTTGATGATCTGATCAAATTTCTTAAGGAATTGTGATCCAAACTTGATAAATTGACATATATGAGTTCATAATGTTGATATGGATCAAAAATTATGAAGTTTGAGTGTAAATTGACCACAGTTGACTTTTTCCCCAATACAACTGATTTTAGGTCAACTGGTTAATTGACTGAGCAAAAATGTGATCCAAGACTTGAAACTTGACATGAGAAATATTGAGAGTCCAAAATGATCCATGAAAGTCATATGAAGCATTAAAAGTCCAATTGTCCTTGTGCAAAATTAAACCCTAATTTTCAATCATCAGTGCTTAAGGAGGTGTCTTGAGCTTATCAACCCTTATGCGGTCTTGAGTCCAAGGAGATCTTGTGATAGATTACTTGATAAATGAGAGGGAAAATTTTGGGGTACAACAGCTTCCCCTATTAAATCTTCTTAAACCTGAAGAGTTAGATTGGCGGATCCGCCATTCGTGACTTGAAGGTGGAAGATGATTGAACACTAGAGTGCCCAAAAATTTGCACTCGAAGATGGATTAGGAATGGGCTTATAGATTCCATTTGGAGGAAAGATGGTAAATACTGGAAGAAGTATCAGCACAAATCTTTGGTTGATTTATACTAAAACTCGAAGTTTTACCTGTGGGAAAAAGGGTTAGTAAAATGCAGATGTATGGATGATGTTCACAAGATGAATGAGATCATGCTAAATGCATTTTGTATTTTAATATGATATGATGTATGAATGTGATATATATGTTTGTCCAGAAAAATAAATCCCTGACTGCTGCTGAGGAATTTTGAATCTCGGATCACTGTTGGGGATGAAGAGTATACATATATTCAAACTTTGTTAAAAGGATGCTTCCGTTGGGGAATATCTCTTGCATGTTAGTTTTTATCTGGTCGAGTCCAGGCTTCACAACTTGCTGAGAATGAGGAAGTCAACTGCTATCTGGTCAGATCCAGGCTTTACGGTAACTCACCATGGAAGAAAATAAATCATTTATTATCTGGTCGGAGTCTAGGCTTCGCCGGAAATTTCTTGAAATTGAACTGTTATCTGGTCGGATCCAGGTTTCGCAACAACTTGACACGGATAAGGAAGTTATCTGTTATCTGGTCGGATTCCAGGCTTTACAGTAACTTGCTATAAAGGATGAAGTTGAACTGATATCTGGTTAGGTCCAGGCTTCATAGTAACTTGCAGTGGTAACTACTATTTGGTCGGGTCCAGGCTTCATAGTTTCTTGCTGAGGATTGTAGCTAGTTTCTATCTGGTCGGATTCCAAGCTTCATAATAACTTGCTGGAATAGATGAAGTTGGATTGCTATCTGGTCGGATCTAGGATTCACAGTAACTTGCTTGGAGCTTAGTTGTTATTTGGTCGGATTCCAAGCTTCACAACAAACTTCTGAGGGGAATTATTATCTAGTCGGATCCAGGCTTCACAATAACTTATTTGAAAAGATGAAGTTGAAAACTGATATCTGGTTAGATCCAGGCTTCACAGTAACTTGATGGGGTAGAGTCAAACTCTACTGGGGAAAAGAAGTTAAACCCTGGTTTGGTTGAGTCCAGGTTCTTCCATATCTTGAATATTAAACTATTATATGGTCGGGTCCAGGTTTCATAGTATTTAAAAGTTGTACTATTATCTGGTCGGGGCCAGGCTTGATATTATCTGAAAGTTTTTCACTATCATCTGGTCGGATCCAGGCTCTATAATTACTTGAGAAGTTGACTATTATCTGGTCGGGTCCAGGCTTCATAGTAGTTTGAAATTTTTACTAATATTTGGTTGGGCCCAGGCTTCATAGTATCTTTTGGAGATAGTAAAGGTTTTGTTGACGACTTTACTGGGGATTAGGGGTTGTGGCCCTATGACTTGTAATAGTCTGAAATACAAACTCAAGCTGGGGAGTATGGACTCAGTCGGGGAAGACAGACTCAACTTGGGGAGGATATACTCAGTTGGGGATAATAGGCTCAGCTGGGGAAGATAGACTATGTCAGGGGAATTTGTTGATTATTGTATGTTAGGGAAATAAACCATGTTGGGGAAATAAACCTTGTTGATGAATGCTTGATGAACTGCTGACGAGGTGAGTTCTTTGAGGAAGAGATCCACAAGGCTTCTACTTGTAGGATCAACTTAGCTGGGGAGAAAACTGCCAAGAGATTGAAACTCTGGTTGGAGATTAACCTATGCAAAGAGACTTTGTGGGTAACTTTGTTGAGGATTGACTTATTGTAGCCGTCCTTGTGAGGATAATTCTAATGAAATAACTCTGTGGGGATATTCTAATATACATTAAAGAGATTTTTTCTGCTGCTTAGAAGGACACATGTGCCAAATAATTTTAATTATGTTCATATGCATATGTTCGTTCAATTTTAGTCATTGGACAACTTTGCATTCAAAACAAAAACAGAAAGTTTGCACTTTAAAGTATATTTGTATTGATATTTTTCCAATGAATAGCCGTTTTTTGTACAAAGAGACGGATATCCCAGTAAGAGGAAATCGTCGAAAGGAAAACAAATATTTGAAAACAAATAAATAGCCATGTGGAAATGATCTCATTGCATTCCAACTCTACTATTGCCCTAATGTCTTCGAATGCCCCTTGTCATTGACAGAAGTTGATTGGATTGATCTTGGACCGTTTGAACTTGGACCTTGGTGATAAAGTTGATTGTGGTGATTCCGCGGGACATAGTCATACGCTTTCAATCCTTAGTTTTTGCTTGGACCTCCCTTTCGGGTTTTCAGCCCACCAGGATACCCATTTTTTCCCAAGTCACCCTTTCGGGTTTTCAACTTCCGGGTGTACAAATCTTTTGCATATATCCCTAATTTTTTCCCAAACCTTTTGTTTATCTGGATGCCTTTATTTTGCCTAGGTGTGTCAACCTAGCGGGTATCTTATGTGTAGTATTTTTTAACTATTTTCATGTTTATAGGATGTGGGAAGTCTTCACCATCCATGGTAGTCAGCATTATGGCACCGCCAGAGAACACTCTCTTGACAACAAACTGCCCTTCATAGGTGGGAGTCCATTTGCCTCTGGGGTCACCTTGTGGCAGAATGATGCGCTTTATCACCAAGTCACCAGCTTGGTATACTCGAGGCTTGATCTTTTTGTTGAAAGCCTTGATCATATGTTTTTGGTATGTCTGACCATGACAAATAGCAGTCAGTTGCTTTTCAGCGATCAAGTTCAACTGATCCAATCTTGTCTGAATCCACTCGTCTTCTCCTAGGCCTGCCTCATTCATAATAATCAGTGAAGGAATCTGAACTTCCACTGGAAATACAGCTTCCATGCCATAGACTAAGGAAAAGGGAGTAGCCCCAGTTGATGTTCTAGCTGAAGTACGATAGCCATGAAGAGAAAACAGTAACATCTCATGTCAATCCTTGTAGGTCACTACCATCTTCTGCACAATCTTCTTAATGTTTTTATTGTCCGCTTCGACTGCGCCATTCATTTTAGGTCTATATGGAGAAGAATTGTGATGCTTGATTTTGAATTGAGTGCAAAGTTCGATAATCATAGCATTATTGACGTTAGTCCCATTGTCGGTGATGATCCTTTCGGGGATACCATAACGGCATATGAGGTTATGTTTGATGAATCTGGCGACCACGTTCTTGGTGACTGGGGCAAATGAGGCGGCTTCGACCCATTTGGTGAAATAATCAATAGCGACCAGAATGAAGCGATGTCCATTGGAAGCAGTGGGCTTGATCTCCCCAATCATGTCAATGCCCCACACTGCAAATGGCCACGAATCGGTCATGATGTTCAGAGGGATAGGAGGTACATGGACCTTGTCAGCATATACTTGGCATTTGTGACAAGTCCTAGAGTGTTGATGGCAATCGGTCTCCATTGTTGACCAATAGTAGCCGGCTCTCAGGATTTTCTTGGCCATCGTATGTTCGCTTGAGTGAGTCCCAAAGATACTATCATGCATGTCTTCCATAATTTCCTCTGCCTCCTTCTTGTCCACACACCGGAGTAGAGTAGAATCATGGTTGCGCTTGTACAATATTTCATTGCTTAGGAAGAATTTGGCTGAAAATCTTTGTAAGAACTTTCTGTCATTGATGGATTCTCCCTCGGGATACTCTTGTGCTTCAAGATATCTAATCACCTCATGGTACCATGGATTTTCTATATCAGTGTCAATCTTATAGCAATGTGCAAGTTCGTCAAATCTTTCAATTGTAATCATAGGGGTTTCGTTGTCTCATCTTACCTTGAACATTGAAGACATGGTTGCTAAGGCGTCAGCCAGCTGATTTTCTTCCCTAAGGAAGTGTTCAAAGGTGATTTCTTCGAAGTAAGGAATTAGAGATAGCACAAGTTCCTTGTAAGGGATGAGGTTAGGGTGCTTAGTGTTCCAATATCCTTTTACTTAGCTAATCACTAGAGCGGAATCCCCAAACACATTCAAATGCTTGATCCTTAAATCAATGGCAGCCTTCAGACCCAAAATGCACGCTTCGTACTCAGCCATATTGTTCGTCGAATCGAAGCATAATCTGGCAGTGAAAGGAGTGTGGAAACCATCAGGAGAGATTTTCACAGCACCAATTCCGTTACCCAAAGCGTTGGAATCCCCATTGAAGACCATAGTCCATCGGGATCCTTGTTCAGGTCCGTCATATGGTCCAGGTTTCGCACAGTCGGTTACTAGCATGAAGTTCTCATCCGGGAAGTCAAAGTTCATAGATTGATAATCATCGACAGCTTGATGGGTCAAATTATTTGCTAGTACGCTTCCTTTGATGGCCTTTTGTGTCGTGTATTGAATGTCGTACTCAGTCAAAATCATTTGCCACCTGGCTATCCTTTCGGAGAGAGCAGGTTTCTCGAAGATGTACTTGATTAGGTCCATCTTAGAAATCAACAGAGTGGTATGAGTCAACATATACTGTCTTAGCCAGCGAGCAGCCCATGCCAGAGCACAACAATTTTTCTCGAGCAGTGAATATCTAGTTTCGCAGTCGGTAAACTTTTTGCGCAGGTAATAAATAGCATGCTCTTTTCGGCCAGACTCGTCATGTTGGCCCAAAACAACCCCGTAGAATTCTCTAGTACTGTCAAGTACATGATCAAGGGTCTTCCTTCAACTGGAGGCATGAGAGTAGGAGGTTCTTGCAAATATTCTTTGATTTTGTCGAAGGCAGCTTGACATTCATCATTCCATCTTACTACTTGATCTTTCTTCAGGAGTTTGAAGATTGGCTCACAAGTAGCAGTCAAGTGAGATATGAAGCGAGCGATGTAATTGATACGACCCAAGAATCCTCTAACTTCCTTTTCAGAGTGGGGGACTAGCATTTCTTAGATGGCCTTTACCTTGGCAGGATCAACTTCAATGCCTTTATTACTAACGACAAAACCTAGAAGCTTTCCAGATCGTACTCCAAATGTGAACTTGTTAGGGTTTAACCTTAACTTGTACTTTTTCAACCTTTCGAATAGTTTGTACAGGTGATCGAGATGTTCCTCTTCAGTTTGTGATCTGGAAATCATATCATCCACATATACCTCTATTTCATGATGAATCATGTCATGAAACAAAGCTACCATAGCTCTTTGATATGTTGCCCCTGCATTTTTCAATCCGAACGGCAAGACCTTGTAACAAAAGGTGCCCCATTGCGTAACGAAAGTGGTCTTCTCCATGTCTTAGGGAGCCATCCTAATTTGATTATATCCAGAGAAGCCATCCATGAAAGAGAAGACTTTATGCTGAGCAGTATTATCGACCAAGACGTCAATGTATGGTAGAGGGAAGTCATCCTTTGGGCTTGCCCTATTCGGATCCCTATAGTCTACGCACATGTGAACTTTTCCGTCTTTCTTTGGCACTGGCACTACATTGGTAACCCATTGGGGATAAGATGTCAAAGCTAAGAACCCTACATCAAATTGTTTCATCACTTCAGCTTTGATCTTTTCAGACATGTCAGGCCTCATGCGATGAACCTTTTGTTTAACAGGAGGACAGTCTTCCTTTGTCGGCAGACGATAAACTACGATGTCGGTATCCAACCCTGGTATATCTTCTTAAGACCAAGCAAATAATTCCACATAATCATGCAACATTTGAACCAACCTGCTCTTGACATTGTCTTCTAAGTTAGCACTGATCTTAACCTCTTTCTTGTCTGTCTCGATACCCAGATTGATGACTTCAACTGACTCTTCATGTGGCTGAATAGCTTTTTTCTTTTGTAATAGAAGTCTGGCTAGTTCTCCCAATATTTCACAATCTTCCTCGCCTTCCTCTTCGGCTTGGTTAATTGGACATTCGAAGTCATAGTCGGTAATAGTAAAGTCATTGGCAATAAGATCTAGATTGGATGAGGACCTGCAAGAGTGTGTGTGTGTGTGTGTGCATGTAAGATACATGGCTATTTTGAAAAATGTATTTGAAGAAAAAGAAAGCCAATAAGCACAAAGATTTGAATGCAACATAGTCCAATAATTTGTATTGCATGATCATATGATTAGATGAACATAAATAAAACCCTTGACAAATGGACCAAATTGCCTCGGGCCAGGCACATGGCTTAAAAGTCATTGTTAAATATTACAGACAAAATGTTCTTGAATTAATAAACAGCAATAAACAAGTAGATTACTCCTCAATGAAGGAGATGGGCACGAAGTCCTTTGCATCCAAATTATTTAACTCCGTTGTAGTAGGATACACCTAATCTTAAAATGCAACTTCTTCATCAGAATCACCTACAGCGTTGACTTCATTGACACCCATGTCATGTTTCGGCATAGGCGCGGTGATTACATTCGGAGTTAGAGGAGGATCAAATCCAATAGTCTTGTTATCGATCAAATCCTAAATTTTATTCTTCAAGGCCCAACATTGGTTAGTCTCATGCCCGGGTCTACTTGAGTGGTAAGCACATTTGGCGTTCAGGTTATACTTTGGTGAAGAGGTATCTGGATTGGCAGGAGGATTGTGCAATGTCACCAAATTTGCCTTTAGCATGTGTTGTAAGGCTTAGGATAGTGACATTCCTATCCTCGTAAATTGTATTCTCTGAGTTTTGAACCGTTGATGATTAGTATATGGTATTTGAGTAGGAGTTAGATTGGAAATTCGGACAGCATTAACAGACGGATGATTAATCTTCTTGGTATGGGACCTTTCCCCGTACACAGCATTAATTTCCTTCTTTGCAGCAAAAGGTTTCTTTACCAGATTGGAAGTGGAGGCAGATGCCATGGAAATCTTCCCACTTTTAATGCCTCTTTCAACTCTTTCACCGGTTAAGATTAACTCGGCGAATCTGGAAGAGGAATAACCAACCAATAAGTTAAAGAATGGACCAGATAAAGTTCCCATAAACATGTCAATATGCTCCCTATCAGTCAAAGGTGGTTGAACCCTACTGGTGAGGTCTCTCCACTTTTGTGCATATTCTTTGAATCCTTCATTCTTCCCCCATTGTCATATCTTGCAACTGAACCCTTGTCGGCGCCAATTCGGCATTATACTGGTAGTGATGATAGAAGGTGGTAGCTAAGTCCTCTCAGGTATTGATACGGGAACCATCAAACTCGTAGAACCATTCTAGTTGCATTCCGGTCAAGCTCTCTTGAAAAAAGTGAACCCATAGTTTCTTATCAGCGGTGTGCGGCTGTATCTTGCGCACATAAGATTTCAGGTGAAGTTTTGGACAAGAAACTCCATTGTACTTTGCAAAGACTGGTATCTTGAATTTGTGGGGAATGACAACCCCAGAGATCAAACCTAAATCATCAAAAATCTAAATCGGGGACGGCTTGGATCTCAACAGCCTTCAACCTGTCTTCTAACTGTTTGTACTTGAAATCGGAGGGTGGATATTGCTCGTCAAAATAATCATCATCATCAGACGCTTGATCATTAATATAGTCAGCCTGCGTATTCTTAACCTCACCAATCTGGTTCTCTTCTTCTTCATATGAGTCTTCCACTACCGGGATTTGACGAACCGAATCTTTGAATCTTCTACCCATGTTGACTAAGGCTTTCTTCTTGGGTTTCTTCTTAACTGCCATCAATGCCATCATATCTTGTTGCCCTTTGGCTAGGTCCAGTAGAGTCTCTTGGAATTGAGAGTTTTGTGCCTGAAGATCCTTCACAGTTTTCTCTAGATCCATCTTGCTGAAATAAACAGCAGAAAGATAAGGAAACCTGTTATGTGAAAATCTATCATGTTATGATGCATGGAATATTTATATGTAAATGATTTCAACGATTTATGAAATTTAAATTTGTATAGACAAAATAATGAACAAACGTCAATTTTCATTAATAGTTCAAAAGGATTACAACATGCCTCTTGGGCTTACAAAATAACTCTCTAAGATAAAAAGACTGAACGCATCCTCTTCGGTGCGAGATAGGCGTTCACACTTTTCTCTTCTTGTAGCTACTTTGTAAGCTCCAAGACCCTCTTTTCGCTAGCATAGAATTGAGCTTCAAAAGTATCTCATTATTTCTTTAGCTGAATCAAACCTTTTTGCAAGTCTTCAAGAGAAGTTGGCATGTCTGGATGTAGGACAGTGTAGGGAACATCTCCTTCAACCACAGGTTCCATGATAACTGGTAAGATGAGGGATAAGGCATCACAAGTTTTTATGCACGAACTTATACCCACCTAAGGTAAGGCTCAAGGGGAATGGAATTCTTGTGTCCCAATGTCTTACTGTCCACTTTGCTTACCATCCTCCAAGCTCGGATAAACCTCTGACGGTAGTTTTGATCGTCGCTCTCGTAGTCAAATACCACTCCTTGGATGAGCATCTCATGTGGGCCATCCCTTCGGGCATATCCAAACTATTGTAAGGCTAAGCAAGGGTTGTAAATGATACCTCCCATAATGCCAAGCAAATTGACATTAGGGAATTCCCCACAACGGTCGATGATAGTAACATTCTCCAAGGATCGGGAACACCAATGAATATATGAATGTCTGAGCATCATCAGCCTATGGGACCACCTCAAACCTTGCTCGTTCTTCAACACAGACCGGGGAAGATGCGAAATAAACCATATTTCCAAGAGAGGAGTGCAACACATGATGATCCCTCTTTTCCTCATAGTGCCAGAGTGAAAAGAATGTAGGATATCCCCTAACAAAGTAGGCACTGGATTGCGAGACATTAAGATTTTGACAGCATTTACATTTATGAGTTGGTTAGGATTTGGAAACAAAACCATCCCATAGATGAGAAGGGCCAAGATTTCTTCAAAAGCTTGTAAGTCCAAAGAGTTCCAACAATCTTGAGCTTTCTCAAACAAGAACTTGGCTAAGAAACCTTTGACACCACTCCTTGTTCCCCAATTAGTTGTGACATCAGATGGTTGCAAGTGTAGTGCTTGGGCAATCTCTTCAGGTTTTGGATCTCTTTCCGTACCGTTGAAGGGTAGTTGATTGAGAATGGGAATCCTTAATAGTTGAGAGAATTCTTCCAAAGTTGGTACAAGCTGATAATCGGGAAAAGTGAAACAATGGTGTAGAGGATCAAAGAATTGGAAAAGCACCTTCATCATATCTTCATCAGTGTTAGAGGTAACCAAGCTTAGGAGGCGACCATGTCTTTCGGTAAATGGAGAATTCTCAAGGACCCTTGATGCTAACTCTTTTAGTTGAAGAGGAATCCTTACGAGATTGTCTTGGATAGTGTTCCTGCTGATAGAAGTCATGTCCTACAAAACAGAACAAAGATAAATCCCAAAAATCCTTGAAATTGTTAGTGAGCATGAGTATGATTTCATGATGTTTATGATGTCATGTACAAGTAAGTATATACAAAAAAGGCAAACAAGTCCTTAGGTTTAAGCTTGCATGGAGTCTCATAGGCAAGTACCCTCTTAAAGTTTAGTTGGCTCAAACCTGTCCTAGAAATAGTAATCGGGTTCTAAGGGATCTCAATATCACTGATCTGTCTTACCGGGTATTATTTCAGCGCAATCCTCTTTCACGGCGACCAAAATATCCCGAGAAGTCAAATCTCAATGAGTGTAGTATCGAGTATCAACCAACTTTGGACTACACCAAAGTCGGTTATCTCACTACGTCTTAATAACCAAGTTGGTCAAGTAAAGGTTCTAAAAGTTAGTTAGTGCTTTATGACACCACACAGCGACCCCGTATTCTCCTTGACTACTCAAGGGCTACCGGTACCTACAAATGTGTCACACTAACATAGATATTTCTTAGACTGTGTCCGTGTACCCCGCACAGTTTCCACAATGTATTGCTACTTACCTATAAGGTATCCCAAATTCGGGTAGAGGATTAGAATAAGCCCAAACAAGGAACCAAAATGTAAAGCAAACAACTCAAACAATGAAATCAAGTAAAAGTGATCTAGCCATAAGGTAACCCCACTTTTAAGAATCTCCCCAGCAGAGTCTCCAGTTCTGTGATACGGTGGGAGAACTGACTTGGGTGTTTTGCGCTTGATCGCAAATGTTGCGGTTAGCAAGTGTCGCCATCGAATTTTCTTTTATCCAAAAGGAAAGGCTAAAAAGAACAGGAAAGACCTTTGAGATTATTTCTTGAGTTTGGGGTATAGATTGTGAAAAGGGATGGTATTAGCACCCTTTTCATCCATAGTTATCTATGGGCTCTTAGTTGCTTGCTAGATCACTTGCTTTTGTTTGAAAATGTGCTTTGTGGTGGTTTTTGAAAGTATTTTGAAAATGCGCCTTCGTTTAGGAAAACTTTATAATAGTTCTCGTTCGTAAGAACGTATACAAAGTGTTGGGATTTTGAAAATATTTCATGTTTGGAAAATGTTTTGAAAATGTTTTTGAAAGTGTTTGGTGTTTGTTTTGAAAATAAGCAAGGATGTTGGTTTTGAAAATGAGCAAGCAACTAGGAAAAATCTACCTACTCAAAAGTCTTTGTTCATTTCTTCCTTTCCTTTGATATTGCTATCTTACCATTGATTGGTAAGAAGCCTTATCTTTGGATGTAAAGGTACGGACGTGGGTCATCGTATAGTCATGATAGCAATATTGTAAGATGTCTTAGCATTTCCCTTTGAGGGACTAAGATCATTTTTGAAAGGCAACATTGATAGCGTCATCGAGGAACTATGATCTTGTATTTTTTATTGCTTTTTGTTAAGACATCTCACATGCATAACATGGCCATTTTGGTAAGGCGACAAAGCGGAATTAACCTAAGGGTGCAAGTGTACAAGTGTGTTTGATTTACATGCATTATTTATCTTGAGTTAGGGTATGCTACTTGTTGGTTTTATCTTTCCATACAAACCCTAATTTACTAGCATTTATATTAAGCGATAAATTACGGAAATTAAAATTACTAAGCTATTACATCATTAAGGGAGGGGGTATACAAATTTACAAATGGGGATTTGCAAGAAAATTAAACCTAATTATCTATTACAACCATATTGAATAATGTACAAAGATCGAAAATAAAATAATGCAAGAATGTAAATAGAAAAAGAAATGATTTTGTTTGGTTTTCATGAAAGGGTTTTAACCTAATTTAAGAGAGATGATTAATTAAAAATAAATAAAATTAAACTTAAACTAATTAAGAAAGAAATTAAGTTAAAAAGGATTTTTAGGGTTTTTGTGAAAAAAAGGTTTTCATAAAATATATTTGAAAATTAATTAATTAAAAGAAACCTAAGTTCTAAATTAATTTTAAATGAAAAAAAGAAAAATAATAATTAAACCTAAATCTAAATATTTATTTATTAAAAGGAAAATTAAATTGTTAAGAAAATATTTTTGTTCTTTTTGTCTTTATAAAGAAAAATAAAATATAAATGTGAAAATAATAAATATTAATATTTTTGGATTTTTTTATTAATAAAAATAATAATAATAATAATAATAATAGTAATAAAAAACAATAAAAGAAAACTGAAATAAAATAAAATAAATAAAAGAAAATAAATAAAAATGAAATAAAAAAGAGTTGGGCTAGGATGCAAAAGTAAACAGGGGGTTAGAAATAAAAAAAAAACAAAGGGGGAGGCCCAACGCTGGTTGTTGCAAAAAAGAGAAAGAAAATGATGGAAAAATAAAACAAAAGATAGCGCTGGGTGTTGAACCCCTGACCTCATACATAGACGCGCGCTACATTTGCCACTGGTGTGGCTGTACATCCGGTAACATAAACAAAACAATAAATACATAACACAAATCATGTCCTGAATATGACTTAATCTTCAAGCTCTAGCCTGAACATCTGTAACTTCACCATTTCTCAACAAAAAAGAAAGATGCAAACATGAAAGTTGCTCCATTTTTCCATATAAACCCAACCATATAAATATCATGAGCTATAAATCAAAGATGAATGAGAATTTTTTAAAGTACCAAATTCTGACTTAATTATTTTCATATATTCAAACCTAAAATTCTCTAAGCTCAAGCAATATAAATGGAATCTATGGACATGTATAGCTTCAGGGCAATGATGTCTACATTTTATCTTCACAAATGCAAGCCTAACAATGCCTAAATGAGAAGATAGAAGTTCAGAAAATGTACCTCAAAACTAGAAATCATGAAATGAGTTTGAGCTGCTTTCAAGGAGTTGTGATGATCGGGTTAGCTTCCTCAAGTTCCCAGGAAGCTAATGCAATGATTAGCTTGAGTAATGGATGGATGAAATGGCTTGGAGAAGTCAATGTGCAGACTCTGTTTTTTTTGTTATGGAGGTTGATGTAAATGGTGTTATAGCTCTCGAATAAGGATGGGGATGGACCATATTTGATGTGTAGGAGCTTTAGGAAGTGAAAAGCCACGAAACGCACGAGGGAAATGGGAGTTACAAGTTCAAAGTCAGAAACTGTACAACAATAGTGTTTTTGGGCAATTTCTGGCTTGAGGGAGTTTGAGAGAGTTTCAGGGTGCTTGCAAAAATCGTGTCTTTGCTCACAATAGTGACTTTATTTATAAGCAACAAGTTTGGAGACTTGTTGTTGATCAAAACTCAAGAACAAATGTTTAAACACAACATGTGATTTTTGAGAAATCCAAGTTTCAATGCCTTGTATACTTGCTAATGTAGAGTGGTTATGCTTTAAACAAACTTGCTTCTGACTTTGTATATGGAGTGTGATCAGAGGAACAAGTTAGAGGCTCAAGAATTGACTTTGTGCAAAAAGCTTTCTTTTCAAGAATGACATTGTTAACTTTCTTCCAAAAATGGCAATTTGAATTGGATAATGCTTAAACCAATTGGATTATAGCTAAAAAGTTTGTGTAATCCATTAATTATGGATTGATACACAAGTTAGAAGGCCTGCAAAGCAAGATTATGCAGCCTAACATTGAGATTTAATTATGTGTTCATCAAGAAATGACTTGTAATTCAAGAATGAAACACTAACTTATTGCCTTCGATTCTCCTTGTTCAAGTATGATCTCAATGAGTTCTTAGACATTTTGGAAATCTTGTAACATCCTCTACAGCCTCTATGTTATACATTTTTGAAAATTCATCTTGGAACTATGTGAAAAATTTCCATGAAGTTAGGTCAAAATCCTGCCTAAACTAGGGCAAAATTTCACTAAGTTTCCAAGTTTCATGAACATGTCATCTTAAAATCATAACTTGAAATCCATGAATTTATAGAAAACATTGTGTTCTACAATTTTTTATATCTCATTTAGATCTACAACTTTCATGTTGGAAGTTTCCTTTGAATCGTCTTGCATCATGGTGAAAATTTTGTTCAACGTTATGAAAAAATATGAATTTTCCAACACTTAGAAAAATTTCTAAGTTTAGAAATTTTGACTTTTCAAAATGAAATCTTGACTTTTTGATTTCTTGATGAACAAGTTTCATATTTTTACATGTCTTGATGAATTGTGATCTTTGATACTTGATTTTTGACCAAAAAGTCAAAGTTTGACTTTTTAGTATACAGTTGACTTTTCATCAGTTGACTGAAATTCAACTATCAATCAATTGATCTTTAGAGATGTTTTGAGCCATTCCATTAGGTAAAAGTTATGCATTTGAATCCTTGAGATCATGCCTTGAACCAATAATACATTTGTTAGGTCAAAAATCAGAAATTGCACCTTCTCAGTCAAAACCCTAATTTTGACCATTTTGCCCTTTTGATGATCTGATCAAATTTCTTGAGGAATTGTGATCCCAATTTGATAAATTGACATATATGAGTTCATAATGTTGATTGGATCAAAAATTATGAAGTTTGACTATAAATTGACCATAGTTGACTTTTTTCCCCAATACAGCTGATTTTAGGTCAATTGGTCAATTGACTGAGCAAAAATGTGATCCAAGACTAGAAACTTGACATGGGCAATATTGAGAGTCCAAAATGATCCGTGAAAGTCATATTAGGCATTAAAAGTACAATTGTCCTTGTGCAAACTCAAACCCTAATTTTCAATCATCGGTGCTTGAGGAGGTGTCTTGAGCTGATCAACCCTTATGTAGTTTTGAATCCAAGGAGATCTTGTGAGAGATTACTTGATAAATGATAGGGAAAATTTTGGGGTACAACACTCATATAAAAAAATCACGGTAAAAATTTCAGAATCTCAAAGGTATGTTTTTCTTTTATCTATAATTTATTAGAACTTATGATAAAAATATTTCTACAAGTTAGAAGATGTCTTAAACAGAAGCATTCCAAATGTTAGTGCAACTCCAAGTTGTAAATTTTCTGGCTAAATGAAGATCTCATGATCTGGAACATTCTCTCCTTCCAAGAGAAAAATCTTTTAATTAATTCTCTAGATAATGTGAACATGTTAATTCTCTTGAGAAGTAGCCGGAAATTTTATGTATGATGTATGTGATGATAGCTTATCATTTAAGCAACTATGTTTAATATTTTGCTATATCAGTTTCCAGTCTACCACCTCTAATGTTGATTCACTCAAAGTCCATATTTAGAATTTGTATGGTACTCTGTCTTTATAAAGACTGATTCACTTTATTCCTCTTGTTTGAAATTCTTGTCTTGTGTCAGTGATCTATGTCATTCTTGCAGATTAGTACAACCTCTTTCACCCACTTGAATATATATATATATATATATATATATATATATATATATATATATATATATATATATATATATATATATATATATATATATATATATATATATATATATATATATATATATATATATATATATATATATATATATATATATATATATATATATATATATATATATATATATATATCAACAGTGATTTATCATATTTATCTTTTCCTCTCATAAACTAACTTCTATCAAGATCTTTCCTTTCATCTGTTCATCATGCCTTAACCAACCTTTCTTGGAAATAAATATCTTCTTGAAATCACCATCGAAAAACAAATTGAAATTTCTTCTCTTGAAAGTAGCGTTGCTTCCAGCATCTCAGATGTGTTCTATTCTCAGCAATTGACAAGATACTTCACTATGCTTAAGAAACATGTTTACGTGAATCTTATTAAAGAATTATGGAAGAATGCTTATCTTGATTATGAGAATGGTTCTATCCTTTCCTATATCTTTGAAATTCCCATCACCATTACTCCCTTATTAATCACTCTTGCCACTGGATGTGAAAATGTAGGTGTTACAGTTGACTATGTCAAGTCTAGGTTTGTGATGTCTGATAAATTTGATTCTCTTACATATTCCAAAAGCCTAGTTCAAGCTTGTGTTGTCCAACTTTCTTCCCAGAGGGGATAACCAAGATCTTATGAGGTATGATGACTAAGCATTCATCTATCTTCTGATGATTGATAATCGTGTAAGCTTGCCACAGTCCATCTTCATCTATCTTTAGAAATCTATTTGAGTTTAGGAATCACATAAAGTCTTACATTCCTTATGGACGAGTTTTGTCTGAAATTATTTTCCAAGAAGGAATAGTGGATATGTTCAAAGAAATGTTATCAAAATTTTGTCCAGAAAACTGTCCTGAAGATTGCTTGTTAAAATCTAAGTGCGAGATTTTCATTAGCTATGAAAGTATGACTTGTCTCTACAAAAGTATGATTGTTTTTATTGCTTGATCAGTTCGTCTGATTAGTTCTTCCCTTTTAAGCATGTATCTGTTGAATTGCCTTAATTAATGAAGTCTTTATTTTATGATAAATTATTGCTTGTTAATTATGCACTATCATGAAATGACAAGTATTTAGGCATTATTAATTCATTAAAGTATGAAATAAAATAGTCACGCATGCATCTCCAGAGCATGGATTAGGTTTTAGACCTTTGATGATTGTCAATTACTTTATCTACGTGTTAGAAGATATCTATGAACATATTGATATGCCCTCATAAATAAGATCAACTATTCTTTTTCCCCTTCCCATACATCTATGTGTCCTAGTCTACTAGATACTCACAACCTAATTCAAAGATATCAACTATTACTCATTTCTCTCTCTTATCGAATCTTATGAGTTATAGATGATCTTTTGATCTTCCTCGGTCATTTATTATTGAGTCTCCCAAGATTGATTACCTTATGTTAGAAAAATCATTTCTCTTGTCAAGTCACATCTTCTCGTTTATTTTTATACACCATGTCTGCCCTCTACCTCATCTAACAAGTAATCTCTAACAATTGATAAGAATTTCCTTCTACTTCATCCTCTCTCTCTCCCTCTTTTTCATCATGACTTCAACAACTTCTCATGAAAATGATGATCGCTTGTAAGTTATCATTGAGAGATATCCAAGACTCTTTGGTGCGAGTCCGGAATTCCATCTCAGCATCCTCTTCCAAAACTGGAATCACCGTCTTTCCTTACTAAGAGGACCCGTTTATCCAAATCTTATAAAGACTTTTTGGAAAATTCCTCTGTCAATCTCGGTGGCACCTCAATCTCTTCAAACATCTATGGTTGTGATGTTTTCTTCACTATCGAATGCATTGCTAAGATAATAAATTTCCCATGTGCGGGTATCGTGACTGGTCGCGTTTCTCTCGATAGCATTCCTGATGGTAAAATCATTTCCATATTTGATACATATTCTGAGTTCGACCCTACTAACCCTGAGAGTCTTAAGCTCATTGCCAAAGACTGGTTTCGCTTTATCCTGACAAATCTTTGTCCGCGTGAAAATAACAAAAATTTCTTAACCAATAATGATAAGACTCTAATTTTTTATCTGATCAAACGAATTCTGATTAATCTCCCTCAAGTCATCCTCAATCATCTCAAAAGTTCCATCACTTCCTCTAGAAATTTGAACAAGACCTTTATTCCATATGGAAGAATCTTGTCAGAAGTGTCTATTTAAAATGAGATTGTAAGAATCCTTCGAAGGATTCCTGATAGTCCTAGTGATGCTCTACATCAAGAGGAGTGTGAGACTTTTGATGATCAATTTTTTTGAATAATTTTTAATTCTGTTATCGACCATTTTGTTATGTAATTTATTTAATTATATCATCAATGTAAATCTTTCTAATTAGCACTTATTATTACTTTTGTTAATCTTTTATGTTTTCATGCATAGTTACCTTTTTGATGATGTCAAAAAGGGGGAGAAGTTTAATAATTTCGATGAACCTAAAGAATTGCAAAAACTCATCATAATAATAAAATGATATAAAATGTGCATTTACCACTGACGTGTGTTTGATTGTTTGATGAATAACTGAGGAACTCTGAACAAGTTCACTAGGCATTCTAAGACATGTCAAAATCAAAGAATTAATTGTTCATATAATCAAAGATGTACACTTTGTGAACATATATTCAAATATCAGATATACCCAGTAGTGTTCAGAAGTTGAGAACTTTCTGAAAGTTAAAGTCATCTTGATCTTGGTATCATAATGTTTAGAAGAGGTAAAATGTCTGAGAATGTGATATTCAAAACTAGAAGCATATTTCTTCCAGAAGAACTGAGCGACTCAGAAGTTGAAAACCATCTGAAAATTCTGGATAGAAGACTCAATAAGAAGAAGCTCTGATGAATTCGAGATTTCAAGTGACTCTATTGGTATAAAGAGTCAAGAATCTAAAGATCTCGATCTGATCTGTTGGAACTAGGGGGAGTTTCACTCAAATTGTTCAGAGTCATAATATTCGATCTTCATCAAGTCATTGACTCAGGGAGAGTATCATAAGAGGCATAAGTATTCCTTACCTTTCTATTTCCACTTCTTTTTATTATATGAACAAAATTTTATCATCAAAATGCATAGTTTTGTCATCATCAAAAAGGGGTAGATTGTAAGAACAAGATTTGGTTCTGCAATATTATCTCTGAGTTTTGATGATAACAAATGAGTATGTTTGTATGAACAATTTTTATACTCTAATGTTTGTTATTGTTGAGTACTTAACAAACAGGTTATGTTTCTGATGGATGGTGTGGCTAATACATTAGAAGAGAATTAACTCCATTTCTAAGCTACCTAGGTTTTGTTGAGCAATAGCAAGACACTCCAGAAGGCTCTGAAGTCTAAGCTCTAAAGTTTGTCTAAAGAAAACAGTCAGAAGATCTGAAGATAGAAGTCTCTACTTATGTCCAGATGCTAAAGACTTGAGCTTCTGAAGACAACGCATTCTAAGGAAATAGTCAAAAGATCTGAAGAATCAAGTTTCTACTAAAGTCCAGATGCTAAAGACTCAAGTTTCTAAAGACAGTGTGTTCCAAAGAAACAAAGTTATAAGATCTGAAGACAAAGTTTCTACTGATGTCCAGATGCTAAAAACTTAGTTTATAAAAGATAAATTGTTTCAAAGAAGATAAAGTTATAAGATCTGAAGACAAAGTTTCTACTAAAGTCCAGATGCTGAAGACTTGTGTTTCTAAAGACCCAAGGTTCTAAAGATAAGGAATCTTAAAGAACCAAGTGCTCAAGATTCTAAACACAGAAGGTCTGAAGATTCCAAAGACTTGAAGTTCTAAAGATCCAAGGTTATCTATAACGGGTTCTCTAGACCAAGTGCTAAAGATTATAAAGACGCAGCTTAAGACTCTGAAGACTTGAAGCTCCTCTGATCCAAGGTTCTTTGTAAGGGTTCTCATGACCAAGTGTTGAAGACTTTGAAGACTTAAAGTTCTAAAGACCTTATGTTATGTTCCCCTTCTAAACTCATGCTCGTAAAAGCCTCTGAAGTGTAGAAGGAAAGAATATAACGGTAACATGGTACAATAGTACACAGTATGAAAAAGCTTTATTCCACTACCTCTCCACTAACTTTAATTGTTGAAGAGAAAAGGATATAGTAGTACTATTTGTAACGACTCTTTTTCAAATAGCCAACGGCTCTATTTTTCTTGGCTATACAAGAAAAGAATCATATGTTAAAAAGTGTTGTAAGTCACAAGTTGTTGGTTGTAAGTGTTCAATGTTAAAATAAAAGTTTTCATTATTGGAACACAACCAAAAAGCTATCAACCACTATAAAAACAACAATAAAATTTGTTATTAAAATGATTCTTCAAACATGTTGATAATGATTACAATGAAATCATTGATTCACAGTGTGTTTAATTTCATATGCTGCACAAAGCTTTCTAAGCCGCAGAAGATAATAAAGATGATCATGAAAGCTCCAGTTACAAATCCATAACATAAATGTTGTGCTCTAAAGTGATCATTGAAGAAAATAAAACAAGGGTTGTTTTCCAGAATGTTCTAAGGTGAATCAAGAAGAAGAAGTTATTCTCCTTACTACATCAAGATCAACAAAGCTTCCAGATGCTTATGAAGAAGAAGACTTGAGCAACTCAAGTGCTTTGGACTGTTGTCCGTGAAGAAGCTACTTGAAGAAAATAAGACCACACATTAAAGCTACAATACAATGTAATATATTTTAGTGTGTATTAGGTCCTTCTGATGTACTTAATTTTGTTTACATCCAGCTTGTGTAGAAGCATTATTATTGTAAACAAATGTAAATCAAACAGTTGTTTGATGGTTTCTTGAGAGACTCGGTTGAGTCGGAATTCTCAAGAAGACTTTGGTTGCGGTCATCGTAGATGAAATCATGGTAGTGGATTCTATTGGGTCAATGTTAGTCATATCTCAAAGTGGACTGAGTGAAGGTCAGCCTTGTGAGATCACTGATGGATATCATTGGAAGGAAATCTTGGTAAGATATTCTGAGGGATTGAATTCTATTAGGTCAATGAACGTTATATCCAGTCTGGATCACTGAACGGGTAATTGGATGTTAGTCACTGGCGGTTGCCCGTACGATTGTAATTAGATTGGTTATAGTGGATTAAGTCCTTGAGTTCAAGGTGAAATCACCTTGGTAGGGTTTACTAGACTAGCTTGGGGATTTCTCAAGTGAATCAGGATATATCACATGTTCTTTACTTTTGCTTATGCTTTAGAGTTCATGTTTTCTTAACTTAATTAGAAGTATTACTTAGAAGTAACACTCAGAAGCATTGTTCAATGAATAATGCTTGGAAGCGAAAGTTTATCAAGAAAGGAAAACCCAATTCACCCCCCCCCCCTTCTTTAATTTTAATCACACCTTCAATTTGTAGGACTCAAAAAAAGTGAATGAACAAACAATAATAGTAGCAAACTTTATCTATTTTTAGAAGCTATGAAAAGAAATATAAGAAGTATGAAGCTATTGTGTTAATTTCATCCACCTTATATTTCATTTTCATTGCTTCACAAACTAGATGAACCTCATATGATGATGATGATTGTGGTAGCAAACATAAAGTATGATTTGATAAATGGTTTTTCATGTGCAGATAGTAAGTGGCTCTGGTTCTTTACTTATCACTTAAAGCTTCAAGAAATGGTTAGTTGTTCAGTTCTCCCAATCTTTGTAAATTAATTCAATGTTTTTATTGATAAATATTGTTAGTGAGTTTGTTATATCATATGTGATTGCTTGTTTCACTAACCCCTCATTGAACTTGCATTCATTTAAAAATAGTTTTAATATAATAATTTAAAAAATTAAATTATTCTTGAAAGTCAACTTATACGATCCAATGTTTTTCTAAATTGCATGCGTCTTGTAAATTACAATTCCCTCTTTAGCGTATAGAATTTTATTCAATATCACAAGTTCTTCAAAATAAGATTCATAAATAGATGTCAGTCTGAATCTTTCACACAAAACTTGATGTTTGAAAAATTAAGTAGAAAAGAAGAGGAAATCAAATTTTATGTGAAAAACTCAGACTGGCATCCATTTATCAACATTACTTTGAAGAATTTGGGATTGAAAATAAAATCCGATAGGCTAAAATAGGAAATCATGATTTATAATATGCTTGTAATTTGAAAAATATTTGATCTTTTAAGTTAGTTTTCAAGAATAACTTCATTTTCTGATTATTGTCTCAAACAACTATTTGAATGGTTGTATATGGTTAATGAGGGGTAGGGTAAAACAAGAAACTCCATATTTTATAATAAACTCTTACATATACCACAACGGTTGGAACATTTAACTGTGGTGACATGCTATTTTTATGCATGTGATATGGTGGCAGAACCGACTATTAATACTGGTTTGCTTTTTTTGTTTGCAAATGTCGCGGTAAGAAAGAGTCGCCACCGACTTTTATTTCATCCAACAAAGGAAAAGGGAAAAAGAACAGAAAAAACCTTTTTCGAGATGTTTCTGAGTACGGGGGGTAGATTATAAAAAGGGAAGGTGTTAGCACCCTTTCTATCCATGGTTTTCCATGGGCTCTTAGGTACTTGCTCATTTTTGAAATTGCTTTCGTGTGTTTGTGTGCTTGAAAAAGTTTTGAATTTTTCCTTAGTGCGGGGATTCACTTTATGATAACTCTTGTATCATCCTCAAGAGTGTGATAAAATTTTTTTGAAAACTTTGTTTGAAAAGCTTGTTTGAAAGTGTATGTGTAAAAATTCGTTGTTTTGAGCAAGTACCTAAAAGTTTCTACCGACTCAAAAAAGTTTGTTCGTTTTCTTATTTCCTTTAGACAGTGATATCCTACTATTAAGGAGTGGGTAGCTCCATCATTGGAGTTTAAGGGACAATCGAAAGGGACGAAAGGGACAATTACGATCACTAAAGCAATGGTTAGGAAACCTTAGTAATTACCCTAAAGTCCTAAAGATCTTTCCGGGACAACATTCGAATGGGTCGTTTTTGATCTTTTGGGACTAGAGGACAACCACTAAGACTCTCTATACTTTATGATTGTTCACCGAAGGCAACCAAAGTGGGGAAAACCCTAGGAGTGAGCATGTGCAAGTGTTTATTTTTCAGTTTACTTATCTTTGCACAATTAGGGTTTTCTGTGTTTATTTAATCGTTATCTTTTGCATGCAAGCCTATTATCCATACATCTAGACAGTTAATAGTTGCATAAAATGAAAAGCGGAAAAGTAAATATACGCAGTTACAAGGCTTCGGGGAGGGGGTTACATAACCAAAAACTAGGGATTGAATAGTAAAATAATGAGCAGCAAAATAAACCCTAATTAGAAACTATTACAAACTCGAAGCAAATACAATAATTGGAATTAAAATTAAATTATTGCACGCGTGACGAATTAAATACAGGAATCAAACTCTAAAATCAAAGGAAATCAAAGAAAAAAATTTTGTTATTTTTTGATTGAGAAATTTAACTATTTGCAAATTAACCTTAATTTTCTAATTGATTTTAATTATAAGAAAATAATTTAAATTGCCCTAGTTAAACTAATCTAATTAATTAATGAAATAAAATATTTTATGAAAAATATGATTTTAATTTTTTTTTGTGATTTTTTGATTTAATAAAAAATGATTTTGTTTTGTGAAAACTAATTAACACAAATAATTAAAACAAATAAAAGAAATTAAAAAAGAATTAAATTGGGGCTGGTGAAATAGCAATCTGGGAGGTGTGAATTGAATTTATTCAGGCCCAATCCTGCTGGTGGCCCAAGACTGTGCTTGATTCTGTGTGGTTCACTTTCAGGGAGTATACCATGCACTTCTCTTCGCTGGACGTTTGGATCTGGGCAAGGATGATCCAATGGTGATGGATATTGAGGTGCATGGTGAACGTTGGGTTGTGTTACGCATGGGATATGCAAAGAAATAATAAGAAAAACCCAAAAGCACACGCCTGGGATCGAACCCATGACGTTTGCTTTATACCTCTCTTCCTTGACCAACTACGCTAGCTACTCATTCATTAATATAATAACAAAAAATAAACATAAAGTAAATAAAGTGTTATGCCCAGCTTATCGTACGCGCACTTCCTGGTGGGTCCCCTTTGTTTGAATGAACCAATCCCTGAACACCACGCCATCACCTTCTTCACTGGTCCATCATTTTAGATGGTGGACTTTTACCTACAGTCGTTTCCGTCACTATAGGCTATAGTGACGGATTTTGTTCGTAACTGTAAACTTGTAACATTCTAAAATATGATTCAAGCATAATAAATACCCTCCAAATACATGGATTGACTGCAAATCATCCCCTAAACACCAAGGGGCCCTTAATTTTGTCCAATTTTGCCTCTAGTTAGGGTTTCCCAATTTGAAGCTTCGGAACCCTAACAATGGCAAATGATTATACCTGTAATCAAACTTAAATTGGACTATCCAGAAACATTCATGTGATGATTATGAACACAAAAATACAGTCAAATAGTATTTATAATGTATGAATGAGCAAAATCGAGATTGAAGAAAACATGAACAAACCGTGAGTGCTTTGACGCGTGCAAATGATGTTATTAGCTTCAGGAGATTGCCAGGAATGGATTGCTGGCCTTGAAACACTTTGAATCGCCCTGTATAGTGAAATTTGATTCTCACTTTTTGTCCAAAAATTGAGTTTTTGTTCTTGCAGTTTACACGACCAACCCTTGTTCTCTTGCTCTGGGAATTTTGTGGACATATAAGAGACTTATTTAGGTTAACAAAATTGGACTGTATCTTCACATATTATTGAGATTTGATTTGATTTTGTTCCTTGCATTATTTGTTTCTAAAATAAGCCAAATTATGATCTTTTCCAATCAATTAGCTCTTGAACGATTTGGATGATTTGCTAGCTGTTCATTTACTCATAATATGCTCATAAAATCAAGTCTTGGATTTTATTTCATTATTCTACTATTTAAATTGATTTATTTTTATTAAAATGGATAAAAAATCAAAATAAATAATAAAAATAATAAAATAATAAGTGAATAAATTCAGGGGTCGTGGGCTATCTTAGGAACAAGTTTCAAACAAGAAAACATGGGCCCATTTGGAAAAAAAGTCATTTTGATCAATGTTGACTTCATGCACATTTCCAAAAATTGGTTAACTTTGACAATACATATCTCCCTTAATTTTAACCCTAAAAGGGTGTTCTTGGACTTTTTAGAAAGATTAGGATGTCCTCTAAGCAACCTCTTTGGTTTCATCTCAATTGGATCCTCCATGTTCATGTAATAAGCTTTGACCCAAAAGGTATTTTTGTTGACTTTTTGAAATGACCTATAATGTCTGATTTATTTCTCTTCATGAGTTCATTTTATGAACTTGAGGGTTGAATATGAGTTCTAGGGGATAGGATTCTATTCAAAATGAGCTTTGGATGAGAAATTTCTGATAAAGTATGAGAAAGTTATGCTTGGTCAAAGTTTGGTTGACTTTTCCTATAGAAACCCTAATTTAGCAACTTTTGAGTTTTGATGAATTTGGGGCATTCCTTGAGGAATCATGATTAACCCTTGATCAAATGATAGATTTTACTTTAAAATGTTTATGTTGACCAAAAATCTTGAAGTTTGATTATATGTGGGTCACAGTTGACTTTTGACCTATCAGAGTTGATTTCCAGGCATCTGAGCAGTTGACTGAGCAAACTTGTAGTGCAAGGCATGAAACTTGGCATGGATGATCTTGAGGATGTATTATGGAAATGGAGACCAATTGGTACCCTTGGAACTCAAACATCTTGATGAAAATGGAAACCCTAGTTTGAGGCTCATAGTCTTAGGAGGAGGATTTGTCTGGTCAATCCTTAGGCATCCTTGGGCAAGTTGGGGACCTCTAGGAGTATGTTTAGAGTAAAAATGGGAGGGAAATTTTTGGGGTGCAACAGCTTCCCCTGTTCAATCTTCTTATACCTGAGGATGTAGATTGTCTTGTCTGTCTTTTGTGATCTGGGGGTGGAAGATGATTGAACACTAGAGTGCCCATAAATTCGCGCTTACATGAAGTGAATGTTGATTGATAATTTCGGGAATGGGCTTAAAGATGCCTTTTGGAAGGTGACGGAGAATCTTCGTAGATGGGCTTAAAGATGCCATTTGGAGAAGATAACTGAAAGTCATCGGGGATGGGCTTAAAGATGCCATCTAAAAAAGATATTGGTTGCGTAAGAGATTCCTTTCCGAGAATTCCTGTACCTGACGTTGAGGAGGGATTCGCCGAGGAATGTTGATTTATGTCCTTGGAAATAGAGTCTAAGAGCTTCGGTTGTCCATTACTCTATTGGGTAATATGAACTTGACCGTATCTGGTCGGGTCCAGGTTTTAACAGTGTTGTAAACTGTTGTCTGGAGATAAAAGAGAAGGAACATGGATAGTAGGGTTACTTAGAAATGAAAGCCTGGATAGTAGGGCTATGAGAAGGAACCTGGATAGTAGGGTTACTTCGAAATGAAAGTCTAGATAGTAGGGCTTATGGGAAGGAACCTGGATAGTAGGGTTACTTCGAAATGAAATTCGAAATGCTCTCCCTTCTGGAACTCATGTGTTTTCCTCTTCTTATCATGATAACTCTTCTGAAGACTCTGAGAAGCTCTCTTTCTCTCTTTGATCATCTTAATATTTCCAGTCATCTCCTGCACAATCTCAGGTTCAAGCACAACACTCTCGCATGAATCATACCAACACAATAGAGTCTTACACCTCTTATTGTACAATGCTTTATACAACACCATTCCAATACTGGCATGGAAACTATTAGTTGTGCATAAACTCAATCAACAGAAAGTGGTTATCCTAAGCTCCTCCTTTTTCTAACACACAAGCCCTCAACAAATCCTCCATAGATTGGATAGTCCTCTCTGTCTTACCATCTGTTTACGGATGATATGTAGAACTCAACCTCAAGTTAGTACCAAAAGCATTATGGAACCCTTCCCAGAACTTTGACGTAAATCTCGAACCTCTATCTGACACAATACTCAAAGGTATACCCTATAACTTTACAATTTCTTTGATATATATCTTAGCCAACTTCTGCATAAGATGATTAATCTTCATCGGCAAGAAGTGAGCTAACTTAGTCAATTTATCCACTATCATCCAAATCAAATCATTGCCCTTAGCAGTCTTCGGCATGCCCGATACAAAATTCATGGAAATGTTATCCCATTTCCCTTCCAGAATATTCAATGGATGCATTAGACCCAAAGGCTTCTGTGATACGGTGGGAGAACTGACTTGAGGTTTTGCGTTTGTGTTTGCAAATGTTTCGGTTTAGCAAGAGTCGCCACCGACTTTTTATTTTATCCAAAGGAAAGGTCAAAAAGCACAGGAAAGACCTTTGAGATGTTTTCTTGGGTTCGGGGGGTAGATTATGAAAAGGGAAGGTGCAAGCACCCTTTTCATCCATGGTTATCCATGGGCTCTTAGTTACTTGTTTAGATCACTTGCTTTGCTTTTCCAATTGTTTGAAATGGTGCTTTATGTGTGGTTTTTGAAAATGTTTTGAAAAGAGGCCATCGTTGTGGCAACCTTTGTAATGATTCTTGTTTGAATGTATACAAAGGTGTATTGTCTTTTGAAAAGATGTTTCAATGTTTGAAAGTTTGTTTTGGGAAATGTTTTGAAATTGTGTGTTTTGAAATTAGCAAGGATGTTTTTTGCAAGTTTTGATCAAGTAACTAAGAGTTGTCTACCCTATCTACTCAAAGATCTTTCCTATACATTTTAACCCTTTTGACAGTGTTGTTTTACCATTGCATTTGGTAAACAACCTTGTATTAGGATGTTAAATGGGACAGGCGCGGGTCATTGTATTGACCATGATAGTGTAGCGATAAAAAATGTAGCGGGGTAAATCGGAGATCGAATTATTGATTAATTCGTCTCACAAAAGCAAGAGTCGCCACCGCGCTTTATTGTTTCCAAAGGAAAAGGGAAAAGAGCGAAATAAAACCCTAAATATGCAATGTAAATAATAATAAAAATACAAAGCGTTTTTGAAAAGAGATCTTATGGTTCGGGGGTTGGTTATACAACGGGAAGGTATTAGCACCCAATGCATCTATAGTACTCTATAGGAACCTTTTGAAATATCTGTTTATTTTAAAATTTGATTGCTTGATAAAAATAAATCGTTTTGGCCGAAAAGGGATACGGATAGGTTTTTGAAGATACGACGACCTAACGTCGAAGTTTTTGCTTAAAGGGCATAAATTTTGAAAAGATTGAATACTTGAAGGCAAATTATCCTAAGTTTTAATAAAAAATGCAAATATTCGCGCGATTAGACTTGAGGACATGAAGTCAACAAATTTATCGTTTTTCCTTTGGATTTAAACGTAAACGGAATAAACAAATAAATATGAAATAAATAAACAGAAAATTATGAGAGATAAATGATATATGACAAATTTAATAAGAGACTAAGTATGTGAACGTGCATTTTTAGATTTTTTTTGTTTAATATATGAAAAGAAAATGTTTTAATTGTTTCTTCATTTTTTACGTATTTTTCATATGGATGAAGGCAATGAGAATTAATTAAGGGGAATAAAATGTTTTTTTCTTTAAGTTTTTTTTAAGTTTCTTTTTTTTATATGCTTTTTTTTTAATATTAATAAAAGTATTTATTTTAAGAGTTTATTAAATAATTAAACTAAATTAAAGCTTACAGTCATTAATTTAAATCTAACTAGAAATAAAGAAGACTAAAATTATTAAAATAAACCTAAACTTAAACTAAAGAAGATTGGGTAAAATATTTAAAAAATGTCTGATTAAATTACATCCTTTATTTTTATTAGGTTCACTAATTAATTAAACTAATAACATTCTAAAAAAGGCCAATAGAAAATAAAATAGAAGGAATGGTGTATCAGAATTAAAGGGTAGATAAACAAAATATTGTATGGGCTAAAAGGTGTCAAAGAGGCCCAATCAATAACAGAAGCAGGGGGGGTGTAAAAGCAATTTCGTTTGGACTTTAAGGCAGGAAAACAGGTTTAGGTCCAAAACATGATAATTGGTTTTAGGGTAAACAAATGTGTTTAGCTGAATGGGATTAGGGTTTTGGTCTTGGCCGAAATGGCGCTCAATCACTCTCGATTCATCTTTTTCGTCTTCGCGCGTTTATCTTCTTCGCTTGAGTTTCTGAAATCGTCCTCTGTCTATGGCCACCAGTGACCTCGACCTCCTTCTTCCCTCCAATAAAGCGTTAAGGGGATGACGGATTCGGTAAGCTTATGTTTTTTATTCGCTTAGGGTTTGTTTTATTTGCATGTGTTGATTTTACCTATTTTGATCCTAATTTCATGTTATGTGATTATTGAGAGGGTTATGAAGGAAAAGAAGGATAAAGGAAATTACCCTTGGAGACGGAGGAGGGAGTTTGAGTGTGCGTAGGAGGCCGGACGGCAAGGGATGTGGCGTTATGGGCTAGCTTCGATTACCGGTATTCTGTATTTATCTTTCTTCTCTTCTTCTGTTGCCCTGATTCTGGTCGCTTTTGTTATTGCCTATGATGGAACTTCTGAAATTTTGATGCTTGACATTGCTACTGTTGAAACGTTTTCGTTTGACTAGCTTCTCTTTTCTTCTTCTTCTCGCCTCGCTACTGCTTTCTAAAGGCCAATGATGGACCCCTCTGAGGCCTTGATGCTTTACCGTTGCCTAGACATGTTGAAACTGGTTTGATCAGTATTGATGCTTTTCTCTTCTTCTCAACTATGCTTCTGTATACTTTGTTACTGTGGTTTTATGACAGCCGATGATGACAAGTTCTGAGGCTTTGGGGATTTGGTCGTTGGTTTTGGTTTTGAAATGGTGATATTGGCTTTGGTTTATGACAGGTTAACGGTTTAGCAGTATGCAGGTTTTAGCATTTTAGTTTTAGGCCATATTGTTTGATATGGTTACAAGTTTGTGGTTTAGGCAATGTTTTGAAAATGGCTTGCAGGTTTTACCGTAGGCTATGGTATATGGCCTTTGGTTTATACGGGTTTATGCAGTTAGCAGGTTTGGTAAATGCAGGTTTGTGCAGATTGTGTATTCTTGGTTTATGAGTTTGGTTTTATGCTGGTTGATGGTTTAACTGGTTCTGGGACAGGATGGTATAGGTTTTAGTGTTTGGCCATAAGGTTTGATATGGTTATGGCAGGTTATGAGGGTTCTTACTGGTTTGTATTTCTCTTGTTGACAGCAGTTTTTTCTTCTGAGTTTTTCTAAGGCTTGGAGATTGATTCATATCTTGTTTTGAAGTGATTCCAATATGTTATAACCACTGCCTCCTTTGTTTACGTTACGGGCTGGAGATTTGAATATTTTTACAATCTTCTTGGCCTTCTGCATCATACTGTTACAGCAGTTTTGTTTGTATTCTACTCTTGTGTTTCTCCTTTTACTGTGATATTGCAGTAGCTTTGTCTTATAATTCTTTCTGCCTAAACCAAAACCTGCAAAACCAATTTCTTTCTCTCTTCTCTCTCATGGGGTACATTTGATATATAAAAATGATATATTGTACTGCTGTTCTGAAATTGCAAAAGGCTGGAATATGATGAATGAGGAAGTATTTGCTTGCACATTGTTTTGAAACTGCATATTCTCTTTTTGTCTTGCATGGGAGCCTATGTTATTTGGCTTCTTCTTAAGTTGCATAGGTTTACGTTGCATTGCTTGTGGGAAATGGCATATGCTGTATTTGTATGCTGTGTATAATTTGAAATATACATTGTGACAAAGAAATTATGCATATTTAGTTTTGAAAAATAAAAATGAATTTGTGCATATTTCAAAATTGTGCATTCATTTATGAAATAAAAATTCCTCCCTTTTTGTGAACCGGGAGAGATCCCGTGATTTGCAAAAAAAGGGTAAACTGATTCCAGCCGTTTGCTTTTAATGATGAACATTAAATAATTTTGCTTTTAATTATTTGTTCAAATCTGACTTTTCTTTTAATTGTCTTTGCAGGTAAAATTAAATGAGCAGACAAAAAAGCATTGGATAGAAGATGAAGATTTAGAATTTAGGAAAATAGTTTTTTATTTTACTTTAAGCATTTATGTAATTGCCATTATAAATATTTTGTAATAACACAATATTTAAATGATAATTGTAATAAATAGAATAAAGTGAATAAAATTCTATTATTTCCCAATTAATTCTTTTTTCTTTCCAATTATTTATTTATTGTTTATAATTCTTTAAATTATATAATAACTGAAAATCAAATCCAATCATTTAAATTCAGAATGATAAACAAATAAATAAACATCATTGGCCAATTAACAATTTTAATTATTTAATTCATTATTCATAATATTCTAAATTATAATAATTAAAAAAATAGAATTTTAATTATTTAACCTAGAATGATAAAGAATTAAATAATCATTGTTGACCAATTAATAAACCCATTCTCAAAATGTTTATTTCATTATTCATAAGTCTTTAAATTATATAACAATTGAAAATAGATTCCAATTATTTAAATTTAAGATAATAAATAATTAATAAACGTCAATTAAGTCTTGATCAGTTAATAAATTTAGCGTTCAACAAATAAATAGCTCTCGACTCGAAGAAGTTATGAATTTTTAAAATCAATAGATCAAAACACTTGTAATGTAATGATGCAGATGGGAGATGGTATCTTAGGTCAAAATTTGGGGTACAACAGCTGCCCCTATTTAAGTTCCTTCTATCCGGAGATATGAAGATCAAAATCTTCGTTTCGACAAGATTGAAGGTACTTAAATAAATAATTACGCAAATTTTGTCCTAAGATGCCATCATCATGAAGTGATATGAATGTAGTGCTTGAATTCACAGAGAAAGATATTGTACGAAACAAGACAATGCTGGAGGAATCGAACACCAACAAAACACAGAGACATGAATTATACGCTACTGGGGAAACGAGCTATCGACTTCAAACGACAGACTCCTGACAGCGAATAAAATTGAGGGGATACGACCTCTGACCCTAACAAAGAAGGCGTCTTGCATAGGCCGTAAAAAGATTATTGACCCAAAACAGTGAGTTCACAACCCAAGGTCGAAGATAGACAAAAAGTATCAAATTTGCTGATGACGGGTTACCAACTTCTGAAGGTAAAAATTCATAACAAACTTTCTCCGCGAGATTTCCGGAGAGATACCAATTAATGCTGAAGTAATAAGATTGTAGATACGCAGGTTGTTCAAATAAAGAAGCTGCCACTTGCTGTTGTCCAAAGAAAATACCAATAACATACAAGTTGCTCAAATAAAGAGGCTGCCACTTGCTGTCGTCCAAAGAAAATACCGATAACATACAAGCTGCTCAAATAAAGAAACTACCACTTGCTGTATTCCAGAAAAGTAATAACGTACAAGTTGCTCAAATAAAGAGACCGCCGCTTGTCGTTTTCCGAAGAATAATAACGTACTGGTAGCTCGTGAAGAGCTGCTGCTTGTCGCTTTCAAAAAAGTAAATGACGCACTAGTAGCTCGTGAAGAGCTGCTGCTCGGCGCTTTCAAAAAAGTAATGACGCACTAGTAGCTCGTGAAGAGCTGCTGCTCGGCGCTTTCAAGAAGTAATGACGCACTAGTAGCTCGTGAAGAGCTGCTTCTCGGCGCTTTCAAGAAGTAACGTACAAGTTTCTCATGAATAGCTGCCGCTTGTCGTTTTCCAACGGTGTCTATAATGTACAAGTTGCTCATGAAGAGCTGCCGCTTGTCGTTTTCCAACGAATAACTCAGAAGGAAATTGCGATGATATTGGCAGAGAATAAAATCCTCGTCAAAGAGAACCATGAATCAATCCTTCCCGAGGAGATCACATACTTAAATGTGCAAAATAAATGCACCAACCGTCTAGGTCGCAATTTCACTGGGAAAAATCAATGAGATAGCCTATGCAAGAGGCGACCACTTTCCAATAACCAGAGGGAACAACAGTCAAACGAGACTCTACTCAATGAGATTCGATTGGGGATTCATCCAATCCAGAGATGGACAAGGTAAGCTGAATCAAAAATCATCCACGAGGATTAGCTCAGTTGGGGAATTTAGAAAGGAAGCATATTTTCTGCCTAAGCTAACCTTCTACTTGGAAGGACAAAAATGTACGTTGTTCGAATAAACAAAGTACGACCCAAAATCAACGGCAAACGTGGTATGCATGCTGATATGAGTGTAAATGAGTAAATGAATGTTATGCTGACAAAACAGACAGATGGAATATCTTGAAGATAATATGCTGTCACAGCAAAATAGATACTCGGCCAATCTTGAAAAGACGGAATATACCCGGAACTGGAAACACAAAGCAATGTCGGAGCGTAACGCTACAAGGCTCAAGTATTTTGAGGAGAAAAGTATTCAAATTCAAACTTACAATACCAATAAACCACTGGCATGAGACGAAGTGTACCGCACTTCAAAATTTCCAAACAAAGGTAGCAAAAACAACACTTAATTGGAACCATTGGGGGTCACCAACTTAGCACCACTATAACCAAGCGCGCACACAGCCGACACTTCATGACGATTTTAAAAGAAAACGAGTTCATCATACAAGTATAAGTTACTGTACTGTTTTGCATTTCATGGCTTGACCATCTTCAGAACGACTGTTAATGTTCCTTTCGTTATTCACGACACATTTTAGAAATGAGAATATTTTAAATATTTTGTTTCAACTATTGCCGTAAAAATTAAAATTTGCCCATAAAAGGTAATGCTCAAATTTCGTTAATAAGATGGTAGTTCGCTAACAACGCGACTCCAACGGTTTACAAAAGTGTGGGAAATAGTACATGAAATAAAAGGTTACACAAAAACAATGATCATCATTCTCCCTAACAACTTCGAATTCCAAAATGTGCTCAAATGCCAAGACTGGTCTGACCAAAAGCCTGCCTAAGCGAAATACTTCTTGACTGCATCGGCGTTCAAGGGACGCGGGAGTTCTTCACCGTCCATATTGGTGAGAATCAAAGCACCTCCAGAGAAAACCTTCTTAACGACATACGGTCCTTCATAATTCGGAGCCCACTTTCCCCTAGAATCAGGTTGGAAAGATAATATCTTCTTGAGCACAAGGTCACCTTGTCTGAACTCGCATGGTCGAACCTTCTTATCAAAAGCCTTCTTCATTCTCTGCTGATACAATTGACCGTGACACAAAGCTGTCAATCTCTTCTCTTCGATTAAATTCAACTGATCATATCTACTTTGACACCATTCAGCCTCAGAAAGTTTGGCTTCCATCAACACTCTCAGAGACGGAATCTCAACCTCCACGGGGAGTACAGCTTCCATACCATAAACTAGGGAAAATGGGGTCGCGCCTGTTGAGGTTCGAACTGAAGTACGGTACCCGTGCAGGGCAAACGGAAGCATTTCATGCCAATCCTTGTAAGTCACCACCATCTTCTGGACAATCTTCTTGATATTCTTGTTAGCAGCTTCAACAGCTCCATTCATCTTCGGTCTGTAAGGAGAAGAATTATGATGTTCGATCTTGAACTCTTCACAAAGCTCTCTCATCATCTTGTTATTCAAATTAGAACCATTACCAGTGATGATCTTGCTCGGGATACCGTATCGACAAATGATCTGATTCTTGATAAATCTGACTACCACCTGTCTGGTTACATTAGCATAAGATGCTGCTTCCACCCATTTGGTAAAATAATCGATCGCTACCAAGATGAAACGATGACCATTTGAAGCTTTGGGTTCAACCATTCCAATCATATCAATGCCCCACATAGAGAAAGGCCAAGGTGAAGATATAACATTGAGGAGGGACGGCGGCACGTGCATCTTATCCGCATAAATCTGGCATTTATGACACTTCTTCACATACTTGCAGCAATCAGATTCCATGGTCATCCAATAGTAACCAGCTCTTAACATCTTCCTAGCCATTGCATGTCCGTTAGCATGAGTGCCAAGGGATCCTTCATGCACTTCTTGCATCAGCATGTCTGCCTCACGTCTGTCTACACATCTGAGCAAGACCATGTCATAATTCCTCTTATACAAAACTTCTTCATTGAGAAAGAAACTGCTTGCTAATCTTCTCAATGTCTTCCTATCTTTATTGGATGCCCCAGGCGGGTACTCTTGAGTTTGAAGAACACGTTTAATGTCATAGAACCACGGTTTATCGTCGGTGACCTCTTCTACTAAGAACACATGAGCAGGTCTGTCAAGGCGCATAACTCGGATTGTAGGCACGTCATTCCAACCATTCACTTGAAACATTGAAGACAAAGTAGCTAAAGCATCAGCCATTTGATTCTCATCTCTAGGGATGTGATGTAATTCCACCTTGTTGAAGAAAGTTAACAACCTTCTAGCATAGTCTCTGTAAGGGATCAAACCAAGATGACGAGTCTCCCATTCTCCTTTGATTTGATTAATCACCAGTGCCGAATCTCCGTAAATATCAATAATCTTAATCCTTAGGTCCACTGCTTCTTCGAGACCCATAATACATGCCTCATACTCCGCCGTGTTGTTCGTGCAGTCAAATTTCAATCTCGCCGTGAACGGGATATGAGTACCTCGGGGAGTGACGATGATTGCCCCAATTCCATTTCCATAGGAATTCACAGCTCCGTCAAATATCAAACCCCAACGGGATTCAGGATCAGGTCCTTCTTCAGGTAACGACTCTTCACAGTCTTTAGCTTTCAAGTACATAACATCTTCATCTGGGAAATCAAACTTGATGGATTGATAATCGTCAATTGGTTGGTGAGCCAAATGATCGGCTAAAATACTTCCTTTGATCGCTTTTTGGGTGTGGTACTCAATGTCATATTCAGATAACAACATCTGCCAACGGGCTATCCTTCCAGATAAGGCGGGCTTCTCAAAAATATACTTGATCGGATCCATTTTGGAGATCAACCAAGTAGTGTGATTAATCATATACTGGCGCAGACGGCGAGCAGCCCAAGCTAAAGCACAACAGGTTTTCTCAAGCAATGAGTATCGAGACTCACAGTCTGTGAATTTCTTACTCAAATAATATACAGCATGTTCCTTCCTGCCAGTCTCATCTTGCTGACCAAGCACACATCCCATGGAGTCTTCCAATATAGTCAGGTACATAATCAAAGGTCTTCCTTCCACCGGAGGAATCAAAATGGGAGGTTCAAGCAAATATTCTTTGATGCTGTCAAAAGCTCTCTGACAATCTTCTGTCCATTCACATCCTTGGTTCTTTCGGAGAAGCTTGAAAATCGGCCCACAGGCAGCAGTCATATGAGATATAAATCTAGAAATGTAGTTCAGTCTCCCAAGGAATCCTCTTACTTGTTTTTCCGTCTTGGGTGCGGGCATTTCCCGAATAGCTTTGACTTTATCAGGATCTACCTCAATACCTTTCTGACTGACAATGAAACCCAGAAGTCTTCCAGAACAAACACCAAAAGTGCACTTGTTGGGATTCAGACGGAGTTTGTACTTCCTCAAACGCTGGAACAACTTCAACAAATGTTCCAAGTGATCTTCCTCAGTCTGTGATTTTGCAATCATATCATCCACATACACTTCGATCTCCTTATGCATCATGTCATGGAACAAAGCAGTCATGGCCCTTTGGTATGTTGCGCCAGCATTCCTCAAACCAAACGGCATAACCCGATAACAGAAAGTTCCCCAAGGTGTAATGAAAGTGGTCTTCTCCATATCTTCCGGTGCCATCTTGATTTGGTTGTAACCAGAGAAACCGTCCATGGAAGAAAAGACTTTGAACTTGGCAGTATTGTCGACCAATACGTCAATATGAGGTAATGGGAAGTCATCCTTCGGACTAGCTCTATTCAGATCTCTGTAGTCTACACACATCCGAACTTTACCATCTTTCTTTGCAACAGGCACTATATTGGCTAACCACTGAGGATAGACCGACGTAACAAGGAAACCTGCATTGATCTGCTTCTGAACCTCCTCTTTGATCTTGTCAGCCATGTCGGGACGAGTCCTTCTCAACTTCTGCTTGATCGGCGGACACTCAGGTCTCAACGGTAAACGATGTTCCACAATGTCATTGTCCAAACCTGGCATATCTTGGTAGGACCAAGCAAACACGTCAACATACTCTTTGAGAAGCTCCAACATTTTCTCTTTAACCTCCGGGATAAGCAATGCTCCGACTTTGACTTCCTTTCTATCTTCTTCATCACCCAAGTTGACCAACTCTAAAGGTTCTTCAAATGGTTGAATGACCTTCTCATCATGCTCAAGCAAACGGGAAATCTCAACAGGAATCTCTTCATCATCCTCTTCTTCGGCTCTAAACACAGGGAATTCAAAGTTGGGAGAGGGCATAGGATCATTGTTTTCGATGGTTAAGTCATGGATTAATCTGCACATATGATTATGCTTTATTTTAGAAATCGATTTGTGCAAGTAAAACAAAAGGTTATTAATTAATTTTCATTACTATTTCCCCGAAAAAGTGAAAAATAAAACGGTAGTGGACAAAATAACATTTTTATTCATTAAAGGGAAATACTTGAAACAAAGAGCCCAGACATCTCTCTTTTGCCTTGGGCAGAGCAAAAGGAATTATTTTTCATAGCCCGACACAAAATACGTTTCGCCTTGGGCAGAGCGAATTTTTCAAAGGAAAATAAACAAAACATTACTCGGAAATGTGCATAACCACAGGAACATCAACAGCTATCCAGTTTTGGCAAGCCAATCCAGGCGTCACAAAAACGGGCAAATCTTCCTCGGAATCATCATCTATGATAGCATCAACCTCAGGATGTACAAACCCTGCACTTCGGAAAACCTCTTGAATCGGACGAACAACCACCTCTTTCTTGACCCTTGCAGATACTGGATGAAAACCCAGACCTTCCCCAGACTTGTTCTCGGGTAACGTCAACACCTGGCCCCATCCTTCGGCCGAACCACTTTCCACCACTCGTCGCGCATCCTCAAAAGAAGAGATGGATGCCCCTTGCTTCTTTACTGTACTCTTAGCAACAGAAAGACCTTGGAACTGGGTTCCAACATCCTCGTCCGCATCAATAAAAGAAAATGATGATAAATGGCTTACCACCATAGCTTGTTCCCCCCCAATCATCACTAACTTCCCATGTCTTACAAACTTTAGTCTCTGATGAAGCGTAGAGGTGACTGCCCCGGCATCATGGATCCAGGGACGACCCAATAAACAGCTGTAGGCAGCACGGATATCCATCACTTGGAAAGTGATTTGAAAAGTATGGGGACCAATCACTATAGGAAGATCCACCTCACCAATAACTGTCTTCCTGGAGCCATCAAATGCTTTAACAACTACTCCACTAGGCCTCATAGGAGCACCTGGATATGAAAGCCGAGATAACGTAGTCTTGGGCATCACATTCAACGACGAACCTGTATCCACCAACACACTTGATAAGGTATCATTTCCACAACTTACTGAGATGTGCAAAGCCATATTATGGTTTCTCCCCTCCTCCGGGAGTTCTTCATCACTGAAACCAAGATTTTTGCACGAAGTTATATTTCCCACAATTCCATCGAACTGGTCAACCGTCACATCGTGGTCCACGAACGCTTGGTCCAAGACCTTCATCAAGGCTTCTCTATACGCACCAGAATCTCTCAATAAGGCAAGCAAGGAAATCTTGGAAGGTGTTTGCAAAAGTTGGTCCACAATCTTATATTCACTTCTCTTGATAAGCTTCAGGATCTCATCATCCTCAGGGTGAGGGATAGGTTCACTGGATCGGCCTATCTCAACCCTTGGTTCAACATTTCTTACTGGAATCTCCGCCGGTATGGGCCTCCTAACTTGAACTTCTGGTCTCTTCAAAGGTACTGCTGCAAAAACACGTCCACTTCTCGTAACCCTACTTACATCAGCAATGTTAACAAAAGATGGTCTCGTTGGTATAGGGACTTCTACCCCATTCTCAATCATTGTGGCATTATACTTATACGGTACAGCTTGGTCTGAGCTGTAAGGCACAGGGCCAGGTGGGTAAATAATCAAAGGATCAACAAGCGCAGTCTGACTATTGTAAGCAATCTCTACTGATTCAGGCAAATTGAATTGTGGTATGATAACATTCACTTCATCCTCCGGATTTCGGTCATAGGTAATAGTGATAACTCTCTGATCTAGCAACTTCTGAATATCCTCCTTCATAATAGGACAATCATCCTCTCTTGAACAAAACTCACAAACATCATAATCATGCTGGTGCCTAACAAAGGCAAGTCTTCTCAAACTCTGATGTAACCTGACCAACGACTCTCTTATGTGTTCGACTTGAAAAACTCGAAACTTCCCCGGACAACCTTCCACCATATTCACTGAAGCTGCCCCATGTCGAGGCAAAGGATTATCTCTAACATTTGGATTAACATCCTTGAAAGACAAGATACCATTCTTAATTAATCTCTGTACGTCCTCCTTCAGAGCAAAGCAATTCTCAAGGTTGTGCCCCGGCGACCCTTGATGATATTCACAAAACTGATCCGCCTTGTACCACGGAGAAGCACTGTTCGGTGCGACAGGAGGAGGCTTTGTCGTGATGAGATTCTTTCTGATAAGAGTAGGGAACAATTCAGTATACGTCATAGGAATGGCATCGAACTGCGGTTTTCTGGGTGAACGGTTCTGATTGTTGAATGGATAAGCCTGTTGTCGAGGCTGCTGCTGAAAAGGCCGTTGTTGAGTTGGTGGAGTTTGATGAGCTGGGGTCATCAAAGTTGGGCGGACAGCCGGAGTGACTGCCGCAACGTGAGAGTAACCTCTCCTAGGCCTACCTGGAAACAAAGCGCTAACATCCTGCTCTTTTCTTTTCGGGAACACACTTCCAAACTTCTTCGCACTGCTAGACGGACTCCCTTCTTTAACCAAACGCCCTTCGCGAATCCCTTCCTCTAATCGCATGCCCATGCTTACCATTTCGGTGAAGTCACTGGGTGCGCTGGCTATCATTCTTTCATAGTAAAAGTAACCTAAACTCTTCAAAAATATCTTTGTCATCTCTTTCTCCTCAAGAGGTGGATAGATTTGAGCAGCGATTTCACGCCACCTCTGGGCGTACTCCTTAAAAGATTCCCGGTCTCTCTGTGACATCGCCCGGAGTTGATCCCGGTCCGGCGCCATGTCAACGTTGTACTTGTACTGATGGACAAAGGCTTCACTAAGATCGTTAAAGTTACGGATCCGAATACTGTCTAAACCCATATACCACTTTAGAGCAGCACCCATCAAACTATCTTGAAAATAATGAATCAACAAGTCATGATCATCGGAATACGTAGACATCTTCCTTACGTACATTGTCAAATGACTTCTAGGACACGAATCACCCTTATATCTCTCAAAGTCTAGCACTTTGAATTTTGCTGGAATCTTGACATTCGGAACTAAACAAAGGTCATGCGTATTCTTCCCAAACAAATCCTTCCCTTTTAATGCTCTAAGCTTCTTCTGCATTTCCTGGAATTGATCTTGAAATTCTTCCATTCTATCAAAGAGACCCAAACTTTCAGCAGGCTCGGCAGGATAAATAGGTTCATTCAAGTAAGGCACGGAGTGGACCACAGGAGCAACGGTCGTCATAATTGGTTGCGGAAAAGGTGTTACAGACGGAATTACTGGCGGCATGGCAGTTGTCTCTGGTTGAGGAAGAGACAGAGCAGGTTAAAATAAAGGTTGTACGGCAGGCTGATACCCCTCTGGCACAAAGTTGTAAGGCATTCCCCACGGAATACCTTTCGGCATCTGATGTTGAAGCGGAGAGTTAATTTGAGTCACGGAGGCAGGAACTGTGACAATCTCGGAAACCACTGGAGTTGAAGTCTGAATCTCGGCAGCTGTAGTCGATGGCTGATTCTGAACAGCCACCAAACTTTCTACTAACGCAGTTAACTTTTCCATCTCGACACGAAGTGTAGAGACTTCCCCACGAAGCTCATGATTTTCCTATTCCAAATCTTCCATTTTCTTTTGACGATTGGCCCGAGTGTCGTATCGGTGAGACAGCTTGACAACCCTTGGGAGTAGAAAAAGAACAAGGGTGAGACTCTGGAAAACATGTGAAGTGGAATGTGGAATGATGCATGATGGCGATGCAAATGATGACTCATTTTAAAAGTTTTTCAAGGAACTTTGATAATTTCGCATACATCAATGGTAAAGGAATTTGGAACAACAAAAACTCAATCCACTAATCGAAAGCGATAAATTACAACTTCAAATTTGGAATATCAAAATAGTAAATTACAACTTTGGGATAACAAATCCAATAATGAAAGAAATAAATTACAACTTCGAAACGTGGAATCCATAATGAAGTGATAAGTTACAATTTTACAACATGAAATCTAAAATAAAGCAATAAATTACAACTTCGGAGCATGAAGCCCATAATAAAACAATAAATTACAACTTCGGAGCATGAAGCCCATAATAAAACAATAAATTACAACTTCGGAGCATGAAGCCCTTTTACATAGTTTTACAAAATGACATCAATAAAACAAACTAAAAGCTAAAGGTCACTCGGAATCCTCAGATGAAGGACCAAACACCAGTTGTAACCGGAGCTTCTTGATCTTTTCTTCATAAAAGTCTTCCATCACTTTCTTCTCAGCTATCAGTCGATCGATGATTTCTTCCTGCGGATTAGGAATGAGAGCCACGCTTACCGAACCTTCCCTTTTTCTCTTCCTTTCACTCGCATACTTCTTCAGCAAGGCATCCTTCTGACGAAGCTTCTCATCGTGGTCAACGAACCGGCCGTCTTGAATAAGCAGCAACTCCTCCTTCTCTTTTAACTGTCGAGTCAGGACTCGATTCTCATACTCAGACATATGGTACCTTTCCTTCCAAGCATCCCTCTCGGACTTCATCCTAGCCAGATTTCCTTGATATTCCCCTACATTCGCGATAGGGATAACAACAGATGATGGTGCAATGGCAGGGAATAAAGGTTTCTCAAGTTTATAGGGCATCTTGAGAGCACAAGCCCTAACACGGACCCACTGTAGGTAAGGCTCCAAAGAAACGGCACCTCTATGTCCCAGCATATCTCTCCCTTTCCTGTGGATATGGCGCCAAGCTCCTTCAATCTCCTCTTAGCAGCCTGATGATCTTGTCCTTCCTGAAGAAAGAAACCACTCACATGGATGTTGTTTGGTTTATCTCTCATCGGGTACCCGAATTGACGGCGCGCTAGAACAGGGTTGTAGTTGATTCCACCCCTCGTACCGAGAAGAGGGACGTTAGGAAAAGCACCACAGCTATCAATGATCTCCACATCGTGGTAAACTCGATTATACCAGTCAATGTCGAAATGAGTGAGAGCCATAATCTTTGGCGCCCAACGCGGTTCCTTCTCGAGATCCCAGAAAGCATCAGACCCAGGTAGATGCGAGACGTACCACTGATACAGCAACGGTACACAACAAATAATCATCCCTCCTTGATAAGAGTTTCGAAGGTGGATGGAGTAATATGTATCCCCTAGCAGCGTAGGGACCGGATTTCCAATCAGGAAAATTCTGATGGCGTTGATATCCACAAACCTATCAACGTTAGGGAATAAGAATAGACCATATGCAAGTAAAGCAAACACGTCTTCGAAGGCAACAGTATCCTTTGTCTCAGCAAAATGGCGAGCTTTCTTCAACAAAAATTGCACCGGCAAACCTCGGACTCCTCCTTTCGTAGTCATGTTCTCCTCTACCTCTGACTTCTTTAAGTGGGTGATAGCTGCTATCTCGTGAGATTTGGGCTCTTCTTCTAATCCAGAGAAAGGAACGCGGTCGGCGATCGGCAAACCGAGAATATAGGAGTACTCCTCTAAAGTGGGCATCAACTGGTAATCCGGAAAGGTGAAACATCGGTACAAGGGATCATAGAACTGAACCAACATGTTGAGGATGCCTTTCTTCATCTTACGCTTCATGAGCGGTACGATGGACCCATATTTCTTCTGAAAATCCGTCGGACTCTCGATCTTCGGAATCAAACTCTTCAGTTCTTCAATCTCGGGCTCCTTGAAACTAAAGCTTCGAGTATTTCTCCTTCCAAGTTCCATAATAACCTAAGATGTCTGCAAAAATCATTCCGAAGTTCCTTGAAAAACAAGTTTTTTTTTTTACAAAGATGTTGATGAATGCATGAATGAATGATAAAGCAACAGTCACACACAAACTTGCAAACATGGGGTTCAAGGGTTCAACGTTCAGCATGGAGCCGAGGGTAAAGCCCACCCAAAGGTATGTACTAACGGTTCAATCGCACCTGTAAGACAAGGTTCTAAGAGTTCCCAGAGTCTACATTCCTCCTTCGGATATTACCAACGTCTTGATTACTCAATAATTAGCAATATTCTCAAGAGAAACTCGTCCGAGCGTAGCATCGCGTAACAACTACTTCCGAATTACTCCGTTATAGTCTTCGCGCTACACCTAAAAAGGCCAAGATGGGTTAGGGTACTACGGTCCTCAACTTCTCGGGCTCCTAGGTCGAAAATAATAATGTCTTCCCGATTACTCGGTAAACAAATATTAAGTTCAAGAGGGCCTTCCATTGAGTGGGGGATCTCATGACTCCTTCTTCGGGATTACTCCCTCAAAGTTAACATGACTATACCGCCCGTCCTATTCCTCAAGTCTTACTTAATCCGGGTATAGGATTCGTCCTTTGCAAAAAACCCAAACAACCCCAATTTAAACACATAATCAAACAAAACAAATAATAATAAACAGATAAGACAAATTAGGCTTAACCCACTTAGGGATGGACCAGCAAGAGGTCAATCTTTCCCCAGCAGAGTCGCCAATTCTGTAGCGATAAAAAATGTAGCGGGGTAAATGGGAGATCGAATTATTGATTAATTCGTCTCACAAAAGCAAGAGTCGCCACCGCGCTTTATTGTTTCCAAAGGAAAAGGGAAAAGAGCGAAATAAAACCCTAAATATGCAATGTAAATAATAATAAAAATACAAAGCGTTTTTGAAAAGAGATCTTATGGTTCGGGGGTTGGTTATACAACGGGAAGGTATTAGCACCCAATGCATCTATAGTACTCTATAGGAACCTTTTGAAATATCTGTTTATTTTAAAATTTGATTGCTTGATAAAAATAAATCGTTTTGGCCGAAAAGGGATACGGATAGGTTTTTGAAGATACGACGACCTAACGTCGAAGTTTTTGCTTAAAGGGCATAAATTTTGAAAAGATTGAATACTTGAAGGCAAATTATCTTAAGTTTTAATAAAAAATGCAAATATTTGCGCGATTAGACTTGAGGACATGAAGTCAACAAATTTATCGTTTTTCCTTTGGATTTAAACGTAAACGGAATAAACAAATAAATATGAAATAAATAAACAGAAAATTATGAGAGATAAATGATATATGACAAATTTAATAAGAGACTAAGTATGTGAACATGCATTTTTAGATTTTTTTTGTTTAATATATGAAAAGAAAATGTTTTAATTGTTTCTTCATTTTTTACGTATTTTTCATATGGATGAAGGCAATGAGAATTAATTAAGGGGAATAAAATGTTTTTTTCTTTAAGTTTTTTTTTAAGTTTCTTTTTTTTATATGCTTTTTTTTTAATATTAATAAAAGTATTTATTTTAAGAGTTTATTAAATAATTAAACTAAATTAAAGCTTACAGTCATTAATTTAAATCTAACTAGAAATAAAGAAGACTAAAATTATTAAAATAAACCTAAACTTAAACTAAAGAAGATTGGGTAAAATATTAAAAAAATGTCTGATTAAATTACATCCTTTATTTTTATTAGGTTCACTAATTAATTAAACTAATAACATTCTAAAAAAGGCCAATAGAAAATAAAATAGAAGGAATGGTGTATCAAAATTAAAGGGTAGATAAACAAAATATTGTATGGGCTAAAAGGTGTCAAAGAGGCCCAATCAATAACAGAAGCAGGGGGGGTGTAAAAGCAATTTCGTTTGGGCTTTAAGGCAGGAAAACAGGTTTAGGTCCAAAACATGATAATTGGTTTTAGGGTAAACAAATGTGTTTAGCTGAATGGGATTAGGGTTTTGGTCTTGGCCGAAACGGCGCTCAATCACTCTCGATTCATCTTCTTCATCTTCGCGCGTTTATCTTCTTCGCTTGAGTTTCTGAAATCGTCCTCTGTTTATCGCCACCAGTGACCTCGACCTCCTTCTTCCCTCCAGTAAAGCGTTAAGGGGATGACGGATTCGGTAAGCTTATGTTTTTTATTCGCTTAGGGTTTGTTTTATTTGCATGTGTTGATTTTACCTATTTTGATCCTAATTTCATGTTATGTGATTATTGAGAGGGTTATGAAGGAAAAGAAGGATAAAGGAAATTACCCTTGGAGACGGAGGAGGGAGTTTGAGTATGCGTAGGAGGCCGGACGGCAAGGGATGCGGCGTTATGGGCTAGCTTCGATTACCGGTATTCTGTATTTATCTTTCTTCTCTTCTTCTGTTGCCCTGATTCTGGTTGCTTTTGTTATTGCCTATGATGGAACTTCTGAAATTTTGATGCTTGATATTGCTACTGTTGAAACGTTTTCGTTTGACTAGCTTCTCTTTTCTTATTCTTCTCACCTCGCTACTGCTTTCTAAAGGCCAATGATGGACCCCTCTGAGGCCTTGATGCTTTACCGTTGCCTAGACATGTTGAAACTGGTTTGATCAGTATTGATGCTTTTCTCTTCTTCTCAACTATGCTTCTGTATACTTTGTTACTGTGGTTTTATGACAGCCGATGATGACAAGTTCTGAGGCTTTGGGGATTTGGTCGTTGGTTTTGGTTTTGAAATGGTGATATTGGCTTTGGTTTATGACAGGTTAACGGTTTAGCAGTATGCAGGTTTTGGAATTTTAGTTTTAGGCCATATTGTTTGATATGGTTACAAGTTTGTGGTTTAGGCAATGTTTTGAAAATGGCTTGCAGGTTTTACCGTAGGCTATGGTATATGGCCTTTGGTTTATACGGGTTTATGCAGTTAGCAGGTTTGGTAAATGCAGGTTTGTGCAGATTGTGTATTCTTGGTTTATGAGTTTGGTTTTATGCTGGTTGATGGTTTAACTGGTTCTGGGACAGGATGGTATAGGTTTTAGTGTTTGTCCATAAGGTTTGATATGGTTATGGCAGGTTATGTGGGTTCTTACTGGTTTGTATTTCTCTTGTTGACAGCAGTTTTTTCTTCTGAGTTTTTCTAAGGCTTGGAGATTGATTCATATCTTGTTTTGAAGTGATTCCAATATGTTATAACCACTGCCTCCTTTGTTTACGTTACAGGCTGGAGATTTGAATATTTTTACAATCTTCTTGGCCTTCTGCATCATACTGTTACAGCAGTTTTGTTTGTATTCTACTCTTGTGTTTCTCCTTTTACTGTGATACTGCAGTAGCTTTGTCTTATAATTCTTTCTGCCTAAACCAAAACCTGCAAAACCAATTTCTTTCTCTCTTCTCTCTCATGGGGTACATTTGATATATAAAAATGATATATTGTACTGCTGTTCTGAAATTGCAAAAGGCTGGAATATGATGAATGAGGAAGTATTTGCTTGCACATTGTTTTGAAACTGCATATTCTCTTTTTGTCTTGCATGGGAGCCTATGTTATTTGGCTTCTTCTTAAGTTGCATAGGTTTACGTTGCATTGCTTGTGGGAAATGGCATATGTTGTATTTGTATGCTGTGTATAATTTGAAATATACATTGTGACAAAGAAATTATGCATATTTAGTTTTGAAAAATAAAAATGAATTTGTGCATATTTCAAAATTGTGCATTCATTTATGAAATAAAAATTCCTCCCTTTTTGTGAACCGGGAGAGATCCCGTGATTTGCAAAAAAAGGGTAAACTGATTCCAGCCGTTTGCTTTTAATGATGAACATTAAATAATTTTGCTTTTAATTATTTGTTCAAATCTGACTTTTCTTTTAATTGTCTTTGCAGGTAAAATTAAATGAGCAGACAAAAAGGCATTGGATAGAAGATGAAGATTTAGAATTTAGGAAAATAGTTTTTTATTTTACTTTAAGCATTTATGTAATTGCCATTATAAATATTTTGTAATAACACAATATTTAAATGATAATTGTAATAAATAGAATAAAGTGAATAAAATTCTATTATTTCCCAATTAATTCTTTTTTCTTTCCAATTATTTATTTATTATTTATAATTCTTTAAATTATATAATAACTGAAAATCAAATCCAATCATTTAAATTCAGAATGATAAACAAATAAATAAACATCATTGGCCAATTAACAATTTTAATTATTTAATTCATTATTCATAATATTCTAAATTATAATAATTAAAAAAAATAGAATTTTAATTATTTAACCTAGAATGATAAAGAATTAAATAATCATTGTTGACCAATTAATAAACCCATTCTCAAAATGTTTATTTCATTATTCATAAGTCTTTAAATTATATAACAATTGAAAATAGATTCCAATTATTTAAATTTAAGATAATAAATAATTAATAAACGTTAATTAAGTCTTGATCAGTTAATAAATTTAGCGTTCAACAAATAAATAGCTCTCGACTCGAAGAAGTTATGAATTTTTAAAATCAATAGATCAAAACACTTGTAATATAATGATGCAGATGGGAGATGGTATCTTAGATCAAAATTTGGGGTACAACAGATAGCAATTGTGCTAAATATCTTTAGAAATTTTTTGAGGGACTAGATCATTTTGTATAGGCAACCAAGATAGCGTCATCGAGGGACTATGATCTTTTGTTTTGTTTTTGTTTTGCCAAGATACTCAACATGCATAACATGGCCATTTTTAAAGGCAACAAGTGGATGAAACCCTAGGGATGCATGTGTGCATTGTATTAATTTATTTATTCTTGGATTAGGTCATCTAGCGATTGATTTTTAAATTTTGCCATACACGCCTAATTACTACACAGTATATTGAAAACAATAAATTGTGGGAATTAAAAGTCTAAGTTATTACAAAAGTATCCGGGAATGGGGGTACAATTATTACAAATGGGGATGAGTCTCACAAGAATAACAATGTCCAAATATCAAGTATTACAACCAAATCGAATTGTCGCGATTCAATATAAAGCTATAACAAATGAAGAAATAAAGAAAATCAATAAATTATGAAATGCATGTATTTATTAAAAAGAGATAAATAAAATCTATTCTAAAAGATTAAACATTATTATTATTCTTTTTTGTATTTTATTAATTTTAAAAGGATAAAAGTTTTAAAGAAAGAAAATTTAATTAAACAAAATCTCTATTATTTTGTATTTTTATTAATCAATAAAAAAGGGTTTAAAGAAAGCAAAATTAATTAAATCAATTTAAATGTTTTTTGGTGTTTTATCAAATGAAACAAGATTAATTAATAAAAGAAGAAAATAAAACTAATTTAAGAAAATCAAAGTAATTTGCCAAAATAAAGTTTTAATATATTATTAGTGTTATTATTAACAAAAGAAATAAAAAGATAAATTAAGAAAAAAGAAAATTAATTAAACTAAATCTTTTGGTATTTTATTAAATGCTACAAATTAATAAAAGGTTATATAAAAGAGAGAAAATAGTAGAATAAAATTAATTATCTTAAAAAAAACTATAAAAAATGAATTAATTAAAAAAAACATTAATATCTATTAAACAAAACAAAACAAAAGAAAACAGATTGAATTAAAAGATGGGCTTAAGATGCTGAAAGTTGAAGGCCCAACTAAAAGGTCAAAGCCAGACATTGGGGGGGGGGGGGGGGGGGGGCTAGCAAATTAAATGGGATTAAGGTTTTGGATTTAGATGACCCAATGCATTTGTGATTTCGTTTTTGATTAGGGTTTGTGGAACAATTAGTGTTTGTGCGTGCTTTCACAGCGGTGCCGTTGTCCTTTCCAGTTCATCTCTCTCACTCTCTATTTCTCGTCCTCGCTAATCTTCCTCACTCAATCGCTCCTCTCTGATCTTCCTGTCGTCGTCTGTCACTAGAGCATCTCGCATTTCTCACTTCCTACGCTAATGGTTCTTTTGGAGTTTTTCTGTGGCGAAGTGAGATTTTGAGATGGGAGGCTCCCCGGCGACGGGCTAGGCAAGGAGGAAGAGATGATGACGAAGGATGCGCACTTTTGGTACTTTTTCTTTGTCCCTTGAACTTGAATTACGATGATGCTTGCTGCTTTTGAATTTCTTTCCTCTCTCTTGAACTTGAATGCTGATAATGATGTTTTCCTTCTGACTTGTTAGTCAATGATGGATAATGATGATGATTATCCTAAGACTTTATTGGTATGTTTAGATTTGTTGATTTCTGAAACTTGTTTGCAAAATGAAAGTTGGTTGATGGTTTTTGTTGATGATGATAGTAGTTCTGAAACTGTTATTTCTAGTAAGTTTGTTGGATATTGATTGTTGGTTTTGATGAGGCTTCTGTTGAAGGTTTTTGATTGATTGTGCAGTTTGGTAGTGCAGTTTGGTTCTGCAGGTTGGGCTGTTAACAGGTTTTTGGATGTTGGTAGTTTTGGCCTGTTTCTTGAAACTGTTATGCAGTTTTTGTTACAGTTTGTTTGAACTGCTATGCATGTTTGGAGTTTGTGGTTTGAAACTGTTACACAGGTTTTGTGGTTTTTTGTGAATGTTTATGTTGTTGGCCTGTTTATTTGGTTTGGGAACTGTTAGGCAGTGAGTTTTTGTGCAGGTTGTGTTGTTTGAAACTGTTATACAGTTTTGGTTACTGGATCTTTGTTTGTACAGGTTTTCTGTGATGTTTGAGTTTGATAACAGGTTGGGGATTTGTTGTTCTTGCAGTTTGGTTCTGCAGGTTGGGCTGAAGCTGTTAGGCAGAGTTTTTGTGATTTGTTTTAGTTTTTGACCAAATGTTCTCTCCCCTCCTTCTTTCTTGTTGTTTGATGGTATTATATCCTTTTATCTTTGTTTTGTGACATGTGATAGATTTTTTTAGCCAAACTGTACAATCTCAAAAAAGGTGATATATTTTCTCTCTTTCTCTCTCAATGATAAAACAGTTTGCTTTTCTACTTTTTTCTGAAAAGTTTGCCTTATTTCTTGGAAAATGATGATAGCCTATGACAAGCCTTTTGCTTGTTATTTGGTTTACCCTCTGCATTTTTGCCTGCTGCATTGTACTTTCTAGCTTTGCTGCATTGTTTGCCTTGCTGAAAAGTTTGGTTTGCATTCAGTTTGGTTTGTTGCAATACTTGCATCCAGTTTGCCTTTGTATGCTGCATTTTTTAGTACAGTTTGGCGCCTTGTTGCAATGTTACTGTCTTGTTGTTTGGTTTTCCATGCCTTAGTTGCTTGACAATTTGGCCTTGTTGCAATGTTTAGTTTGTTTGACAGTTTGGCCTTGTTATGTTTTCATTTGAACCATTTGCCTTGCATTCTTGCATTTTTTCATTTTTCTCTTTGTGAACCAAGAAGAGCAATCTTCTTGTGATTTGCAAAGAGAAAAAATAAAAACATGATGAAATGAAAATAGCTCCTCTGATTCCAAACGACAAACTTTAATGATGAATATTTTCTTTATTTTTTGTTTGAAAATTCTATTTAATTAACTGTACTAATTCTCTTTTCTTTGTCTTTCTTTCATTTGAGCACAAATTGGGTGATGACAAAGCAGAGGAAGCAGAAGACTTTGTGGCAAGCACGAGAGCAATGGAAGCTTAGGCTTAGACTTTTTCCTTTGTAACTTAGGGATAAATATTCAAACAAATGTACCAATTTACTTTTCAAATACAATAAGTTGCACAACTTAAAGCATTTAAATAATAAACTGTATTGTAACATTTTTTGAAATAAATGAAAAAGTCTTTGTGAGATAATCTAATATCCAGTAAAACTCTTCTACTGTAAATAACTTGCAACTCTTTCTTTGCATCTTCACTTAATCCTTTAAGATTCTCAGATTAAAATAATTGAAATTGCATTCCAATAATTCCAATACAGATAACTTAAACTTTAAGTAATCCAATAGCTCTGTAGTCTCGTAACCTTGCAACAACATTCCAATCAAAATACGCATTGTGTATTCCAATAAACAAACAAACATTTCATTCCATTAACAAGCAAACGTCTTAACACACGCACATTATCTGGTTAACCTGGATCAGACAACACCTGAATATTCTAAATGACAATCTCAGCTCCCATTTCCTGTCCCAGATAAACAGGCCTTGAGAACAACCAGTAACCTTTCAGTAAGCTTAAAAAAGCGTGAAAACATGTGACATTTAATTGAATTTCTTAGAATTCAGTTTCTTCTGAGAAATGTGAGAAAAACCCTAACTCCTAGTTTACTGCCAAAGAAAAGTCTGTCTGATTGATTCCTGAGCCAATCTTGAGAATCTGAGAAAACCCTAGGGTTGTGATTTCTTGTGAAAAATGGGAGGGAAAATTTTGGGGTACAACAGCTTTTAATGCTCAATCTTCAACTTCTTACAAGTCAAACAAGCATAAAAAAATTCAGCAACTTCCTTTTTCATACTGGGACACCCAAAAAATTTCTTCAAATCCTGATACATCTTTGTAGCACCGGGATGAATACTTAGTCCACTTTGATGTCCTTCCTCAAGAATACTCTTCTTAAGTTTTGGCACATCCGAAACACACTCTATTTCTGAACCTCATCACACCATTTTCATCAACTCGAAATTCACCTCCATGACCTTGGTTAATCAGCAATAACCTGTCAACCAAACTAGGATCATGTTTCTGACTTTCTCTAATATCTTCAATAATACCACTAGTCAGCTTTAACATCCCCAACTTCACAATGTTAGAAGTTTCTTCACACATTAAGCTCATATCTCTAAATTGTTCGATCATTTCCAGCTCATGCACTATAAGCATTAACATATGTAAGGATTTCCTAATCAAGGCATCTGCCACAACATTTGCCTTATCAGAATGGTAATTCAAATCAAAATCATAATCCTTCAACAACTAAGCCATCTTCTCTGCCTCATATTCAATTCCTTCTTATCAAGCAAGTACTTCAGACTCTTGTGATCACTGAACACCTCAAATTTAGAGCCAAAAAGATAATGTCTCCAAATCTTCAACACATATACCATAGCTGCCAACTGTAAGTCATGCGTAGGATAATTCCTTTCATGAACTTTCAGTTGTATAGAAGCATAAGCAACAACTTGACCATTTTGCATCAGCACACCACCAAGACCCATCTTCGATGCATCACAATACACCACAAAAGATTCACTTGGATTATGCAAAATCAACATTGGAGCAGTCGTTGTGTTCTTCTTTAGTTCCACAAAACTCTTTTCACATGCAACATTCCACACGTAAGCTTAACCCTTACGAGTCAACTGAGTCAATGGTAATGCTAACTTAGAAAATCCTTCGATAAACCTACGACAATAACCTGCCAAACCAAGAAAACTTGGAATCTCAGTAGAAGACTTCAGAGTTTTCCATTACAACACGGCATCAACATTAGAAGGATCCACATAAATTCTATCACTAGAAATCACATGGCCAAGGAAAATCACTTCCTTCAACCAAAGCTCTCATTTTGGCAACTTCGCATACAACTTCTTCTCTTTCAACACTTGCAACATATGTCACAAATGCTCGACATGCTCTTCTTATCACTTAGAATAGATCAAAATATCATCAATGAATACCACCACAAAATTATCCAAATACGAATGGAAATTTCGATTCAAATACTCCATGAAAACACATGGCGCATTAGATACACCAAACGATATCATAGTGTACTCATAATGACCAAACCTCATTTTAAAAGCCGTCTTCGGAATATCATCTAGTTTAACACAAATATGATGATAACTGGACCTCAAATCGATCTTACTAAATATACGGGCACCCACCAACTTATCCATAAAATCACCAATCCTCGAGAACGGACACTTATTCTTGATAGTCACCTTATTAAACTGCATGTAGTCCATACACAACCTCATACTACCATCCTTCTTCTTAACCAGCAACACAGGAGCACCCCACAGAGAAACACTTGGTCGAACAAACATATTCTCAAGTAATTCTTCCAATTGTTTCTTCAACTAACCTAACTCTGAAGTTGGCATCCTATAAGGAGGCATTGATACCATACTTGTACCTGGCACCAACTCTATAGAAAACTCTATCTCAGGCTCTGAAGGAAAATCACTGACGTCATCTAGAAACACCTTTATAAATTCACATACGACATGTCATTCAATACTTACAGCTTCATGATCATCTTTTAAGGATGCAAACATTGAAAAAATCAAGGCTTCATCTTCTAAAAGTTCTTCTACTTTCTTAGTAGATAGGAACATCAGCTCTCCACTATCCCTAAACTAAGGGAACCTCTGAGTCTTATTATAACAGTTGATATGAACATAGTTGAACTCCAACCATTTTATTCCAAGAATAACGTCTATTTGGTGCAAGGGTAGACACACCAAATCCATCACAAAACTCTTACCAAAGATAGTTAAAGGACAACTCGAACAAACAAAAGTAGTAGTAACAGAAGCCTTCGCATGAGTGTCTATCACCATACTACCATTCATAGAAGATAACTTCAAACTTAACATCATAGCACATTCAAGCGAAATAAATGAATGAGTAGCACCAGTATCAATAATAGAAACCAACTAAACATTGTTAATAAGACAAGTTCCTCGAATCAGATTATCCTTCATGGAACTTTTGTACCACTCAAAGCAAACACTCTGCCATTAGTCTGAGCAGCAACAACGGTCTTCTTCGTCTTTTGACACTGGATATTGGTGTGACCCTATTCACCATAGTTGAAACAAGTCAGACCGTCATTCTTGCACTCAAAAGCACGATGGTCTGTCTTACCACATTTGTAACATCTCCGCACCTTATTTTTGCAACTATCAGCACGGTGGTCTTGCTCGCCACGTTAAAAACACCAGACCAAAGCAAAATTTGTTCCCCCACTTGGCTTCTTCTCATTAGAAACTTTCTGCTTCCTTTTGTCTGCATGAGCACTATACGGATAACCACAATCCTAGTTCTTCCCTTTCTTCTCATTATAACTCTTATATAAAGAAGACTTGGCTCTAGTATCCTGATCATAAATCCCATATTTATTCACTAGCACTGGAAACTAGTGAATCTCCCAATAACCAATTCCCTGCTTAATCTCATGTTGGAGTCCATTCTCAAATTCGATGCACTTAGACGCCTCAGCTGTCGGATTATTATAATGCACGTAGAACTTCACCTACTTCTCAAACCTTGTAGCATACTCAACAACAGTCAAATTCCCTTGTTTCAGCTCAAGGAATTCAATCTCCTTCTTTCCACGCACATCTTCAAGAAATTACTTCTCCAAGAAAGAAGCTCTAAAAACAGCCCAAGTGATCTTTGTACCCAAATTCACCATCCTCTTATGTTTGTTATCCCATAAGTCTTCAGCCTCTGCTTTCCAACATGAGGGTACTAAACTGCATCTTTTGCTCCTTCGAGTAAGCCATCACTCTGAAGATATTCTCGATCTTTCTGAGCCACACTTTTGTACCATCAGGATCATTTGTGCCTTTAAATATCGATGAGTTATTTCGCTTAAACCTTCCCAATGCTCAAAACTCATCATTCTCTCAAGCATTCGGGGGATTCTGCTGGTTCTGGGCCATTTCTTATACCAATGACTTCAAAGCCTTAGAAATTGCATCATCATTTCTTCCTCCAGCCATTTCTCTATGCATACAGGCAAACATCATTAGAGGAATAAAACATCGATTATATTTACACACAAATCAATCAACATGATATAAACATCGTATAAAAACCTGTCCGGAAAGACTGACCTGCTCTGATACGACTAACGTAACATCCTTCTAAACCCCATAATTAAATGGCAAATAAATTAAGAATAATTCATTTAACATCATCACTCAAAGGTGTCATACTTCATAGAAAACACCATAATAACAATCCTGCTCCGTAACACGGGTTACATAAATGTTTTAACATGTATCTAATTATACATCATCATATCATTTAAAACCGTCGCATGAGGAAATCATCATCATAAAATAACTTCATTTCATCTTTCAAAAACTCGATGTATTATAGTCTCGTCAAAAGGTATAATTAAAGCACTTTAACATCCGATAATCTCATAAAAACAAGTTAATAAAAGTACATCATTTGCAATATAGCATTCTCAACCCGATGTTACATATCAGAGAAAGACACCACTAATGTAACAACCTAAATAAAACACTCAGAAGCTATCATTGATGTTTCTAAGAACTACTCCTAGTCACCAGCGCATTACCCGCGTGGAGGAAACATTCAAACAGAAAGGGTGAGTAGTCACAACTCATTATGAAAGACATAATGCAAAGACGAGTTGTTACAAACAATATCATCATATAATAGCATATTTATTTTCCACACGTCATAATCGCAAATACATCACAATAGCACTTAGACATCTCTCATCATCAAAACATCATATACTCACATAGTTCATGTTGTACCCCAAAATTTTCCCTCTCATGTTTTCCAAAGTCTTCCCCCTACATGGTTGATCACAAACTCTTGCCTAAGGAAAAGGAAAATTTTTGAGTGGTACTTTAAGTACATTTCGATTGGCATTCTGAAAGACCCTTCGATTGGCACTCTGAAGGAGCATTTCGATTGGCATTCTGAAGGAGCACTTCGATTGGCATTCTGAAAGACCCTTCGATTGGCATTCTGAAGGAGCATTTCGATTGGAATTCTGAAGGAGCACTTCGATTGGCATTCTGAAAGACCCTTCGATTGGCATTCTGAAAGACCCTTCGATTGGCATTCTGAACAAGCATTTCGATTGGCATTTTGAAAGACTATTCGATTGGTGCTCTGAAGAATCCTTTCGATTGGAATTATGGACAAGCATTTTGATTGGCATTCTGAAAGACCCTTCGATTGGTGTTCTGAAGGAGCATTTTGATTAGCATTATAGACAAGTACTTCGATTGGCATTATAGCAGTGTCCTTCGATTGGAATTCCAAAAGGTCCATTCGAAGAAGCATTCAAAGGGTCCATTCGAAGAAGCTTTCGAAAAGCATTCGAAGGAAGCCATCAGCCCATTCGAAAGGGAGCATTCGAAGGCTAGCTACATGTCATTCAAAATTCAAAAAGGGACGGGATCCCATGTGTTTAGCCAACGTTACAAACTCTTATTCATGGCTTTCAAACACATAATTAACGTTACAAATCCTCCTTCATGGCTATAAAACACATAATCAAGGTCATTTAAACCTTTGTCTTCCTGTCCCCTCCACCCCCTCTATATAAAGAAATCACAAATGTTGCAAAAGGACACACGAAAATTACACACAAAAACTCTGCACACAGACACACGAAAATTACACACAAAAACTCTGCACACAGACACACGAAAATATATACAGAAAAATAGAAAACTTGGAGAGACGCTGCCCAGAATTTTCCAAGCCAAAGCTGCCACCCAGCGAACACCTCCACCCTCAGAACTACAGATCGAAGCACTTCTGTTTGGTAAAAGAAAAATTTAATCTCAAACTCATTTTTAAATTCATTTTGATTTCATATTCATATTATTACTGTTGTTTGTGAATGATTTAATGTGCTACATATAAGCTACAGCGCAGAGTTAAGATTGTGCCATTGCTTGAGCACAATCTGAGTTTCTCCTTTGAATCCCAGGATAAAACAAACCCAGACCCAGATTCAGCAGGTGCGAATACGGGGAGATTCGAACCAGGGGGTAAAATCCCCCCTGGACCTTTAACATGTGTTTCGTTTTGCAGGAACCATATTCTCAGATTCCTATTCAGAGTTTTGAAGCTCAGCAGTTTAAGTTTCGAATTGGACCCAGGATTTCCCGATCGAAGGATGACATGTCCAGATCGAACACCCTCAGAGTGCAGCCCCTCATGCACCTTCGATCCAGACTCTTCACTGGGTCGAAAGACAGCCTACACCTCTTTCGACCCAGACCTCCAGAATTATATTTTTTTCTTGTTTTGCTGCCTGGCCCATTTGTGCTTTGTTTACTTTGTTTTTGTTTATTTCTTTTAGTTTGTTTTTTTTTTCTAATCAACATAAAAATCATAAAAATAAATAACTTAGAATTAGGATTTAATTTAGTTAATCATTTTAACTTATTTTCTCCAATTTTAAAATCAGTAGACTTAGGATTTATTTAAAATTCAATCTTTTTCATAAACAAAAATACAAAAAATATTAGGTATGTTTTAGAGTTAATTTTAATTTTTTTTTTATTAATTAAATTTGACTTAATTGAAAATTTAGCATTTCCCAATAAATAAAATAAAACAACAAAAAGATTTTATTCTTAGATTTTTTTTAGAGTTTATTTTCAGATTCACGCGCGTTTATTTTATTGTAACTGCTTACTGGGATGTAATAGCTTAAGCTAAGACCTTTTTTACTGCTTTTATTTCCCCAATTTTTGGACATGTAAATAATCCCCCCTCCCCGAAGCCTTGTAATAGCGTAGGATTTACAATTTCCGCACTTTAAATTCCTGTATATATATTAACTGCTTAGATGTATGCTAACTAGGATTGTATGACAAGATCTAAAAACAAATGGTAGAACACCTAAAAATACAAAGATAATATAATTGAAAAAAACAATACACTTGCACATGCCACTCCTAGGGTACACCTCATTTGGTTGCCTCAAATGTGGTCATTAAGTATAGGATGTTTTAGAGGTCGTCCTTTTTGTCCCAAGATCATAAGTTGCCTCGAAATGGTTGCCTCGATAAAAATGATCTAAGACATTAGGATTACCACTAAAGCATCCTAACATTGCTTTAGTGACCACTCGTCCCTTAAATCGAATTGACCCGAAAACTCCAACGAAGGTGCTACCTACTCCTTAATAGTGGGATAGCACTGTCTAAAGGACATTTGCACAATTAAATTCCTTTTTAAGTAGGTAGAAGTTCTTAAGTACTTGCTCCTTAAAAAACAAAACAAAACTTTTCTCACTTACACTTTCTTCAAAAACAAAACTCTTTTCAAAACCCACAATCACAAAGAAAATCAAAACTTTTGAAAACATAGTGAGCAAGTACCTAAGAGCCCGTGGATAACCACGGATAGAAAGGGTGCTAACACCTTCCCTTTCTATAATCTACCTCCCGAACCCGAGAAAAATCTCGAAAAGAAATTTTTTCTGTGCTTTTGTCCTTTCCATGTTGGATAAAATAAAAGACGGTGGCGACTCTTGCTTACCGCGACACTTTGCGAAAACAAACGCAAACGCGAACCAGCATTAAAAAATAGTCAGTTCTCATTCCCACTGATCACAGAACTGGCGACTCTGCTGGGGAAGAGATAAGTGAGGTATACCTTAGGATTAGATCACTTGTGTTTTCAATTGTATTGCTTTGTATGCTTTTAATTTTGTGGACTTGTATCGGAGTTCTATAAATCCTCCACCTGGATTTGGGGAAACATTCATAGATAGCAATACGTTGTGGAAACTGTGCGGGGTATACCGACACGGTTGAAGCAATAGCTATATTAGTGCGACATATTTGTGAGTACTGGTAGCCTTTGAGTCAATCAAAGAGAATACGGGGCCGCTGAGTGATCTCACTAAGCACTAATGACCTAGAACCTTACTTGACCATCTTGGCCTTTTTTTAGGGGTAGTGAGATGACCGACTTTGGTGCAGTCCGAAGTTGGTAGATACTCGATACTACACTTATTAAGGATTGTTTTCTTGGAATATTTTGGTCGCTAGTTCAGTGGCTAAACCAAAACGATGAACATAGAAAACAATCCAGTGATATTGACCTCCTTATAACCCGGTTACTACTTATAGGACAGGTTTTGAGCCAACTAAACTCAAGAGGGTACTTACCTATGAAACCTCCTGCAAGCCTGAAACTAGGGTTATTGTGTGACTTGCTTGTACATGTGTTTTTGCATACATCATAAAGCATAATATACATCTGCTAACCATTTCAAGGGTTTAGATCTTCATCTTTGTTCTTGTTTTGCAGGACATGGAGTCTCTCCGCAGGAAAACAATTCAAATCAACCTTGTAAGGGTCCCTCTTCAACTCAAAGAGCTTACATCCAGGATTCCCGAGAATTCTCTCTTCAGTGAAAAACATGGTAGACTCCTCAGTTTGGTCAACACCAACATTGAAAAAGACATGATGAAAGTTCTCTTCCAGTTCTTTGACCCCCTACACCACTGTTTCACATTCCCTGATTATCAATTGGTGCCTACTTTGGAGGAATTTTCTCAACTCCTGATAATTCCTATTCTTAGTCAACTATGTAACACCCCTTCTAAAATACCCCGAATAATATTAATTATATCAATGATTAAAGACATATTCCATCAGAGTTAACACGGAACAAGGGATGTCACAATTATGAAATAAATAAAACTTCCAATAAAACAGTAGTCATGCTACACTGAGGGTCATTATTCAAATAATTCAATCAAATTAAGACCATGTCTTACACAGCGGAAAAATACCATAACCAAAACGGAATAAACCAAAATATAATTATTCCCAATGAAATTCAAAGAAACAATTGAATAATAACTAATTCCTCAACTAAACGTTCCCCAGTGTTACAACCTATCAGAGCACGACACTGACACGCGGACTTAAAGTAACATAGCTCTAGAGCCATCCTCACCAACTCCTGAGCTGCTAACTTTAATCTGAAATTGTTAAAGTAAGGGTGAGATTTCTCATGATTAACATGCATTATAAGCTTCTCAATCAACATTATATCACAAGCATATTATTTCACCCATTTTAGCATAAATTCAGATTCGACACGCAGTTCCAATCATACAAGTCATTATGCAAAAATCAATAATCAACCAAAGAATTGTAACACTGGAAGACATCCTAACATGTTACAATTCCATGCAAACACAAATGCAGACACAATGCATGTGGTACCAACACGTGACCAAGTCACCCAACACTGATCCATCATCAACCGGATACAGCAACCATCGATTCGTCCATAAACACCTGGACACGAATCCAGCCTAACCACCCATCATCACCCGGGTATCGGTTAACGGCAATACAAGTTAAATTCCACACAATGGGAATTAACTTCACCAAAACAATGCATATGCACGCACATCACTAGCATGCAACATCAAATCAGTCTATGAAATACATCAATTTATCATAACTGAACCAAAACCAAAAACATGATATCTCAACGATCATGCACACCATCATTAGCAACATAAACATGCCTTTCATTCACACAATAATAATACATCCATCCATCACAGGTTCACTGCTACATACACACCCATGTGCGTTAGCAAATAATCACTTATTCCGGGATTTGACTCATTTTCAAAATAATTTCAGGTTTTAGGAAATCTTTTCATTTTATAAAATAGAGCATTAAATTTAAGAAATAACGTCCAAAACGGCACTCAAAACGGACTTACGGTTTGAAAGTTATGAATTTTCAAAGTTTAATATTTTTCAAAAAGTTACAGCAAAACCCGGTTCCTACATATGCAGGAACCGGTTCCTGCGAAGTTCAAAAATCACGCTTTTGGAAAAATGTATGGGAACCCGGTTCCTACCTATACAGGAACCGGTTCCTACGTGCATTTTTGCTAGTTTTTATAAATTCACACAGTGGAACCCGGTTCCTCCCCACTGGGAACCGGTTCCCATGACCTGCAGAGTCAAATTCTGCACTTTTGACAGCATTTATTCATTCTAAACCAATTCCAAACATACCCATATGAATTGCAACATGAGAAACACCAAAACACGTCCATTTTGCACCATTATAACATCAAACAACATTATTTCATCATTCCTTTTTATCATCTGACACCCTAATGGTTTTCAACCTACAATTCGACGCAATAGGGACAATTCTACGGAACCCTAGAATTCCAAACCGGGATTCCCTAACATACTATGATCCATACTATTGAATATCTAAACTGATAATACGAATTAACTAATCGAAATCACCCCTTACCTTGTGGGTTCTTCGAATTCTGACGCTTCCGGTTTTCTCCTTCTTTTTCCTCTTCTCAAATGCACGTATGATGAATATTCCAAAATAACTCTCTTTCTCTTCTTTTTCCTTTTAATACTCCTTTTATTATTCCAATAAAATAATTAAATTAGTAATTAGTAAGAGTAGAGTATTTTACCCCTCACACCCCCCTAATCACTCTTCACACCACCAATACTTCTTTCCTTTAATTAATTAAATTAATTCCAATAATCCAAAGATACCAATAATTAAATTTCCAATTAAATTAATAATTAAAAATTCTAATTATTTAATAATCGGATTATTTGGGGTGTCACAACTCTCCCCAACTAAAAGAGTTTTCGTCCTCGAAAACATACCTTAGACGAACAGTTCGGGATACGAGTCCTTCATCTGACTCTCCAGCTCCCAAGTGACATTTCCATCTGTTGGTCCTCCCCAAGCCACTCTTACCAACGCGATCTCCTTGCCTCGCAACTGTTTCAACTTCCGATCCTCAATTCTCGCAGGTACCGCTTCCACAGTCAAATTCTCTCGTACCTGTATATCGTCTACCCGAATCTCATGAGACGGATCAGCAATGTACTTCCTTAGCTGAGATACATGAAAAACATCATACAAATTTGCAAGTGACAGCGGCAAAGCAATCTGATAAGCAACTTTCCCAACTCTCTTGGTAATTTGAAACGGACCAATACAATGTGGAGTCAACTTCTTTGACTTCAAAGCTCGACCAATACCAGTCATCGGAGTAACTCGCATAAAAACATGTTCTCCTTCGCTAAACTCAAGATCTTTCCTCCGCTTATCGTGATAACTTTTCTGACAACTCTGAGAAGTCCTCATCTTTCCTGAATCATCTTAATCTTTTCCGAAGTCTGTTGGACAATTTCCGGTCCAATCACAACACTCTCTCCAGATTCATACCAACACAACGGTGTCCGACACCTCCTACCATACAATGCCTCAAATGGAGCCATACCAATGCTCGAATGAAAACTATTATTGTAGGTAAACTCAATCAATGGTAGATAACTATCCCAAGCTCCACCTTTCTCCAACACACAAGCTCTTAACAAATCTTCCAACGACTGAATCATTCTCTCCGTCTGACCATCTGTCTGTGGATGATAAGCGGAACTCAAACGCAACTTAGTACCCAAAGCTTCTTGCAATCCCGTCCAGAATTTAGATGTAAACCTTGGATCTCGATCCGACACAATACTAGAAGGAATACCGTGCAAACTCACAATCTTCTCAACATACAATTCTGCCAACCTTTCCATCGGATAATCCATTCTTATCGGAATAAAGTGAGCAGATTTCGTCAACCGATCAACAATAACCCAGATAGAATCACAATTCTTCGATTTCCTTGGCAAACCAGACACAAAATCCATAGAGATTCCATCCCATTTCCATTCCGGAACAAACAACGGTTCCATCAATCCTGATGGTTTCTGATGCTCAATCTTCGACTTCTGACAAACCAAACAAGCATACACAAACTCAGCAATTTCCTTTTTCATTCCCGGCCACCAAAACAACTTCTTCAAATCATGGTACATTTTAGTAGCACCAGGATGAATACTCAATCCACTACTATGTCCTTCTTCCAAAATACTCTTCCTAATCTCTGCAACATCCGGAACACACACCCTATTACCAAATCTCATAACACCATTCTCATCAATCCGGAACTCGCCTCCTTGACCTTGGTTGATCAATGTCAATTTATCAACTAACCCAACATCGGACTTCTGTCCATTCCGAATTTCTTCCAGAATACCACTAGTCAGTTTCAACATACCCAATTTCACACTATTCGGAGTAGTTTCACATACCAAACTTAAATCTCTGAAATGCTCAACCAAATCTAACTCACGGACCATTAACATCGACATATGCAAGGACTTCCTACTCAAGGCATCCGCAACAACGTTTGCCTTACCAGGATGGTAATTCAAACCGAAATCATAATCCTTTAGAAATTCTAACCATCTCCTCTGCCTCATATTCAACTCTTTCTGATCAAAGAGATACCTCAGACTTTTGTGATCACTGAACACCTCAAACCTAGAACCATATAAATAATGCCTCCACAACTTCAAAACCAACACAACAGCTGCCAACTCCAAATCATGAGTCGGATAATTCCTTTCATGTACTTTCAATTGTCTCGAAGCATAAGCCACCACCTGCTTATCTTGCATCAACACACCACCTAATCCCATTAATGATGCGTCACAATACACAACAAAAGACTTAGTCGGATTTGGCAAAATCAAGATCGGAGCACTTGTCAACCTCCTCTTCAGCTCTTGAAATCCTTTCTCACATTCAACATCCCAAACAAACATCTGACCCTTCCTGGTCAACTTAGTCAACGGTAACGCTAATTGGAAAATCCTTCTATAAACTTCCTGTAATAACCTGCAAGACCCAGAAAACTACGGATCTCAGAAGCATTCTTCGGCGCTTCCCACTGAGATACTGCTTCTACCTTCGTAGGATCCACAGCAATTCCATTCTTGGAAATTACATGGCTAAGAAAACTTACTTCACTTAACCAGAATTCACACTTGGACAACTTTGCATAAAGCTTCTTCTCTTTCAATAATTCCAACACAACTCTGAGATGTTCTGCATGCTCTTCATCGCTCTTCGAATAAATTAGAATATCATCAATGAACACCACCACAAACTTATCAAGATACGGATGAAATATCCTGTTCATATACTCCATGAAAACACCAGGTGCATTAGTAACTCCAAACAGCATAACAGAATACTCGTAATGTCCATACCTCGTTCTAAATGCAGTTTTCTGAATATCTTTCGACTTCACATGAATCTGATGATATCCAGATCTCAGATCAATCTTACTAAATACACAAGCTCCAACTAGTTGATCCATCAAATCATCGATCCTCGGCAAAGGATACTGATTCTTGATTGTAACTTTATTCAGTTGTCTGTAATCAACACATAATCTCATTGAACCTTCTTTCTTCTTAACCAACAACACTGGAGCACCCCACAGCGAAACACTCGGACGAATAAACTTCTTCTCAAGTAACTCCTCCAACTGTTTCTTTAACTCTGTTAATTCAGATGCCGACATACGGTAAGGCGCCATTGACACCGGACTAGTTCCAGGAATCAAATCTATAGTAAATTCTACCTCCCTCTCAGGTGGCAATTCACTAACGTCTTCCGGAAACACCTCTGGAAATTCATTCACCACTGGCAATCCATCACTCTTTGCTTTTCCCTCCGCTTCTATTGCAGAATACAACATAAATACCACAGCACCATCTTTCACAGCTACGTTCATCTGTTTAACCGACATAGTCACATCTTCGACACCACCTCTTCAGGAAAAATAACCGTCTTCGCAAAACAGTTGATACGAACCTGGTTGAATTCCAACCAGTTCATTCCAAGGATGATATCAAGTTGTTCTAACGGTAGGCACACTAAATCCATACCAAAACCCCTACCAAAAATCACAATAGGACAATTCCTACAAACATACGAAGTAGTCACTGAACCCGACGCAGGAGTATCAATAACCATACTTCCATCCATATTAGAAATTTCCAAATTCAATCTTTTAGCACAATCCAAAGAAATAAAAGAATGCGTAGCTCCAGTGTCAATAATCGCAATCAAAGGTATGTCATTAATAAAACATGTACCTTTAATCAGCCGATCATCTGGCTTAGTCTCTGACCCAGACAATGCAAACACTTTACCACCAGCTTGCTCCTTCTTGGATTTTGTACACTGAGGACGAGTATGACCTTCTTCACCATAGTTGTAACAAGTCACCACTCTTACTCTGCAATCATTGGCCATATGGTCGAGTTTCCCACACTTGAAACACTTCTTATCATTACTTTTGCAATCCACCATATGATGTCCTGTCTCACCACACTTGTAGCACTTAATGGAAGAACTAGAATCTCCTCCACCAAACTTCTTCCAACCACCGGGTCTCTGATTACTTCTATCATAAGGCTTACCACGATCCATCTGTTGCTTACCCTTCCTATCAACATACCCTCGAGCATTCGACTTAGTGCTAGCAAGATCCTCCTCTAAAATCCTACTACAGTCAACCAGATCAGGAAATCTTCGGATACGCTGATACCGAATACCCTGCTTAATCTCATCACGAAGACCATTCTCAAACTTGACACATTTGGAAAATTCTCCATCCGCATCGTTAGTATAATGATCATAATACTTCGCTAACTCAGTAAACTTTGAAGCATACTCACTGACAGTCTTGTTACCCGGCTTGAGTTCCAGAAACTCAATCTCCTTCTTGCCTCTGATGTCCTCAGGAAAGTACCTCCTCATAAAAGACCTCCTGAACACAGCCCAAGTCAACGCAATACCATCTTCTTCCATTTCAGTTCTGGTAGCAACCCACCAGTCATCAGCTTCCTCTGCTAACATGTGAGTTCCGTATCTCACCTTCAGCCCTTCAGCACAGTCAATTACTCTGAAGATCCTCTCGATCTCCTTCAACCACTTCTGAGCACCTTCGGGATCATGTGCACCCTTGAACAACGGAGGATTATTCCTCTGAAAATTCCCCAATTGTCGGTCAGCACCAATCACAGCTCCCTGCTGGTTCCCTCCGAGTACTCCAGCCAACATTCCCAATGCTTCAGCAATAGCATCGTCGTTTCTTCCGTTACCTCTTCCAGCCATTGTTCGGTAACATTACAAAACAACCTCATCAGCACACAAGTATCGACAGTGTCATCTTACACTAGTCGCATACAAAAGGGATAACGACACAAGACAAGACCGACTATGCTCTGATACCACTATTGTAACACCCCTTCTAAAATACCCCGAATAATATTAATTATATCAATGATTAAAGACATATTCCATCAGAGTTAACACGGAACAAGGGATGTCACAATTATGAAATAAATAAAACTTCCAATAAAACAGTAGTCATGCTACACTGAGGGTCATTATTCAAATAATTCAATCAAATTAAGACCATGTCTTACACAGCGGAAAAATACCATAACCAAAACGGAATAAACCAAAACATAATTATTCCCATTGAAATTCAAAGAAACAATTGAATAATAACTAATTCCTCAACTAAACGTTCCCCAATGTTACAACCTATCAGAGCACGACACTGACACGCGGACTTAAAGTAACATAGCTCTAGAGCCATCCTCGCCAACTCCTGAGCTGCTAACTTTAATCTGAAATTGTTAAAGTAAGGGTGGGATTTCTCATAATTAACATGCATTATAAGCTTCTCAATCAACATTATATCACAAGCATATTATTTCACCCATTTTAGCATAAATTCAGATTCGACACGCAGTTCCAATCATACAAGTCATTATGCAAAAATCAATAATCAACCAAAGAATTGTAACACTGGAAGACATCCTAACATGTTACAATTCCATGCAAACACAAATGCAGACACAATGCATGTGGTACCAACACGTGACCAAGTCACCCAACACTGATCCATCATCAACCGGATACAGCAACCATCGATTCGTCCATAAACACCTGGACACGAATCCAGCCTAACCACCCATCATCACCCGGGTATCGGTTAACGGCAATACAAGTTAAATTCCACACAATGGGAATTAACTTCACCAAAACAATGCATATGCACGCACATCACTAGCATGCAACATCAAATTAGTCTATGAAATACATCAATTTATCATAACTGAACCAAAACCAAAAACATGATATCTCAACGATCATGCACACAATCATTAGCAACATAAACATGCCTTTTATTCACACAATACTAATACATCCATCCATCACAGGTTCATTGCTATATACACACCCATGTGCGTTAGCCAATAATCACTTATTCTGGGATTTGACTCATTTTCAAAATAATTTCAGGTTTTAGGAAATCTTTTCATTTTATAAAATAGAGCATTAAATTTAAGAAATAACGTCCAAAACGGACTTACGGTTTGAAAGTTATGAATTTTCAAAGTTTAATATTTTTCAAAAATTTATAGCAGAACCCGGTTCCTACATATGCAGGAACCGGTTCCTGCGAAGTTCAAAAATCACGCTTCTGGAAAAATGTATGGGAACCCGGTTCCTACCTATACAGGAACCGGTTCCTACGTGCATTTTTTCCAGTTTTTATAAATTCACATAGTGGAACCCGGTTCCTCCCCACTGGGAACCGGTTCCCACGACATGCAGAGTCAAATTCTGCACTTTTGACAGCATTTATTCATTCTAAACCAATTCCAAACATACCCATACGAATTGAAACATGAGAAACACCAAAACACGTCTATTTTGCACCATTATAACATCAAACAACATTATTTCATCATTCATTTTTATCATCTGACACCCTAATGGTTTTCAACCTACAATTTGACGCAATAGGGACAATTCTACGGAACCCTAGAATTCCAAACCGGGATTCCCTAACATACTATGATCCATACTATTGAATATCTAAACCGATAATACGAATTAACTAATCGAAATCACCCCTTACCTTGTGGGTTCTTCGAATTCTGACGCTTCCGGTTTTCTCCTTCTTTTTCCTCTTCTCAAATGCACGTATGATGAATATTCCAAAATAACTCTCTTTCTCTTCTTTTTCCTTTTAATACTCCTTTTATTATTCCAATAAAATAATTAAATTAGTAATTAGTAAGAGTAGAGTATTTTACCCCCCACACCCTCTAATCACTCTTCACACCACCAATACTTCTTTCCTTTAATTAATTAAATTAATTCCAATAATCCAAAGATACCAATAATTAAATTTCCAATTAAATTAATAATTAAAAATTCTAATTATTTAATAATCGGATTATTTGGGGTGTCACAAATTACCCTACAACGGTACGGAAAAGGAACCAAAACTTGAAGATGTTTCTCAAGCATTACGCTTGCAACCATCTGACATCAAAGGGCATTGGGAAACCAAAAGTGGTATCAAAGGATTCTTGGCAAAGTTTCTGTTTGAGAAGGCACGAGAATGCTGGAATTCTCTTGATCTACAAGCCTTTGAAGAGATTGTGGCACTCCTTATCTATGGTTTGGTTTTATTCCCAAATCCTGATCAACTCATAGATGTGAATGCTGTCAAGATTTTCATATCCAGGAATCCCATACCTACATTGCTTGGGGACATCCTCCACTAATTTTACACACGGACAATGAGGAAAAGAGGTGTTCTCATGTGTTGTACTCCTCTCCTAGCAAGGTGGTTTATTTATCACCTTCCACAATCAGTTTTGAAGAATGAGCAGGGTTTAAGGTGGTCACAACGATTGATGACCCTCACACATTCTGATGTACATTGGTGTTCTCGGTCCAGAGAAAATGTCACCATCATTGATCATTGTGGAGAATTTCCTAATGTTCCATTACTTGGAATCAGGGGAGGCATTACCTACAACCCCTGTCTAGCTTTGAGACAATTTGGATATGCTCGGAGGGATGGCCCTCATAACATGTTGATTCCTGACCTAGTTTTTGACTTCGACAACGATACGCAAGGACTTCGACAAAGGTTCATCAGAGCTTGGAGGATGCCTAATAAGGTGGATAGTAAGACACTGGGGCACAAGAATTCTATCCCCCTTGAGCCTTACCTCAAGTGGGTACGAACCCGCTCCCAGAATCTTTTGATGCCATATCCTCACATTCTCCCCTTGGTCAAAGAGCCTGTTATGGAAGGAGAGGTTCCATACGCCATCATACATCCTGACATGCCAACATCATGGGAAGAAATGCAAAAGAGTTGGATCCAACTCAAGGAAGAGCGGAATACTTTTGAAGCCAGCTTCTATGCCAGTGAAAAGAAGGTTTTGGAGCTTACCCGCCGACTTCACGAGGAGGAGACCCTCAACACTTACATCGCTCCAAAGAGGATGCGCAATGTCTTTCTACATTAAGAATTTTGTAATATTTCGCCCATGGGGAACTTATGTACTAACAAATTTCTTCTTAGTATGACGTGTGTTCTTTTTGTCGGCAACAAATTTGAATTTTTGAACCCTTGAATGCATTACATAAATAGCATACCATTCATCATATGCATAACAGGTACCCTTTTACAGGGCTCTTATCTTCTTCGCTGTTTATTTCAGCAATCATCATGTCTGCTGAACCTTCCACCGAGCAAGCTATCAAGGCCCTCCAGGCCCAGAACGCCCAATTTCAAGAGTTGGTTAGGAACCTAGCTAAGGGTCAGCAGGACCTGAAGACCCTGATTCTGAAAGAGAGGAAGAAGAAGAAGAGGACCATCCTGTTCAACACCGGACGCAGGTTTGGAAATGGGCTGCAAAATGAAATTGATCTGGCCACCCCGTTTGGAGATAAAGACAGCCCACAAGAAAGGAGGGCTCCTAGCCCTGAAGTCTCCGACAACGAGACGGACTATGATGAAGAACAGTATCCTCCAGCTGAGGATAAGTACAAACAGCTGGAAGACCGTTTGAACACTATGGAAGTACAGAAGGTGCCCGGTCTAGACTTCGGAGATTTGGGTTTATCATCTGGGGTGGTGATTCCCCATAAGTTCAAGGCACCTGCCTTTGCCAAGTATGACGGAGCTTCCTGTCCAAAGCTGCACCTCCGGTCATATGTTAGGAAGATCCAACCATACACTAGTGATAAGAACTTATGGATCCATTTCTTTCAAGACAGTCTCTCAGGGACTCAGCTTGAGTGGTTCTATCAGTTGGACGGAGCCAGTATCTGCAGCTGGGAGGATTTGGCTGCTGCATTCTTTAGGCATTATCAGTATAATTCTGACCTCACTCGTACGCGTACCCAACTCCAGGGTATGTCAATAGGGACGGGTGAAGGATTTAAAGAGTATGCTCAAAAATGGAGAGACCTTGCCGGAAGGGTGCAACCACCTTTAGCTGATCGTGAACTTGTTGATATGTTTTTGGGGACCCTGTCTGGTCCATTCTTTAACCATTTGATTGGAAACTCTTCAGCCGTGTTTACAGACCTTATCTTGACTGGTGAGAGGATTGAAGCTGGAATTAAGGCTGGAAAAATACAGAAGGGTGCCTCATCGAGCACCGAGAAGAGACCGTTTAAGAAAGAGTCCAGTGTTGTCTACAGTTCAAGAAGACAAAGCAGACCTGAACACCGCCAAGCTGTCAATGCGGTTGTTATCTCAAAACCTGCTGGTGCTTCTCAGCATCACAACCAACAAAGGGACGAGAGACCTCGAAGGCAATTTACTCGTCTCAGCATGACTTTGTCTCAGATGTTGCCACAGTTACTGAAGACTAATCTGGTGACTCTAAGAGAAGCTCCAAAGAATCAAAATACTGCATCACCGAAGTACAACCCTAATGCTCGCTGCGCCTTTCACTCCGATAGCCCGGGGCATAATACAGATGATTGTTGGAGTCTGAAAAACAAGGTTCAAGACCTAATCGATGCAAAGGAGATTGAGTTTGAGGCGCCCGAGAGGCCTAATGTTGTGACTGCTCCCATGCCCAAACATGGAGTAAATGTTGTGAGGAAGACTTGTTTGTAGTGTCTGTAGATGATGTTGTTACCCCTCTGATGACTATCAAGAAGAACCTGTTGCTAGCCGGCTTATTTCCGGGTTATGGTGAAAGTTGCCATATGTGTTCTACTTTACCTACTGGTTGCCCATCTCTGAAGTTAGGTATCCAAAACCTGATGGATAGTAAAGAGATTCTTTTTGAAAAGACTGTTGTTCCACCCGTTCATTCTGAAGAAGTTTCCATCATTACCATTTTCGACAATTCTTCCAAGGCTCCCTCGAGGATGCCTGTTAGAATTACATCTATTCCGAAGTCCGCACCCATAATCATCACTGTTCCGGGGCTCATCCCCTATACATCTGACAAAGTTGTCCCTTGGCACTATAGGGCAGATGTTTATGTTCTTGGAATTAAGCAAGAGTTTGATGCTGATACTGGCGTCGGCAACATTACAGGGCCTGCTAAAGTCACCCGCAGTGGTAGACTTTTCTCACCTGATATTACTCCACCAGCTGTCCGAAGACCTGTTGTCATTAAGCCTGCAAGTGTACCTACTGTTGTTCCTGATCAAATTCCTATCCTTCCCCTGTCGTCGAGTCTTCTGACGCTCGGGGCAAAGGGATCACCACTGATATGCCTGCCCAGACGGAGGCGCCAAAGACAATCAATGTTGAAGCTTCCAAACAGGAGATGGAAGAGATTCTGAAGATTATTAAGAAGAGTGATTTTAATGTAGTTGAGCAACTGGGGCAAACCCCATCCAAGATTTCTATGTTATCACTGTTGTTGTGTTCAGAGGCCCATGCCAAGGCTCTGATTACCTTCCTAAAGACGGCCCACGTGCCACAAGAGACATCAGCGGATCAATTTACCAATTGTGTGGCCAACTTAACTGCTGATAATGGTTTGGGTTTCTCCGACGTTGATCTGACTGCTAAAGGGAAGAACCATAATGATGCCCTGCGTGTCTCCATTGAATGCAGGGGCACTACTCTTGCACATGTGTTGGTTGATACTGGTTCCTCATCGAACGTCTTGCCCAAGAAAGCTCTAGACAGGCTGGATTGCAAGGGTTTGGAGCTAAAGCCGAGTAACATTGTTGTCAGGGCCTTTGATGGGTCTAAAAGGATGGTGCATGGTGAGGTTGATATTCCAATCAAGGTTGGTTCTCAGGTCTTCAACTCTACATTCTACGTGATGGACATTCGGCCGTCCTATTCTTGTCTGTTGGGTCGTCCATGGATCCACAAAGCTGGAGCCGTAACCTCAACCCTCCACCAGAAGTTGAAGTACCCGGTCAGAGGAAAGATTGTAACAGTTCAAGGGGAGGAGGAGTACATGGTCAGCCACCTCAACTCGTTCCGGTACGTAGAGATGGATGGGGAGTTCATTGAGACCCTATTTCAACACTTTGAAGAGGTTCCTCAGACATTGGCATCGCCCGAGACTGTAATGGAAGATTCTCCTATGAAGATGGCTTCCTTAAAGGATGCACGGGCTGTTATTGAGAAGGGTGAGTATGCAAACTGGGGCTGACTTCCTGATTTCACTCAGAAGACTAACAAGTTCAGTTTGGGTTTCATTGCAGAAGCTCAGAGGGTTGTTCGAAGTGCAAGGATTGGAAGACCTCATGTGTTCATCAGCAACTCAGGAGTAAATGCCATCGAAGATGACGTGGAGGAGTCTGAATTCGACAGCTGGATCTATCCTATGACCAACGGTGGACTAAACAACTGGACAGCAAAGGATTTCATCCCTATTACTTTTATTACTCAGTAATGAGCTCTTTGTTTCGAATTTGTAACAGACAATGTTTTGAAACTTTATGGCACGGTGTCTTACCCGGGGCACCGTGGCTTCATTTGTGAGGGCTTTTGTATGCCATTTTCATATATCATTAATAAAAGCATTGGACGTTTTTGGCATTTCAAATTTTGTGCTCTTTGTCTTTCTTTATTACATATTGCAAAACAGCTATTTTATACACACTCACATATACAGGTCTCAATCCACTCTGGATCTCACTGGTAACGACTCTGCTACTGCCAGTTATGACTTCGAAAATCCGATCAACTTAGTCGAAGACGAAGGTGAATATGATTGTGAAGTTCCTGGTGAGCTTGCAAGACTACTACTTCAGGAAGAGAGGGCCATTCAGCCACATGAAGATCCAGTAGAAACGGTGAATCTGAGTACCGAGACAGACAAGAAGGAAGTCAAGATCGGTGCAAATCTGGAGCTTAGTGTGAAACAACGGTTGATTCAGATGCTGCATGACTACATGGAAATCTTTGCCTGGTCTTACGAAGATATGCCTGGGTTGGATACTGACATTGTGGTTCATCGCCTGCCTACCAAGGAAAACTTCCCTCCCGTAAAACATAAGGTTCGCCGTATGCGTCCAGAGATGTCTGAGAAGATCAAGGCCGAAGTTATGAAACAGTTTGACGCCGGTTTTCTGGCAGTAACTTCTTACCCTCAGTGGGTCGCCAATGTGGTTCCAGTGCCGAAGAAAGACGGTAAGGTCAGAATGTGTGTTGATTATAGGGATTTGAACAGGGCAAGCCCTAAGGATGACTTCCCTCTGCCTCACATTGACGTTCTGGTTGACAATACTGCTCAGCACAAGGTATTCTCCTTTATGGATGGTTTCTCTGGTTATAATCAAATCAAGATGGCTCCTGAAAACATGGAGAAGACCACTTTTGTCACTCAGTGGGGTACCTTTTGTTACAAGGTCATGCCTTTTGGGTTGAAAAATGTTGGGGCAACGTATCAGCGTGCCATGGTTGCTTTATTTCATGACATGATCCATCATGAGATTGAAGTATACGTCGAAGATATGATTGCGAGGTCCCAAACTGAGGAGGAACACCTTGACCATCTATAGAAACTGTTTGACAGGTTGAAGTTATACAAGCTGAGGTTGAACCCGAACAAGTGCACCTTCGGGGTAAGGTCTGGCAAGCTGCTGGATTTTGTTGTAAGCGAAAAAGGTATTCAAGTGGATCCTGCCAAAGTAAAAGCCATATAAGAAATGCCAGCTCCCAAGACAGAGAAAGAAGTCAGAGGCTTTCTAGGGCCTCTGAACTACATTGCCCGATTCATCTCACACCTAACTGCTACTTGTGAGCCAATCTTCAAGTTACTGAAGAAAGATCAAGTGGTATGTTGGAACGATGAATGTCAGGTTGCTTTTGAAAGAATCAAAGAGTACCTCCAGGAGCCACCTATTCTTATGCCACCAGTTGAAGGGAGACCTTTGATTTTATACTTTACAGTGCTCGATAACTCAATGGGGTGTGTGCTGGGGCAGCATGACGAGTCTGGCTGAAAAGAGCATGCCATTTATTACCTTAGCAAAAAGTTTACCGACTGTGAGACCCGATACTCACTGCTCGAGAAAACGTGTTGTGCTTTGGCATGGGTTGCTCGCCGTCTGAGACAGTATATGTTGACTCACACTACTCTATTGATTTCAAAAATGGATCCAATCAAGTATATCTTCGAAAAGCCTGCCTTGTCCAGAAGAATAGAAAGATGGCAGATGATCTTGACTGAATATGACATCCAGTACACGACTCAAAAAGCAATCAAGGGAAGTGTATTGGCAGACCATTTGGCACATCAGGCAGTGGATGATTACCAGTCTATGAACTTTGAATTTCCAGACGAGAATATCATGTTCATAACTGATTGTGAAACACCTGGACTGGATGAAGGACCTGAGGAAGGATCCCGATGGTCTATGCACTTTGATGGAGCTTCAAACGCTTTGGGTAATGGCATTGGCGTTGTGATCATATCTCCTAAAGGCTCTCATACTCCGTTTACCGCCCGACTATGTTTTAACTGCACCAACAACATGGCAGAGTATGAAGCATGCATTATGGGTCTCCGAGCTGCAATTGATCTAAGGATTAAGTTTCTAAGTATCTTCGGAGATTCTGCTCTCGTGATCAGTCAGATCAAAGGAGAGTGGGATACGAAACACCCAAATCTTATTCCTTACAAGGAGTATGTGTTGACGTTGCTTCCCCAGTTCGAGGAGATAACCTTTGAACACTTCCCAAGAGAGGAGAATCAGTTGGCGGACGCACTAGCTGCGATGTCTTCTATGTTCAAAGTCAAGTGGGACAACGAGGCTCCCCGGATCATTATTTGGAAATTGGATGAACCTGCACATTGTTATGATCTAGAGACTGAAGAGGTAACAGAAAAACCTTGGTATCACGAAATAAAAAGATACCTTGAAGCTCAAGAATACCCCGAGGGTGCATCTGTTAAGGACAAGAAGTTTCTGAGAAGGTTCGCGGAAAAGTTCTTCATCAGCAATGGCATTCTTTACAAACGTAACCATGATTCAACTTTACTGCGTTGCATGGATGAAATTGAAGCAGAAAGGATCATGGCAGAGCTGCATTAAGGTACTTTTGGAACTCATTCCAATGGACATACCATGGCAAAGAAAATCCTTCGGGCAGGATATTACTGGTCCACAATGGAAGCCGACTGTTATCAGCATTCTCGGACATGTCACAAGTGCCAGGTCTATGCTGATAAGGTGCATATTCCTCCAGTTCCTCTGAATGTTTTGACAGCACCTTGGCCTTTTTCAATGTGGGGCATTGACATGATCGGCGAGATCAGACCTATGGCATCCAACGGGCATCGTTTCATCCTGGTAGCGATTGATTACTTTACAAAGTGGGTTGAAGCAGCTTCCTTTGCTACCATAACCAAGAACGTCGTGGCCCGGTTCATTCGGCACAACCTGATCTGTCGATACGGTGTACCGGAGAGAATCATTACGGACAATGGTACCAATCTTAACAACAAGATGATCACTGAGCTCTGCGAGAAATTCAAGATACAGCATCATAACTCTTCTCCCTACCGGCCGAAGATGAATGGGGCTGTAGAAGCAGCTAATAAGAACATTAAGAAGATTGTACAGAAGATGACAGTGACATACAAAGACTGGCACGAGATGTTACCATTTGCTCTTCATGGGTATCATACCTCAGCACGAGCGTCAACAGGGGCAACACCCTATTCCTTGGTTTATGGCATGGAGGAATTCTTGCCCATTGAAGTTCAGATACCCTCTCTTCGGATCATGAAGGATGCGGGTTTGAGCAAAGACGACTGGATCTAGACCCGACTTGATCAATTGAATCTAATCGACGAAAAGGGACTTACTGCTATTTGTCATGGTCAGACGTACCAAAAACGAATGATCAAGGCATTTAACAAGAAAGTCAGACGACGAGAGTATCAAGTTGGAGACCTGGTAACCAAGCGCATTATTCTACCTCAAGGTGATCCCAGGGGCAAATGGACTCCTACTTACGAAGGGCCATTTGTGGTTAAGAACATCTTCTCAGGAGGAGCGATGATTCTAACCACCATGGATGGTGACGACCTTCCTCACCCCGTCAATGCAGACATAGTAAAAAGATACTACGCATAATCAAAGACCCGTTAGGTTGACTGGCCTAGGCAAAAATAAGGGCTTCCCGGCGAACCAAAAGGGTTCGGGCAAAAATAAGGGATGAAAATAAAAAAATCTGTACACCCGGCAAGTCGAAAACCTGAAAAGGCGGCTTGGGCAAAAATGGGTATCCCGGTGGACTGAAAACCCGAAAGGGTGGTCCAGGCAAAAGTTAGGGATTAAAGCGTAACACTATGTCTCATTGGATCACCTCGCATCCGGACTTCGGTATCAACTATCAGGCTTGGACAACACCAGTCAATCAGATTCATCTTCAACTAAGTAGCAAAGTGATGAGATGCTTGAAGATATAAAGGCAATAGCAGAGCTGGAACCTAGTGGGATTATTCACATAGCTGTTTTGTTTTCACAAATTGTATAAATTCTATTTGTTCGGCGGCGTTCTCTTACTAGGACGTCAACCTCTTGCACAGAACGCCTATTTACAGGCCAAACTTCAAAGTCAATATAAATTCATTTTCAAACAAAATTCAAATTGTTTTTCCTTTATCTGTTTTGTTTTGCAAAGAACGTCCAATGTTCATTTTTGATATATGCATTTGACATTAATTGTTGCTCATAAATATTTACATACAAAACAAAAGATAAATTACGGGTGATATCAGAAGTAGGGGCAATAAGAATTGTCTGAGCGGTCTAGTTGCTCTATCCACCAGGTACCAAGGTATATATTCAGTTGAAAAATATGGCTGAGATACCTTCACTCCCCGCAGGATAAGACAGTAATGATAGCTCTCTCAGCTAAAACTTGCAACTACGGACGAGTCGGCAATACTCTCCCCAAGCAGAGTTGGTCTACCATCAGCCCTGAAAAGGTCGAATATCCCCAGAAGATCTTAATTTTCCCCAGCGGAGTATAAAGATTTTCCCCAGCGGAGTATAAAGATATTCCCCAACAAACAAAAGAGCATCCCCGACAGTCTTAATATTCCTCAACAGAGTATAAGAATGTTTCCTGGAGGAATACAAGATACCCCCAGTGGAGTCATTTCCCCAGAGCCGTCTAAAAAGGCTTCCCCGCTAGATTTGAATCATCTTACCCAGTAGATTCTGGAAGCTTGTCCCTTGCAGAATACAAATGTATCTCCCCAACCAAATTCAGAAGGTTATCCTCACAAGAGTCTAACTGGGTTATCCTCAGCAAGTTGCAACTGAAAGATCATCCCCAGTGAAGTTCTTTCTTTCCCCAAGCAGGACTTCTATCCTCAACAGATTCAATATCACCAGCAATGGTAATCAATCCCCAGCGGAGTTCATCATCAGAATCCCCAACAGAGCTTATCAACAGAATCCCCAGCGGAGTTTATCGTTAAAATCTCAGCAAAGTATCTCTGCCCCCATAGAGTATTTCCCCTCGGAGTAATCTCTTCATCATGTTTATCCCCCAACGGAGTTCTTTTCTCCTAATAGGTTTATCCTTGCAATCACCTTCGTTCGTCATCCCCAGTGGAAACTAAGAACTCAACTCTATTCTCCAGCAGCTCTGGGATTTATTTTCCCCAGCTAAAACATCACATTTCCATACATCATGATACATGCATATACGCATCATACCATACAATCTCATTTATGTTGAGAACATCATTGCTTGATCCATATCATGCATTGCATATGACTGGCCTTTTACCTTTCAGGAAAGATCCAGTTAAGTTCTCAGCTATGTCCAAGACCTCCTCTGGTTCAGTTAAATCGATTCCTAAAGATTTTTTTGATGCCGATCCAGTTGAAGTTATTCCAAGACCTCCTCTGGTTCAGTTAAATCAATTCCTAAAGATTTTTCTGATGCCGATCCAGTTGAAGTTATTCCAAGACCTCCTCTGGTTCAGTTAAATTGATTCCTAAAGATTTTTCTGATACCGATCCAGTTGAAGTTATTCCAAGACCTCCTCTGGTTCAGTTAAATCGATTCCTAAAGATTTTTCTGATGCCGATCCAGTTGAAGTTATTCCAAGACCTCCTCTGGTTCAGTTAAATCAATTCCTAAAGATTTTTTTGATGCGGGTCCAGTTGAAGTTATTCCACGACCTCCTCTGGTTCAGTTAAATCGATTCTTAAAGATTTTTCTAATGTCGATCCAGTTGAAGTTATTCCAAGACCTCCTCTGGTTCAGTTAAATCGACTCCTAAAGATTTTTCTGATGCCGATCCAGTTGAAGTTATTCCAAGACCTCCTCTGGTTCAGTTAAATCGACTCCTAAAGATTTTTCTGATGCCGATCCAGTTGAAGTTATTTCAAGACCTCCTCTGGTTCAGTTAAATCGATTCCTAAAGATTTTTCTGATGTCGATCCAGTTGAAGTTATATCAAGACCTCCTCTGGTTCAGTTAAATCGACTCCTAAAGATTTTTCTGATGCTGATCCAGTTGAAGTTATTTCAAGACCTCCTTTGGTTCAGTTAAATCGACTCCTAAAGATTTTTCTGATGCCGATCCAGTTGAAGTTATTCCAAGACCTCCTCTGGTTCAGTTAAATCGATTCCTAAAGATTTTTCTGATGCCGATCCAGTTGAAGTTGTTCCAAAACCTCCTCTGGTTCAGTTAAATCGATTCCTAAAGATTTTTCTGATGCCGATCCAGTTGAAGTTGTTCCAAAACCTTCTCAAGTCCCAGTTTGATACCTGTAACAAGCCAGGAAAATATCTCTGGACGACTGATTGTAGGTTAATACCCGTAACAAGCCAGGAAAACTATCTTTCTTTCTCAGGTCAGCGATTAATGCTTGAAACCAGACAGGACAAGTTCTATAACCTCAACGGTATACTCCCGGTGAGCATGAGTCAGCTCCTAAATCTCAAGCAAAGTTAGACTTCCCCAGTGGAATCTTCTACAACAACGGGTATGCAAGTTCTCGCTAAGGAATATCTTATGCGATCAACACTCCTGCGGATGGCATCTATAAGCCCATCCTCCTACCAACAATCTCCAAATGGCATCTGTAAGTCCATTCCTGACATCACAATGCTGATATTACACCATGCGAGTGCAAATTTCTGGGCACTCTAGTGTTCAATCATCTTCCACCTTCGGATCACGAAAGGCACGCAAGCCAATCTACATCCTCAGGTTTAAGAAGATTGAACAGGGGCAACTGTTGTACCCCAAAATTTTCCCTCTCATGTTTTCCAAAGTCTTCCCCCAGCATGGTTGATCACAAACTCTTGCCTAAGGAAAAGGAAAATTTTTGAGTGGTGCTTTAAGTACATTTCAATTGGAATTCTGAAAGACCCATCGATTGGCACTCTGAAGGAGCATTTTGATTGGCATTCTGAAGGAGCACTTCGATTGGAATTCTGAAAGACCCTTCGATTGGCATTTTGAAGGAGCATTTAGATTGGCATTCTGAAGGAGCACTTTGATTGCCATTCTGAAAGACCCTTCGATTGGCATTCTGAAAGACCCTTCGATTGGCATTCTGAACAAGCATTTCGATTGGCATTTTGAAAGACTCTTCGATTGGTGCTCTGAAGAAGCCTTTCGATAGGCATTCTGGACAAGCATTTCAATTGGCATTCTGAAATACCCTTCGATTGGTGTTCTGAAGGAGCATTTCGATTAGCATTATGGACAAGTACTTCGATTGGCATTATAGCAGTGTCCTTCGATTGGAATTCCAAAAGGTCCATTCGAAGAAGCATTCAAAGGGTCCATTCGAAGAAGCTTTCGAAAAGCATTCGAAGGAAGCCATCAGCCCATTCGAAAGGGAGCATTCGAAGGCCAGCTACATGTCATTCAAAATTCAAAAAGGGACAGGATCCCATGTGTTTAGCCAACGCTACAAACTCTTATTCATGGCTTTCAAACACATAATTAACGTTACAAATCCTCATTCATGGCTGTCAAACACATAATCAAGGTCATTTAAACCTTTGTCTTTATGTCCCCTCCACCTCCTCTATATAAAGAAATCACAAATGTTGCAAAAGGACACACGAAAATTACACACAAAAACTCTGCACACAGACACACGAAAATTACACACAAAAACTCTGCACACAGACACACGAAAATATATACAGAAAAATAGAAAACTTAGAGAGACGCTGCCCAGAATTTTCCAAGCCAAAGCTGCCACCCAGCGAACACCTCCACCCTCAGAACTACAGATCGAAGCACTTCTGTTTGGTAAAAGAAAAATCTAATCTCAAACTCATTTTTAAATTCATTTTGATTGCATATTCATATTATTACTGTTGTTTGTGAATGATTTAATGTGCTACATATAAGCTACAGCGTAGAGTTGAGATTGTGCCATTGCTTGGGCATAATCTGAGTTTCTCCTTCGAATCCCAGGATAAAACAAACCCATACCCAGATTCAGCAGGTGCGAATAGGGGGAGATTCGAACCAGGGGGTAAAATCCTCCCTGGACCTTTAACATGTGTTTCGTTTTGCAAGAACCATATTCTCAGATTCCTGTTCAGAGTTTCGAAGCTCAGCAGTTTAAGTTTCGAATTGGACCCATGATTTCCCGATCGAAGGATGACATGTCCATATCGAACACCCTCAGAGTGCAGCCCCTCATGCACCTTCGATCCAGACTCTTCACTGGGTCGAAAGACAGCCTGCACCTCTTTCGACCCAGACCTCCAGAATTATATTTTTTTCTTGTTTTGCTGCCTGGCCCATTTGTGCTTTGTTTAATTTGTTTTTGTTTATTTCTTTTAGTTTTTTTTTCTAATCAACATAAAAATCATAAAAATAAATAACTTAGAATTAGGATTTAATTTAGTTAATCATTTTAACTTATTTTCTCCAATTTTAAAATCAGTAGACTTAGGATTTATTTAGAATTCAATCCTTTTCATAAACAAAAATACAAAAAAGATTAGGTATGTTTTAGAGTTAATTTTAATCTTTTTTTTATTAATTAAATTTGACTTAATTGAACATTTATCATTTTCCCAATAAATAAAATAAAACAACAAAAAGATTTTATTCTTAGATTTTTTTTAGAGTTTATTTTCATATTCACGCGCGTTTATTTTATTGTAACTGCTTACTGAGATGTAATAGCTTAAGCTAAGACCTTTTTTACTGCTTTTATTTCCCCAATTTTTGGACATGTAAATAATCCCCCCTCCCCGAAGCCTTGTAATAGCGTAGGATTTACAATTTCCGCACTTTAAATTCCTGTATATATATTAACTGCTTAGATGTATGCTAACTAGGATTGTATGACAAGATCTAAAAACAAATGGTAGAACACCTAAAAATACAAAGATAATATAACTGGAAAAAACAATACACTTGCACATGCCACTCCTAGGGTACACCTCATTTGGTTGCCTCAAATGTGGCCATTAAGTATAGGATGTTTTAGAGGTCGTCCTTTTTGTCCCAAGATCATAAGTTGCCTCGAAATGGTTGCCTCGATAAAAATGATCTAAGACATTAGGATTACCACTAAAGCATCCTAACATTGCTTTAGTGACCACTCGTCCCTTAAATCGAATTGACCCGAAAACTCCAACGACGGTGCTACCTACTCCTTAATAGTGGGATAGCACTGTCTAAAGAAAATTTGCACAATTAAATTCCTTTTTGAGTAGGTAGAGGTTCTTAAGTACTTACTCCTTAAAAAACAAAACAAAACTTTTCGCACTTACACTTTCTTCAAAAACAAAACTCTTTTTAAAACCCACAATCACAAAGAAAAGCAAAACTTTTGAAAACATAGTGAGCAAGTACCTAAGAGCCCGTGGATAACCATTGATAGAAAGGGTGCTAACACCTTCCCTTTCTATAATCTACCTCCCGAACCCGAGAAAAATCTCGAAAAGGAATTTTTTCTGTGCTTTTGTTCTTTCCTTGTTGGATAAAATAAAAGACGGTGGCGACTCTTGCTTACCGCGACACTTTGCGAAAACAAACGCAAACGCAAACCAGCATTAAAAAACAGTCAGTTCTCATTCCCACCGATCACAGTTCACAATTTCTATCACATCAAAACTCATCACTAAATTATGCAATATCACATAGGATATTAATGCACAATACTGACTCAATGCATGTGGTACCAATAGTTTATGAACACCTAGTTCATCACCCCAAAAGATCACCACCATATGATTGATTCTCTCTTGGAACTGGAGCACATCATAAATGCACTCAATCCACACAATAGGATTGAGACTCGTCAAAAATAGACCACCTTCCAAAATAATTCTATGAATGCATGATGCACAAAACATCACATAAAGTTAGACCACGACTAGTAAATTGCATCATCGTTCACATAAATGTCACATAACATGTATTACGTAATTAGAACATACACATCATCATAATATTGTCACGACACCATTGATAACATCACAACAACATCATAGAAACATCATAATTGTCATTAAAACAAATAGAACCTCATAGCATAACAATCATGTAATAAATCATTATCATCAACAAGTAGGTACTGTAATCATGCATCAAACCATTCAAATAACCCTATCATAATATATTTTTACACGTTATCTTCCTAACGCTTCAAATAGCGCATCAAACGGAGTCCTGAAACTTAAGTTATGATACTTTGAAAATGTTGTCAGGGTTGTTCGCCTGAGGCTCACCTGGCGACGCCATAGGCACTCTGCTTGCCTGGTGCTTGCCCGATGAAAGGCGCAATTGGGATCATTGCTGCCTCGATCACCCGACGACGTTGGGGCGACGAGCCCCTCCCCATACATTTTCCAAGAGCTCACTTTTCACCCATCCCCCCGCCGCTTGTCTCGCCTCTGGCGACGCTTGGGTGCTCTCCTCGCCCCTTGCTCGCCCGACGGTTCTCGTGAAACTGCAAATTCTTAATTGTGATTCCTACACTATCCAACCCCATTCCAATTTCGATTACAATACCAAACTCGGCCCAAAATGCATAATAATCATCATATATCACATATTAACATCAAATTTCTTCATCACGTCATATTTATCACAAATCACAACATACATACATACATACATACATACATACATACATACATACATACATACATACATACATACATACATACATACATACATACATACATACATACATACATACATACATACATACATACATACATACATACATACACACACACACATACATACATACATCATAAATCTACAATTTCATTATATATTTCATCAAATCATCACAAACAACAAAACCAACTTCTACTTTAACCTCATATCAATCATAATTAATCGAGACTAAACCCCTTACCTCGAATTCATATTGATTGATCCATTCCTATGTGTTTTACAAAAATTTCCTCTGAGCTCTAACCTCTTCTTCGCGTTTCTCCCAATTCCATGATTGCACAGAATGATTGCTATTCTTCTATTTTCTCTTTTTCCCCTAAGACCCTTTCTATGTTATTCCCCTTATGTTGTCACTTATCACCATATATTACCACCATGCCCTTATTATCTCTACGCACCAATTATTCTATTTAATTATTAATAAATAATTCTAAATATTATAAACTAAATTATTTAAATATAAATAATTATAACTAGCACCTTAATCCACACTACCTCACAACACATCATCATACATCGCACAGATAATCATCAATAATCCACTAATAATTAATTAAATAATTAATTCTAAATTTTTGGGTGTTACATTAGGCTTGGGAGGTGTTTGACTGGGGAAACAAACTTCAGTTTGGCGGAATTCTGAGTTCGTGTATTCGGATAAAATACCCTCGCGAGAAGCGGCTAGAGGTGTGTATTCGGAGAAATGACCAATAGGTTTTTTGTACTCTAGAGATTCACTAGGTCTATCGTGATTGGGTCTATCCTCTTTTATTTTCTCCACTCCTCAGAGAGGTGCTGAGAGGTCCTCATGATTTGAAACCCTGGCATTTTCTTGGTGCATTGAGTCTCTAGCATTATTGGCGGCATCCTTCTCCCCGTACTCAATGTAGGCTTGGGCTTTGAGGAGGAAGGCATTTAGCTTCGCGAGCATCTTAATGCCGACTGCTTTGGAAAAATCACTACAGGGACGCGTTCCTCGCTCGAGAAAATACTTCTTCATGTTGTTGGTCATAGAGTCCTGAACGGGTTCTCGATTGAACCTCTCGATGTATGCTCAAAGAGATGTCAAAATGGACTATTAGGCCCTAATGGGCCTTGGCTTTTTAGGGTTGGGCCAAAAAAGCCCTATTATAATATGGGCCTCAAAATTACTACCCGAGCCCGACCATAGATGGGCTTCGGGCTACCAGGCCCAAAAAGGCCTTTTTTTAATATAAAATCCATAATATTTATTATAAATAAAATCAAAAATTATATTATTATGAACATAATACATTTTTAAGTATTATACTATCTCTTATAAAAACTATAATATGTTTTAAAATACAATACATGTCTAAATTGTAGAAAATAATACTTAAATATTTAACATAAGAGAAACTAATATAATACGAGGAAATAATGTTGATTATATTAATGTATAATATTTAAAAAATAAAGTTTGAATAGAATAGAGACAAAATTTAATGAAGTGAGAAAAATCAATGTGTTATTTTAGAGTAATACAATATAAGAATTAATGTGCTATGCGGGTCTAATGGGCTACCCACGGCCCATGCAGGCTAGCCCTAATGGGTAGTGGGCTTTTTAGAGCTAGGCTAAAATAGCCTTTAAAAATATGAGATCTAATTTGAAGGCCCAAGCCCTATGATTGTTCGGGCTGGGCGGGCCGACCCATATGGGGTAGCCCATTTTGACAGCTCTACTCGAAGGGATTTGTCTTTCCCCTATATGACCGCTTCTAGTGACGCCTCGGATTTTGGATGGCGATGAAAAGCTGTGAAGTGCCTTGAGAACTGCTTCCCTAGGTTTTTACAGGAGGTGATGGATTCATCGGGGAGGCTCTTGTACCAAGATATGGCACACTTCCTCAGAGTAGTGGGGAAAAACCTACATTTGATGGAGCCCCTGACGCCGCGATAATCGAGCAGGGCATCGATGTTTTTGTTGTGCTCTTCAGGGTCATATGTTCCATCAGATATCTCCAAGTTTGGTGGCTTTTCCAGTCTGATGAGGAGGGGAGTATCCATGATTTCCTGAGATAGAGGATTGTTGAGGTCGTCTTTGTCGCTTTAGCCTGATGACTATGGTGGAGAATAATTATGCCTCCCTTATCGATGACTATCATCTTGACAGGGTGATGAACTTCTTGGTTGGCCTTTTGGCTTGGGTGGAGGCGACCGAAGGTTGTCTGGTCGTCGATCAGCTTTAGTTTTCTTGACAAGCGAGGGTTCCAGTTTTTTCTAGTATTGGTCGACAACTTGGTCGGCGTGGAAATGGACTTCTGGATCCATATCGTTGGTTTCTCTATAGGGGAGACCTTGGACGACGTTCTTTCTTCAATTCCCCGATCCTTTCATTTTGTTAGAGGATCAAGGCATTGGTCTAGTTGAGCGCCGCGACCAGGGACACTATAGTAAGATCGGTGTTGGATGGCACCGAAATCGGCTGAAAGTTCTTTGGTGCCCCTTCTTGGGTTTTCTTGGTTTCCACGAAATGGACGTCATTGTCCTCCGCTTCTTTGGAGGAAGGAGATGCAATGCAACCATCTCTCCGCAGGGGAATGGTTTCTTCGAGAAATGGCATTTCTTCAACGTTGTCAGTTTTATAGAGGGGTGAGATGACGATTTTATGAGTGTTGTTGTCGTCTTCTTGACTAGCCATGATTGGATCTTGAAGGTTTGTTTTATATTTTGTTTTCAAAGAAAGAAAAGATGGGGAAACAATGTTTCTTAAAGACGACACCACTGATCTTACTAGAGATCGGAACCTATAATAGGTCAGCTGCAATATTGAGAACCAACGGAGGAAGGGTGTACCTTCAAGGTCCTCTGATGCTCAAGTAAGTAAGAGTGCAGAGGTAAACGAGAGAAAAAAAGGGTTAAGAGTTGGATACCTAACCCTTCTGTGCATGAGGGTATTTATAGTGCCCTCAGCATTGGGCCAATGGTTCCCATTGTGGGACAAATATCTAGGCCCAAAATGGGTAATTTATAGGATTCTTACGTGAAAGCAGAGACCAACAGCTCGTGCTCGTCATCCTGAGGAACTGCCCTGGATCTCGCGGTCAATGCACGGACTGGCATCTACCAAGGGAAGAAACGTATACTGCCAGCTATGTGAGATGTGAGGGATCAGTTGGCTACACGTCCTCAAGAGAAGGGCACGCGGAGATGTGCTTCCTACTAGCCTAATGGATTGGGCCAGCACTTCTGGGTCGTCCTTGACACAGGGGTGGATTAGGTTAGCCATTGGCTCAGTCTAGGACAAATAGCATACCATATGTTAGTATAATATGTTCTTTGATATATGTTATGGTATGTATGAGGCCAGACATAGCCTAGGGGGTGAGCCTTGTAAGCAGGTATATAGCCAATCTTGGGAAGGCACACGGATAGCATTGAAGTGGATTCTAAGCTACATAAATGAGTCTCTAAGTAGAGACCTGGCATATGGTGGAACCTTAGGGGTGATAATAAAGTAGAAATCGAAGGATATGTCGACTCTGAATATGCAGGTTGTATGGATTCCATAAAATATATATTTTGATATGTTTTACTATGTTTAACACATTAATCAGTGGGACAGTGACACTTCAAAGGTTGTTGTCTTATCAATCACTTAAGTAGAATACATTTCCCTCACCAAAGTTGTGAAAGAAGCATTGTGGTTGAAGGTTTTGCTAAGGAGTTAAAACTTCAAGGTCGATCTATCATTGTTAAATGTGACAGCCAAAGTGCAATACACTTGTAGAAGAATTCAACCTATCATGAGTGAACCAAGCATATCAATGTGAGACTGCATTTCGTCAGAGAAATAATCCAGCATGGAGAAGTGCAAGTGCTGAAGGTTTCGACTGAAGATAATGTTGCTGATATGATCACCAAGAAATTGTCAAGCTACAAGTTTTTCCACTATATGCAGTTGGTAAAGATACATGAAGAAATCTAGTTTGTTCCCTTGATGTTGTAGAGTTTGCTCCAAGGTGGATATTTGTGAGATTTTGGATCAAAATCTAGTATCGACAAGAGTAGCTTATTGGTTCGACAGAGTTTAAGCATGTTGTTGATATCTTGCTGATGTCGAAGTTTTGCATGTTGTAGTCGAAGTACGCTCAAACATGTAATGGTCGAAATGCTAGGATTGTTAGCATATCAAATTGGGTCTGTTTGTTTATCTCAAAATTGTTTAAGTTAGATTGTAGCTTAAATTAGCTTAGTAGTCTATAAATAGACTAGTTCTCTCAAGTTGTTGAGAGAGGTTGGTTGTTATTATTCACTTGTAATATTTAAACCCTTATTGAGTAAGTGAATAGTAAAACGGTTATAACCAATCCTTATTTTCTTCTTCTCTCTTCTCTCTCTTTTGTAAAAACCTAATAAGGTTTCTTGTGTTTATTCAAGAGACTCAATTTTTCTCATGATTTTAATTTGTTCTTGACAGAACTTTGTTACAACAGACATTTATCAGTACATAACGAGATTAGTGAGGTGTTATCAACAAAAACATGTAATGAATATGTAAAGTCTTAGAAAACATACATTTGAAAGGACGTGAATAAAGAAGAAAATAGAGAATGAAGAAACCGACACAATCAATTGACATATTCTTCAAGTCAACATGCACCTCAAACAAACACCTACATGCAATCCAACAACAAATATACTTTAGTCCCTAATCTCCACCACAATCAATTAACACCAACACACATGACCATACTCATTCATGCAGCTCACCTATCAATGATAATCATACATGCAACTCACTCAACAACAATTATACATTAGCATATGATTTTTCACAACCACCAACATGCATCAACACCCCTCATCCATACTAATACATGCAACCACGACAATAAAACTATTGCTTTAACCCATAATTTCTACAACAATAAACTCAATTTAATTACAATTTTCAAACACTCTAACACCAATTCTGATTTACAAAAATCTAACACATGAATCACAATATCATAAACCAAACTTATTGATCACTTAAAAATTTCAATTGCAAAACCAAACTGTTGTAGTTATTATAAGAAGACCCTCCAATAGTTGTAGTAGCCTCAACCTTATGCTTCCACTCCACACACTTTTTCTTCATTTCTTTTTCTTTCTCACCCCTCATAAGTTCCTTCACTAACCCTTCAACTTGTTCTCTACTAACATCACTTTCAATTTCTATTCCAACTCCCCATTTATTACATGCATAAAAACAATTAGTTTGTTGCTCAGCAAAGAAAGGCCAACAAGCCATTGGCACACCTTCACAAATACTTTCCAAGGTTGAGTTCCATCCACAATGAGTTAAAAAGCCTCCAATAGATGAATGACCTAGAACTTTTTCTTGAGGGGACCATTCCAATATTAATCCTCTATTTTCAATTTCTTTCACAAATTCATCATTTGATATTACCTCATCTCCACACTCAACAAGATTAGGCCTAATTACCCATAAGAAATTATTTTTAGTATTAGCTAATCCCCATGCAAATTCTCTTAATTGCTTTGTAGTCATAATCACCAAGCTCCCAAAATTCACATAAACAACTGAACCTTTGTCTTTTTTGTCTAACCATTTCATGCAATTAACATCTTCCTTCCATAAATTAAAATCAATAGACTCCAATTGATTATTGGAATTTGATGAAATTTTTTTATGGAGCATTGATAATGAACCAATAGGATAAAGGTTAGGGTAGGTGATTTTGATTGCATCTAATATCTCTGATTCTAACTCTTGAAAGGTGTTAAGGATGACACCATTTGCTTTCATTGCATTGTTCACCGAATCTCTATTGTAATTAAACATTGTATCTGAAGAATTTATAGTTCTAAAGAATGTGGGAAGATCTTTTAGCTTAACACCTCTCATTGCTGGTATCCAATCAACCTCAGTTTCAAGATATCTGTCATTTAGATTCTTCTCATCTAACCATAAGCAAATAGATTTGTGTAAAATGAGAGATATAAATGATAATGCCTAAGATACATTGCTAATAAAATATGAATTTAAATGTAATAAAACGACACATCATTTTTAAAAATTAATTATTATTTATATAGTAATTTAATATTTACAATTTGTAATATCAAATTTGTTTTATTTATATATTTTTTTTAGGTGAGATACCACACTATATAAACTCTATCAAAGTTCTTTCTCTCACTCATGTAAATACTAAGAGATATGTATAGAAATTATTATAAACTCACTAAAAAAGCTATGTAGAAATCCATCACTTAATTAGTGGATTGTGTTTATATGTAGTAAAAAAGATATGATTATTGTACTTGCAGTTATCATATTTGGGTTTGTTGGAGAGTTACTAAGAGCATTGATACAAAGTTGAAGATTTCGTACCTTTGTGAGAGGCACGTCAATTATCCATCTAAAATTTTAAGGTAATAGATGAGTGGATTCTCCCACTTATATATGCTTAAGTATCCACATTATTATCTAATGTTGAAATATTTCTCCACTTACTCACACTTGCATTATTATTTTTACACGTCCCCTCAAGTGTGAGTCCACAATGCTCCCACACATACATTTAGCATTGATTCAAAGTTGAATATTATGCACCTTTGTGAGAGACACACCACTTATCCACCTAAAACCTTAAGGTGATAGGTGAGTGAATTCCCACACTTATATATGCTTAAGTCTCCATATTCCTATAAAATGTGGGACTATTTCCCCACTTACTCACACTTGCATTATTATTATAACAGCGATAAGGTACGCAAGAGGCTTGTTTAATTCTAATATGTAAAAATTTAATGGTTTATTCAACTCCATTTTTGAGTATTTATAGACCTAACCTTTGATAGAGAAGTCAGTGGAGAGACTGATTCTCACACCTACAAAACTAGTTATATGTATGCTATGTATGCCTCATTAAAGGAATGATTGGGATGAGTAACCTTATTATGTTGGAAGTTGAATCACTCAAACACTTTGGTTATTCTTCGACTAATTATTATTCTACTCGCTTAGGACGTTACCCACCACGTCTTTCGTGAGAGGGAATGGTCGGACTTGATCATGTACTCGCAAATGGACCTTGCCATTTTCCACTAAGATACTAGCCATGTTACTTATATGTTGGAGAGCTAGTGGGTTGAGCCCTTTGAGCTATTGAATATTTTCCATTCCATATTTCATAAAGCACAAATCCTGTAAGAGCAATGTGATTATGGTATGACATTTCAGTCTATAGTCTTTCAAGTATGACGCCTTTAAGAGAGATGTTCTTTAGATGTGTTTACTAATGCAAAGATTGAGCTTGTTTTTTATCGTGATTATTTATGATATTAAAGAAGTGACTCGTGTAGGAGTGAATGTTGGATTTTAGGATTGGTGGTGTATTTAATAAGATGCAATGATGAAAAAATGTATTGGGAATGACCAAGTGACCTAAGTTGTTAGTCTATTTGCATATGTCCAATAAGGATCATTGATAGTTTATGTTTGTAATGATGTTTATAAATCTAGAGGATATGTGATGATGATCCTCCAAATACCTACTCGGTCTTGGAGGAAAATTACCCCCATTAAATACATAACCCATATTTTTTCCCTTTTCATGATTTTCCTTCCACATTATGTATTTTTGCATTTAGGGATCATGTTTCCTCATACAACTTCACCTTTAACACTTCCTCAAGTAAATAACATGTATTTATTTCTATGTCCTTTGTTTATCTTTCTTTTTATGTTATTGAGTGATGGTAATTATTAGAGATTGCGGTGAGAAATGTGATTTGATAGAGCCTGGAATACATGAAGAAAGATGTAGGGTGTGGAAACAATGTGTAGAAAACTCAAGGCAGTGGGACATGAGGTTTGATAGGAAGCTTGTAGAATTATAAATATTTTGGAGCTATGATATAAGTTCTAGTAGCTTCGATTCTAATGAGAGTAGTGATAGTGACCTTGTTTTATACTTTTTTTCCCAGAAATATTTGATCATTGATGGTGACTACAAGCACTACACACATCAGTGGCAAGGTTGAAAACATTAACTTTGACTTTGCCAATGCAACCAATGTGGCCTACTTTTGGAAGAATATATGCATATCAACAACTAAGAACAAAGGCGACATCATATTAGATATGTGCAACAAGGCAGCAAAGGTTAATCTGACCATACCGCGGGGACTACTTGGGATCTCGCTTACTATGTTTGAATTTGAGGTCCTGCAAGCTATAAATCTTTCCCCTTTCCAACTTCATCCAAACAGTTGGGCCTTCATCAAGGGGTTTATGATTATATGTATAAGTATGGAGTCTACTATATGCATTTTCTCATATTTCTATTATACTTAAGGCATTGATAAGGGTAGTTGGGTCTCTATAAATCCCTTCACCAAGAGGGCTCTGCTTACTCTATATTTGACCAACCACTTGAATTTGAATGATTGATTTGTACAAGTACAGGGTAAAAGGGGAACTCTTTATGTCTATTTTTGAGGAGACTAGAAAATATCAGCTTCCTTTGTATTGGGCGAGTGATCTCGTTCTAATAAATGGTTTTAACCACAACAAGCTAAGCGAGATGGATAAAGAAGTCGTCAAATTTTTGGAAGAGTTTTATATCATGAATGCGAGAGAGGTGTAAGACTATGAAGAAGACTACAAAAAGCTTGATAAATATTTAAAGAAGTGTCTCCTCCTATGAAAGTTTTGAACTGTGTTGTTAGTTTTGTTAACCTTTTGATGGTTTTGAAAAGAAGATGACTCACAAGTCAATTGCTGAGAAAAAGGATTTGCTAGAGAATAGAATAGTCGAATGGGGGAAAGGTGTGATCCACAAAAACAAATATAAACTCCTCCAGTTTGATAATTTAATGTGAAAAGAAGAGAAAAATATCAAACTCACATCGACCTCGAGACTGATACCTCAATAGATTCGAAAGATGTGTCATCCCAAATAACACCATTATTAGTTCCTTCTCAGAGTAAGGTTATTCCTTCCTTCGAGAATTAGGGTTTTGATGCTAAGGGATTTTGTACGCAGAATAGTTGTTCAGTATGGTAGAGGCTCATCATCTGATAGGTGTTCTTTGATAGCGGGTGTTGCTCACATTTAGACAAACTTATATGTTGTGAAACTCAAGACAAAGTTAACCATAATGAAAGAAAGTCTTGATGAGACCTATACTATGTTGAATTTAGATAACACGAATTATTAAGATGGGCAACATTGAGTGGAAAATTTGGAAAGTGATAAGAAGGAGAAGGATGAGGCGTATCATATATTGGACAAGGAGTTTCCTCAAGCAAGAGCTGAGATCATGACTGTGAAAGAGACTGACAAAGAAGATAGTTATTGCTAAAGATATACTACAAGCCTATTTGGATGATGCTCGTGTGAAGGTAATTTACTCCATTGATCAAGCATTTGAGAAGGTTAAAGCATAAATTAATTGCCTTCTTCTTGACTTGGACATGTGTGTCCTTTACTTATTAAAGGTTATTTGGGATGTAAGGTTAGTTAATTATAAAGATGAGCTCGAAGATAAGGATATCCTCCCTTCTGAGAAAAAAGAAGAAACTTTCATGACGCGTGATGTTGTCCATGTCACTATAACAAATAACGCTTTTTATGATGAACCTTTCACTAGATACCATAAAAAATCATGGGCACACGTGACGGGAATGCCTTGTTTTTTTTTAAATAATAATAAATCTATTACCTAGGCTTTAAATAAAACCGACACAAATATATGTGCATGGTTTGATGTTCGATTCCCACCTCCTACAATTTAATGTTTTTTATGGAACCAAAAAGGCACCTTTATTTTTTATAGATTTTACGTTGGATATGTTACCTCGGTTTTCAGCATATTCGAGATAAAAACTCTCTAATCTTTTATTCTTTTTACAATCAAAAAGGCACCATTATTTTTTATAGATTTTACGCTGGATATGTTACCTCAGTTTTAAGTAAAACCGAGATAAATACTCTTTATTATTTTTATCCCCTCAGTGTCTCTTTCATTTTCTTTTGAGCCCTAGTGAAAGAACACTTCTTCTCCAGCCAACGAAAGAACACTTCTTTTCCGAGGAGCCATAGTGAAATAAAACTTCTTCTCCAACCAACAAAAAAACTCTCTTCACCATTGTTCTTCGGTATGTTATTATTGTTGTTCTCGTTGTTGTTTCTCCATTTTTGTTGTCGCGAATCATTATTATAAATTGTTTAGTTTTGGTTATATTCATATTTTTTAGCATATAACCATAGAGTGTACATCATAGTAAGAGTTAAGCTGAATAAAAATTTCATTAGATAATCCTTACAAAAGGATTCATCATACAAATAGTCATATCTAAATCCTCTGGCTGAGAGATAGTTTGACCAAGTATAATATGCTTCATTCTCATCATCAAAGGATCTTTTCCTGGGAGCTCTCATGAGTCTCAAAAGTCCGGTTGCATAAGAGCATCTTCTTTCTACTTCTTGATTATGAGTAGGTTTTGCACATGAGCATCCTCTACAGACACAACATCCTTATTGAAAGCTTCAGCATAAGTACTCATTTTGATTTTTCTTCTTCTCTGATTTCTTTGGATGAAGTTCTTTTGGTGTTTCGGTTCAAAGAGGAATTCCTCATCTATATTGTTTCCTCTGATTCTTCCTCTTCTCTAATCCTTGAAAGTCTAAAAGTCAAGTTTGCTCATTATTGGTTCTTTAATTCTATACGTTTTCTTCTCTTGAAAGTTGGAAAGATTTCACAAATGTCAAGTTTGCTTATTATTGGTTCTTTAATTCTATATGTTGCCTACCTCATTTTCCAATTTCTTTTTCACTTCTTTGATATCCCTTTTTTACACATAGTTTGATGTAATGATGTGTACTATTTTTTTTATTTTCAGACGCTTTATGTGATTATGGATCGTAGTTGGATGAAAGCCAATAGATTAAGTAAATAGTATGAGAATGGATTGTTACAATTTTTTGATTTCGCAGAAAAAAACCTTCCTGACAATAATGGGATTTTTGTGTGTCCTTGTATGAAATGATATAATATGAACAAACATCCAAGGGATGTTATGTGCAATTCTTGTGGTTGTGATGGAATTAGCCAAAATTACATGAACATGGGTATGGAATGGTAAAGGGACAAAGAAGAGACCTATGTCGTGTACATTTGAAGATAAAGATGATAAATTTATGAATGATAATCTATAAGACATCATTCATGATATTGGACTTTATGCTTTCAAGAAAGCTAATATGGTAGATACTTTGTGAAGAGACATGGAAGATTCATTGTATTCGGGATGTAACAGTTTTACAAGATTGTCAGATGTGTTAAGACTATTTAATATTAAGGCAAGAGGTGGTGGACGGATAAAAGTTTCACTAAATTTCTTAAATTGTTGAAAGAAATGTTTCCGGAAGGTAACATGTTGCTGAACCATACTTATGAGGCCAAGAAGATATTGTGTCCAATGAGTTTGGACTATGTCAAAATACATGTTTGTTATTATGATTGCATCTTATATAGGAAAGAGTTTAAAAACTCAAAGGAGTTCTCAAGGTGTGGAGTGTCACGCTACAAGCAGAAGGACAGTGGTGTTGATGATAATAAGGGTGCAACTAGCAAGGGTATTCCTGCCAAGGTGAAGTGGTACCTAGCGATAATTCTAAGATTTAATAGATTGTTGTACTAATGTTACTGACACAAAGAATACTAGATGGCATGCAGATGAAAGAGTGTGTGATGGAAAATTTTGTCATGTAGCTGATTCATTACAATGGAAGAAAATTGATTCCTAATTTTTAGATTTTTCCCTTGAACCAAAGAACCTTAGGCTTGGACTTGCCACCAACAGAATTAACCCTTTTGGTAAATTTAGTACAAACCATACGTCATGGCATGTTCTTCTCTTAATTTATAATCTATCTCCATGGTTGTGCATGAAGCGCGAGTATATGATGTTATCAATAATGATTTCGGGTCAAAAAACAACCATGGAATGACAGAGATGTTTATTTAACATCGTTGATTGAAGATTTAAGGTTTTTATGGGAGGAAGGTGTTTATATTGATGATGTGTATACAAGTGATAACTTTAAGTTGTGTGTTGTGTTATTTTTCATAATCAATAACTTTTCTGAATACAGTAATTTTTCTGGGTACAGCATCAAGGGTCATAAAGCGTGTCCTATATGTGAAGGTGATACATGTCACCACCAATTACAAAATGGGAAAAAGACATTTTATCTTAGTCATCAAAAATTTCTAAGACTTAATCATCCATATTATAGATTGCGGAAGGATTTTAATGGAGAGAAGGAGTTTGGTATTGCTCAAAAGCCCTTAACCGGGAAGAAAGTGTATAGAAAGCAACAACACATTAATGTTGTCTTTGGAAAGAAACAAAAAAAATCTTGTGGAGAACAATTCTTGGAAAAAGAGGTCGGTATTCTTTGATCTTCCATACTGGTCTAGTCTTTATGTAAGACATTGTATTGATGTGATGCATGTGGAGAGAAATGTTTGTGATAGTTTGATTGGAACACTTATCAACATTAAAGACAAGACAAAAGATACTAAGAAATCCCGTGAAGATATAGTTGTGATGGGTATACAGCAAGAATTAGCCCCAAAATAAGTAGGAAATAGAACTTATTTTCCCCCAACATGTCACACTTTATCTAAAAAAGAAAAAAAGTTTTTGTGATTTTTTGTTGGGTATCAAAGTTCTCCAATGGTACTCATCAAATGTGAAGAAACTTGTGTTAAAGAACAATCACAAATTAGTTGGCTTAAAATCTCATGATTATCACGTCTTGATGCATTAACTTCTACCAGTGGCTATCTGTGGCATCTTAGCAAGAAATGTAAGGGTAACTATAATCAGATTGTGCGTATTCTTCAATGATATACGTAGTAAAGTTGTAGATCATGTAAATTTAGAGGAATTGGAACACGAAGCTGCAATTATTTTATGCCAATTAGAGATGTTGTTCCCTCTATAATTCTTTGACATTATAGTTCACTTAGTTGTTCATTTAGTAAGGGAGATTAGGATTTGTGGTCTAGTTTATTTATGATGCATGTATCTGGTAGAGCGTTACAAGAAGATTTTTTAAAGGGTGTACAAAGAATCATCATTGTCCAGAAGCTTCGATCGTAGATAGGTATATCACAGAAGAAGCTATTGAGTTTTGTACAAACTATTTGTCAGATGCGAACTTTATAGGAATTCCTGAGTCTCGTCATGATGGATTTTATGATGGTAGAGGTATTCAAGGTTTAGATGTTAAGACATTTAATTGAGAAGCAATTCTTCAAACATATTTTTGTATATTGAATAACCTTAGTGAATTTGAGCCTTACTTGATCGTTTACAAAAAGTTTTTTAAAGGAAAAACTCCCCCGGGTGAATGAAAAATGGTTGTTGACAGAGCATAACAAAACTTTCATAGATTGGTTTAATGAAAGTATTTCTAAAGGGATTGGTGCATTAGATGATTGCAAATGGTTGTCACGTTTTCCTAAGTTTAATGTAATTACTTGGAGTGCATACTAGTAAATGTTTATTCTATATAAAATCAAAGGATGATCATAGCACCATGGAAAATAGTAGGGTTATGGTTAAGGTTGAATCCATATACTTTTCTAGTTCCAAAAATAACAATCTTGTACTGGCATCTAGAGCGTACTTTGGGGTTATTGAGAAAATTTCGGAGATTGACTATGTTTCTTTTAAAGTGCCTTTATTTAAGTGCAAGTGGATTGACAGTAACATTTGTGTAGAAACCGATGAATTGGGATTAACACGAGTTGATATTTGAAAGGTAACTTATAAGAATGAACCATTCATCATGGCAAACCAAGCAAAACAAGTTTTTTATGTCACTGATCCTTCTAACACTAGATGGTCAATTGTTCTTCAAGGAAAACATCTTCCCAATAGTACTGATGAAAATTAAGATTTTAACTATGAGACGCATTGTTTAGCAACACATGTACATTATTCATCGGAAGAAAATGATTTAGATGATGTGCATGTTATTCGTCGTGATAATGAAGAGGGGATGTGATAAAAACTAGTAAGTAAATGGTTTATTCCTTTTGTTTCTTAATCATTTATTTTAGATTTGATGTAAAAATATAATGTGTGCCGTGTTGGGTTTTCATTTGATGTAATCAATGAATATTTGTGGTACAACATTTTAGATTGAGGAATTGGAATGGCAAAATGTACGTCAATCATCGGAAGCAAATAACTTAGATGTTATGCATGTTATTCGTTGTGATCATGAAGAGGGGATATGGAAAAAGTAGTAATTAAGTGATTTATTGCTTTTGTTTCTTGATCATTTGTTTTAGTGTTGATGTAAAATTATAAAGTGTGTGCCATTTTGGTTTTGCATTTGGTGTAATCAATGAATATTTATGGTACAAAGTTTCTCTTTTCAGAAATCTGCAAAATATGGTTTTGTAATACATGTGCAAATGGCAGGAAAAAAACGTAACCCCTCAGTTTTAACTTAAAACCGAGGTAATAACACTGAGTTATTACCTCGGTTCTACAAAATACCGAGAGTTAATATTGTGCGCACTATCCAGTTTTGAAAATAATAAAAATGAATGATGTTAGGGATCGAACCCACGTGCAGATAAATAAGCCCTCGACTTTTAAACAACCTAGATGATAAGGGGTATCTTTTCAAGACGCCCTTCATTACCTCACTTTTGTAGCCGAGGTCAAACACATTTTGTGTCCGAGGTAATAAGAATTATATGTAGTAGTGTGTTTCTAATAGTGAAGAGAGGTTTGTGGAGTCATAAATATAGATTGTGGCAACATGATTTCATCGCCTTATTGATTTGACAAGGTAAACATTTGTTATAATAATGACACGGGTTCACTGAGTTCCAGGACCAGGGAATGAGTACATAGCTCATTGTGTAGATTTTCTATCTAGATAGGTACCATGACATATATTAGTATACAGTCACCTTTTGTCATGTCCCTTGGGACCATCCTATAATTGTACCTTCTTTCAGCCCTCTACTTGGCCGCATACTCTTGAATATGGCGATATCTTATGCTTCGTTGAGCAGGTCGTCCAAGCACTTGAGTCACGTTTTGTTTTATTTGCTTACCGAAATTTGTCTAATTTTAGTAATTTATAAAACATGGATAACATCAAGGATAGAAATGTGTTAGAAATTTGGTTAATATTTAAAGGAATAATAGCATCATGTGTTGAGTTATACCCTCATCAATAAAATATTGTCGACTCCAGGTGGGTGTGTTGATCTCTATTGGAAGCATGATATTGGAACCATAAACCATCCTAAAGGGTGTTTATTTAGTGTATGATTGAGGTGTCATTTGATACGACCATAAAACCATGTGTAACTATTAATACCACATGTTATTTTCCTGAGTAAGCTTATGTTTGATACCTCATAGGATGACCTTGTTAGCCGACTTAGATTTTATGTTGGCTTAGGGATGCACGACTGAGACAAATTTTGTTTGGATCATAAGATGACGGCATGATTCCACCATGTTAGAGTTGGAAAACTGAGTTTCATTGTCTGACACAGTGCATTTGGGAAGCCCCAAACCTACAAAGTATTTTCTTCCAATATAAACACCTTAATTGTTCCGCCAAGATCTTAGATCATGTCTCCACCTTGATCCATTTGGTGAAATAATCCACACTGACGAGTAGGAATTTTAGTTTTCGTTACGCCAAGGGGAAAAGTCTTAGGATGTCTACACCATACTAATAGAATGGTCATGGAAAGTTACATAATTAATAAATTTATGTGGGGCGTGATGTAAGTTTGAGGCCTTTGGAATTTGTCACACTTGTTAACATAGTCAACATTATCTTTCATCATGGTCAACAGATAATGCCCAACCCTTAATAATTTGTTATTCAGGGTCATTCCTTTAATATGACTTCTGCACACGCCTTCATGCACCTTCATCAATAGTAAGGTAGTTTCATTCTCACCCAGCCATCTTAGAATGTGGAGACTTTACCCATTTCATACAAATTCCCTAAAACCTTGGTGTACTTCGATACTAATCTTCGTATCTTCTTTGCTTCATATTTGTATATGGGGAGTTCGTCCTTTGTAAAATATTGCATGAGTGATACTATCCAACTTTTAGTTTCAAGAATTTCGATGGTATTGACCACTACATTGTATGTGCTAGGAATGACCAACGCCTCTTGTGTGACCATCTTGTTAAGGTCAGGCTTCTTAGTATTGACGAGCTTGGTTATAAATTAGCCCAAAATTTTATTTCATGGGTATGTAGACTACCTTAAAAATGTTTAAATGTTTTGCTAAGCCTTGTACCTTATGGAGATACATAATGAAACATGCCTCCTTTGTTTGATAATATCTCACGACCTAGCTTGTAACCAGCAGAGAATCACTTATGGCCCTAATATGGAATGTTCCTAGCTCTTTAGCCAAAGTCATCCTTGAAATCAAAGCTTCGTGCTTTTCCTGATTTTTGTTGGCTTTGAATTCAAACCTTAAGAATTTTTTATGAGGATATCCCACGGGCCTTCTAGTATAATCTTGACTCCACTTCCTTTTAAGTTTGACACTCTATAAATGATAAGTTCCACACACGAGAGGCTTCCTCATTAGAGGAGAGTTGAAATCAACCAAGAAGTCATATGAAACCTAAGATTTTATAACTCCCCTGGAGAGGGGGTGTATGTCATACTTTGATAGTTTGATATACCACAAGACCATCCTCTTGTCCATGTCTGGTTTTTCTTTAATGCTTGGAGAACCTGGTAATTCATTTTCACGATAAGTATGTATAGTGAAAATAAGGCCTCAATTTCTTCTATGTGTTTACCACTACCAAAGTCAACATTCATCTCTCATGATGCCTCGACTTTGCACCTTTGAATACATTATTGACAAAATAAATGGGTTTTTTGTTTCCTTCCCATTACTAGACTAGCACTGAACTCTTGGCCTTATCTCTCATCAACAAGTACAAAACAAGGGCACCCCTCTTTTATATTAGTTAGGTTTAGGGGAGTTTCAAAGAAGTAATTCACTAATGAAAATGCTTCTTGACACTCTTTAGTCCACTTGAATTTTTCTTTCTTTTGTTGAGTGGCGAATAAGTGGAACTCTTTGTCTCAGGAATAAGAGAGGAAACGAGAGAGCAGCTAGGCACCTTGTCAATTATTGGACTTCTTTGATTGTGATTGGGCTTCTCATATCAATTATGGCCTAGAACTTGTCCAAGGTAGCCAATCTATGGCATGTCCATAACATGTTTGAGGGAGCCATATCAAGTATGGAGATGGGTTCTCTTCTTCGACATATGCTATGGAGGTTCCCAATTTTGTCGTTTGGAAGTCGAGTGACCCTATATGGACTTCCTTTAAATCTTAGGTGGGAATCATTATTTCCTCCATGTATTTCCCTATGGGATCAAACTCAAAGAAGTTCACTATATGGGGAGTCAGGTTTTGGTGCAGCACATGAAGCCATTGTCGCCCTCTTTCTTCTTAGTCTATATTGATAGAATTTCCAGGCCATTTACTGATCCCCTTTCACAATTCATATTCTCCCATTGTCTATGGGGGTACTTCGTAGTTAAATAGAGTTTGAATATGGTGACTTCCAAGACTTGGAACACGAGACATCCGATGATGATATTATATGACAAATGGGCGTAAACAACAATGTATCTCACCTATACAGTCTTGGCATTTTTGCACATCCCAAACACAATCTTGAGGGAGGTGTAACCCTTTCCTTAGATTTCTTGGACCGACATATTTACAAGGAGCCTCTAAATGGTTATAGGCCATTTGGATCCAATTGCACTCTCTAAAAATGTGCAATAAATAAATCCAACCAAGCTTCTGGGATCCACTATAAGACACCTGACATTCATGTCTTATAGTTGTATGCTTATGACCTTGGAGTCAACTTCGTAGGGAAAATTCATGATACATCTTTGTGTAAGAAGGTGATTCTACACTCGGAAATCGACTTTGGATTTGGAGGAGACTCCACCATATGTATCATTTGGCATGCATATCTTCTACTAGAGGATCTAGATTAACCCCCTGCCGAGAATCCTCTATTGATGGTGCTGAGCATGTGACGGACCGTTATGTTCTCTCTCCTCTTTTTTGGCTCCTTATTCCTCATGGGTTTGGGGATTTTGGGTTGTTCCAGTCTTGAGGGACACAACTTTCCTTCTAAATGTTGTGTGGTTCCTTGAACATACCTTCTCATATGTCCCTCTTGGATGATTCAGTATGTATATTTCTTCAATTGATGGAAGTCATCTGTATTTTAGCCATTTACTTTATGGTACTTACACCACTTGTTTAGTATGTACCCATAACTTTCTATTTGGGGGTTGGAGGAGGTGGAAATGGTTGTTTCTGTGAAGTACTTCATGCTAAATCTATTCTTGATTGATGTTGAGAGGCATGTAGCTCTCTATGGGCCTCTTGGTGGGTTTGAAGACCGTCATATCTCATACGAGGGATGTGAAATATTTCTTGTGCTGTGAGAGGATTCAGTTGCCCTAGTTCGACATTCCTTTAAATCCCTGGCCTTTTTCTTGGCATTTATTTCCTTGCCTTCCATGTCGCATTCAACCCACATCATAATATCTTTCATGAAATCGACGGGTTTTTAAGCGAGAGACTCATTGAAGTTCCCAACTTTGAGTCTCTATTAGAAAGCTCCCACGAACATATCTTGGATGGGATGAACCATTTTAATGGTTGTTTAATTGAACCTGGTTAGGTACTCTCTAGGGATTAGGAATGTCCTTGGATAACATTGAACAAATTAGTCGTTGAGGCTCTTTGTGTGTTTGCTTGCAAAGAATTGCTGAATAATCTTTCTAGAGAGGTCATGGTACCTGGTCAAAGAGAACCTAGGTAGGTTCATATACCATCTCATTGACGCCTCCTTAAATGTTTTGGAAAATGTTATACAATTTAGGGGGTTTGTGGTGCCTATTATCACCATTTGAGTGTTTGTGGTGGTGATATGCTCTTGTGGGTTGCTTCTCCATCAAAGGTTACCCAATGAAGGCTTGGCATTGCCTTGTACTAGCACGTTTGAGATTTCTTTAGAGGGGGTTAGGGATCCAGGATCTCTGTACCCTTCGTTTGGTCGACCTTTTGACATTATTTGTGAAGATGCAAAATATTGTCTTGTAGGGTTTTATTGTAGCGATATAATTCTTCCATATCGATATAATTCTTCCATAGCAACATGCATCTCTGCCATGGCTTCTTAGTTACTGCAACTACTACTAGTGGCACGTCTTACCATTATGGAACGTTAATCATGCCAATAAAAGTTTCAGACAAGAGTGTCGTCGGGGTTAGTTTTAACGTGCCCACGATGGATGCCAATTGTACTTGAGATGAGTATAACGTATGTTATCATGTTTATGAGAAGGTATGCAATAAGGCCTGTTTAGTTCTGATATGCAAAATGTGAATGATTTACTCAACTACCTAGTTTATTATTTATAGACGCAAACTCTTACGGAGAAGACAGTGGAAAGACTAATTCTTACGCCTATGAAAACCGATTACACGTCTCCTGGGTATGAATCGTTAAACAAACGACTAAGATGAGTCACCTTATTATGTTGGAAGTAAGGCAATTTCAATACTTTAGTTATTCTTTGACTGAGTCTAACTATACCCGTTTAGGACGTGGCATACCACGTCTTCTGCGAGAGGATGTGATTCAGGTTGGATCAGATACTCGCAAGCGACCTCGCCATTTTCCACAAAGATACTTGCTTTATTGCTTAAATATTTTAGTCAATGGTCCCTCAAGCACAACGCTTGTAACAGAGATGGGATTCGGGTAGCACATTGCAGTCTAACTATATTACCGTTAGTCACATATTATTATTAGATTAGTTAACCAATTTATATTTTAGGATTAAATATACGATATCCCCTGTAATGTAGGCGATTTTTGATTTACCCCTTGTAATATTATCTTTTTGGATTCCCCTCTGTAATATTTTTTTTTTTGGATTTACACCCTAAGCGTACAATTTGAACACTAAATTTGGGGGTAAATCAATATATATATATATATATATATATATATATATATATATATATATATATATATATATATATATATATATATATATATATATATATATATATACTGTACATCCCGGAAATAATAGGCCCAAACAGGTATAGTAATCAGTGGGTCTAAAGGTTAAGCTAGTGGGCGACTCAGGGATGAAGGTATGCAGGGTGTAACTCGGCTAAAAGAGTATCAGATGATCCACGGACCCGGATAGCAACCCGTCATCATCATCGACCCAGATAAGGTAAGTGGTCGAGACGCACCTGTCTATGATCGGTCATCACCTCGACTCATTAATTCTTGTAACCTCCGGCGGCGCAATCATTACAGTGTTACACAGCTTTGATTCCTCCATTCATGGAGACGGCGGAGGCTATGGAGTTATAGAACTCAAGGGTCACTCATTAACTGAGGCTCTTGATGGCCAAAAGATACATACTATATAACGGGGATCTTGCAAGAGGGATAAGCAAGACATTCATCTTGGGACACACATTTCACTGGCGTAGCTCCCAAATCCCCCAATCATTCTATAAACTTACTCCGATAAGTTCTCCCTATCAACGGACGAGAAGTCGGTCGGATACCGCAGATAGATCGACTCATTGACGAATCTTCAGGGTACAAACTCCTCAGCTTCATGGATGCCTACTCATGGTATAATTAAATCTATATGAGTCTGGATGATGCACCAAAGACTGCCTTCATGACAGACCGGAGCAACTACTATTACGAGGTAATATTGTTTGGTCTTAAGAACGTAGGACCCACCTACCAACGATTAATGGATAAGGTATTCGCCACTCGAATTGGTAGGAAATTGGAAGTATACATAGATGACATGGTCGTCAAAAACAATGTTTGAAAATGGAATTTAACGGACTTGAAAGAAAAGTTCACGTCTATAAGACAATACGACATGAGACTCAATCCAGACAAATGTATCTTTGGAGTTCAAGACGGCAAGGTTCATGCTCACTAACCGCATAATAGAAGACAACCCAAAAAAATGCCAGGCAATCATCGACATGCGTAGCCCGTCTTCAAAAAATGAGGTACAACAACTAATGGGAAGGTTAGTCACTTTGTCTCGATTCCTGTCATGCTTCGGAGATAGGGAAATCCATTTCCTCATGGCCCTCGGGAAGTCAGAAGAATTTGAATGGACGGAAGCATGTGAGGAAGCCTTTTAAGGAGTAAAGCGCTTCTTATCCTCTCCACCAATCCTGACGAGACCGGAAGAGAATGTGTCTTTGATCCTATATCTGGAGGTTTCTGAGAAAGCCATGAGCTCAGTACTCGTTCGGGAAGGGGAAGAGGGGGAAAGGTTGGTGTACTTAGTTAGCAAAGTTCTGAAAGGAGCCGAACAACGATACAAGAAGATTGAGAAGCTAGCAGTAACATTGATAATAACAGCCCGGAAGTTAAGACATTATTTCCAGGGTCACTCGATAACCGTAAGGAATAATTATCCCACCCACCAGATACTGAAGAAGTTGGTCCTAGCCAGAAGGATGGTCACATGGGATGTGGAGTTGTCAGAGTATGATATCGAATTTACTCTGAGAACCAGCATCAAATGGAAGGCGCTATCCGACTTTGTGGTGGAACTAAGTGACCTAATACCCAAAGAAAATATGAGTAAATGGACTCTTCATGTTGACGGTTCATCCAACCTTAAGGGAAGCAGAGTCGGGGTCATCCTTGAAGGACCCGGTAACTTTGTATTGGAATAATCCTTAAGCTTCAACTTTTAGGCTAGCAATAATCAAGTGGAATATGAAGCTCTTATAGCAGGAATGAAATTAGCTAAGGAGGTGGGAATCACCCATCTAGCCACAAACACTGATTCATAATTGATTACATGGCAAGTGAATGGGGAGTACCATACAAGGGACTCAGTGTTGTTGAAATACCTCCAGATAGCGCAGGGGCTGTCAAAGACCTTCACAGAATTTGAGATTAATTGCATCCCCGGGGAGGAGAATGTATGAGCCAATGTACTAGCCCGACTCGCCAATACCAAGGGACCCGAGCTGAATAAAACAGTGATATAGGAGATTCTAGAAAGTCCAAGCATCAAGCATGAATAAGCCATGTTGATCTAGCACATTAGTGGGTGGATAGCCCCGATAATACAATACATAACGCAAGGGATCCTGCCCTAAGACACCAACAAAGTCAGGCGCATAAAAAAGTATTTGCTTGCTATCTGATAGTATATGATAAACTATACAAAATGGGGAGGTCCACACCCATGCTAAGATGTGTGAAAGAAGCAGAGGTTACCTTAGTGATGAAAGAGGTCCACGAAAGGGCGTGTGGATGCCACATCGGAGGGAGAGCCCTGTCTGGGAAGATACTTTGAGTCAAGTACTATTAGCCTCTAATGTTACAAGATTGCATCGAGTTCATCAGCAAGTGTGACAAATACCAGGTATACTCACCACCTATACATTCCCCGGTTGAGTTACTGCACTCCATCTTCTCCCCATGGCCATTCTTCCAATGGGGGGCAGACATACTAGGACCATTCTCCACAGCACCCAGGCAGTTAAAATTCCTCATCATGGTCATCGACTACTTCATAAAATCAGTATAAGTTGAGGACGTGGCACGCGTCACCTCCGAAAGAGTATGCCACTTCTATTGGAAAAACATCATTTGCTAGTTCGAATTTCCCATAACCATAGTATCCGATAACATGACACAATTCGCGAGCTCAACCATGGTAGAATTCTACAGTGACTTGGGTATCCAAAGCAGATTCACATTAGTGGAACATCCTCAAGCCAACGGTCAAGCTGAGGCGGCCAACAAGATCATCTTGACGGGAATGAAAAAGAAACTAGATGATGCAAAGGGACTATGGGCCGAATACTTTCCAGAGATCCTTTGGTCGTACCATATAACCCCTCACTCTACCACCTAAGAAACACATTTTCGAATGGTCTATAGGGACGACACTGTGATACCAGTCGAGATAAATACCCCTACTTGGAGAAGGGAGCACTTTGAAGAAGAATCTAACAAGGACGACTTGAATAGTTCGATCGATATGGGGGACGAAATCCGAGAAATGGCACGGGTCAGAGATTTTGCAGTCAAGAGCAGATTAGCTAAGAAGCTCAACTTGAAAGTTAGACAGAGAGGTTTTCAACCCGAAGATATAGTCCTCAAAAAGATTACTGACCCTAAAAACAAGGGAAAGTTGTCTCTGAACTAGAAGGGCTCATACCGGGTACTTCATAAGCTAAACAATAAGGCTTATAAATTGGAAACTCGGGATGGGGTAGATATTCCTAGGACATGGAATGTATCCAATCTCATGATTTATTTTAGCTAAAAACTATGTAATAAAATTGCTAATAAATGTACGGGATGAACTCTTTTCACTTGCAAGGAAAAGGGTTTTTAATGAGGCACCCAAAGAAAGAATCCAATATTTGTAGTTCTACGCCTCTCACAAACTCGGTCACCCTCGCCAAGACTCTGGACCTACTCGGCCACCCTTACTAGGGGCTTTGATCCGGTAAAAAGTCAAAGCATACTCTACGCCTCTCGCAAACTCGGTCACCCTCACCAAGGCTCTGGACCTACTCGGCCACCCTTACTAGAGGCTCTGATCTAGCAAAAATTTAAAGCGCAATCTATGCCTCTTACAAACTCGGTCACCCTCACCAAGGCTCTGGACCTACTCAGCCACCCTTACTAGGGGCTCTGATCCCAAAAAAGTCAAAGTGCACTCTACGCCTCTCGCAAACTCGGTCACCCTCACCAAGGCTCTAGAACTACCCGGCCATCTTACTAGGGGCTCTGATCTGAAAAAAAGTCGAAGTGAACTCTACGCCTCTCGCAAACTCGGCCACCCTCACCATGGCTTTGGACCTACTCGGCCACCCTTACTAGGGGCTCTGATCCGGAAAAAGGTGAAGTGCACTTAATGCCTATCGCAAACTCAGATTCACTAAAAACCCAAGAGTATTTTAGAGCCCCCATGCCTCTGTCCACATCTATAAAAACTCCCCACACAAGGGTCGAATTCCATAAAAACTCCCCACACAAGGGTCAAGTTCCATAACTAACTCCCCTCATCAAGTTCGAGTCCCATAACTAACTCCCCTCATCAGGGTCGAGTTCCATAACTAACTCCCCTCATCAGGTTCGAGTTCCATAACTAATTCCCCTCATAAGGTCTGAGTTCTATAACTAAATCCCCTCATCAGGGTCGAATTCCATAACTAACTCCCATCATCAGGGTCGAGTTTTATCATAAACGCTCCCCTCATCAGAGACGAGTTTTATCATTAATGTTCCCCTCATCAGAGCCGAGTTCTATCATAAACATTCCCCGCATAAGGGTCGAATTCTTTAGATAACACTCGAGTATTCCAGAATAAGGAAACTTTAAAGTTAACCGAATAAGAGCCCACTGAGGCGATTCCGAGAACATGAACAAGTTCACATGGGGCTCATACCGCCAAATAACTCAAAAATCGGGTATGGTCGTGTTTCAAGAGGTACCCCTAAGCGGCTTAAAATGACATGGGAAGTGACTAAGGGCTCTTATAAGATAATGCTTGGCACTACATGATCAGACACAAGCAGCATGGTGAACTTTTATGTCTGAGGGGCTTATATATATACCAGATTATTTTAAAAAGTCGAAAATGCACAAACAAACAAAAAAGCAAATGATGGGTTAAGATACACGGAAAAGCAATAATTGCACAAAGCCACAAAGGGGGCAGTCGGAAATACAAAATCCTGGAGGCAATAGTCAAAAAGTAGCAAAAGGATGGCGAACCATTCCTTACAAAAAATTACATAATTGCATCCTTATTGGATGACTAACAGAAACACAACCAAAAAAAAGAATCATGCAGTCGGGTTCTCCTTCCTGTCACCATCATTGTTGTTCTTCTCAACAGAAGGATCTTTAGGATTTGCTTAAGGAGAAGGATTCTTTTCCACCTCTTCAAGATCCACAAGGCGGCCGTCTTGCACCACCCTGAAATAATCCATCTTTGATAAGTCCAAGTCGGGATGAAGGCACAGTATCTGGTTCTTAGCCCGTTCGAAGGCTTCATAACCAACAGAGAGAAGATCCACTTGAGACTTCCTAAGAGCCTCTTTTAGCTCGTCAGTGGTAATATTCAGCTCATCATTAGTAGCCTTCTCCGCCTTCAACATTTCGTTGAGTTGAGTAAGAAAGGCCTTAGTCTCCGACTCCAAAGTTTCCTTGCGCTCTTTCTCCTTAACCAAGGTTTTCTCCACGCCAGACAGCTTCTCAGACTGAGCCTTCTGAGCCTCCTTCAACTTCTCTTCCTTCAGTTTCAACTCCGTCTCCTCATGATCATCAGTAGATTCAAAGAGACCACGGGTTAGAATTTCACACCTCATAAGATAGGAACTGAGATTTTGTGTCATTTTCTGTTGACCAACGAACTTAACCTTGTTGACATCCTTGGTGGCATTGAGATGATCATAGAGAAAGCGGAGCTCATCAAAGTTGTTGGACCAAAACTTGAACTCTCTAGAAGCATGGCTATCCCCAGGTTCTCCCATCAGATAGGTAATCTCCATATCAGCTCGGCACATCTCATCGCTCATTAGGGTCTTGATCCTTTTGGGAGTACTTGTTGGACCTCCTATTGGATGACTGGAGCATAAGCTTAGGGCTCATCCACGCTGGAGGTAGCCTTAGAGCCTACCCCTTTGCGCCTCTTAAAGTCCGGGTCTCCATCCCGGACAGGTCCGACTTGATTTTGGAGGCCCCACCTCCACCCCTCCAGGAAGCCCTTACCTCCGTCATCAATTTCTTCTACTCGTCCAAGGAAAGATATGTCATATTATTTGTAATAAAAAGAAAAAGATGGTGTAAGTATTGTATAAGAGAATGTGACGGCTAAAACAAAAACAAAGGCTATTACAAAGGTTAGAGACAATAAATCTTTGACCTTCATCATAGGGAAAGAATCAAGTACGATCAGATCTTGGACATCCAAGTCGCTCAACTTCTCAAACGTAAACCTGGATATAGGAGAACGGTCTCGGGTCCAGTAGAATGGAAAATGGGGTTGCCCACCCAAAGAATATAAGACTTGGGGGCACCTCGGCCCATATTTCACCTTCAGGAATCGCTCCTTGAAACTCTTATGGTTGGAGGTATACACTTGGAGGAAACTTCTGTGAGGAAGACTATTAACTTGGATCCATGAAAGCTTCTCAACCCCTTTTACCTCATAAAAGGAAAGGAACATACCTACTTTGGGAACGATATCCATCACCTTATAGAATATCTCTAAGGCCTTTATAAAGCCCCAACTATTGGGGCGAAGTTGTGAGGGCGCGACATTCATGGCCTTCAAAACATCAGCCTCAAACTCGGAGAAGGGTATGCAGACTCTGAAATATTCCAATACCCCAGCATAGAAATAAAAGAAGTATTCATCTGTGGGCTTTCGACGAAGCACACATACGCGATCTCTAGGGACGCACGCCTCCAGGATAACGTTGCTTTCTTTGTCGTTTGAGGAGACGGCTATCAAAGACCAAATTTTAGCGATTTTTGTATCATCGAGCACGCTATTCTTGTAACCCATGACTTCGAGGTTGAAAGGGGCAGAAGCTTCCATCAGAAATTCTACGGAACCTGAGGAGGAAGAATCATGGTGAGAATCACTCAAAGAAGTAAGGGTGAAACCATAAACTTCCCTTGTGATCCGGTCAAACCCCTCCTGACCTAGAATGCTTGTACATGTCGCATGCATTGTTCCCACAATTATTTCCTCTCCTTGATGTTTAAGGGTTTTACGACATTTCCTTCGTCATCACACTCCCTCAGGAAAACCATAATATAAAAGCAAAACAAAAACGAAAGGGTAAGAGAAAGTACCTGGAAAAGGGAGAACACTTGAAGGTGATTGAACGCCTTTGAAGATGTAACACCTTCTACAATGTTAGAGATAAAAAGCAAATAAGGAAAAGTATGGCTTTAATAGAGTTCAATGAACAGTGCGCTAGGGGAGGGAAATGTCACCCAATGAAAAAAGATTTAGGTGGAAGTCATCATTACTTTAGGAAAGAGAAAGTGGTGACTCTTCACTCCACGACACGTGGGTTAGAATAGAGCAGCAACCCGGCAGCGCCTGCATTACCTTTCGCGACTACGTGGCCGAATACGACATCCTTACAAGAAAGGACTTGAACTCGAGAGCTTATGTACATCCCGAAAATAATAGGCCCGACCGGGTATAGTAATCGGTAGATCTAAAGGTTAAGCCAGTGGACAACTCATGGACGAAGGTATCCAGGATGTAACTCGGTTAAAAGAATATCATATGATCCACGAACCGGGATAGCAACCCGTCATCATCATCACCCGGATAAGGTAGGTGGCCGAGACGCACCTGTCTATGATCGGTCATCAGCTTGGGTCATTAATGCATGTAACCTTTGACGATGCAATCATTACAGCATTACACAACTTTGATTCCTCCATTCATGGAGACGGCGGAGGTTATGGAGTTATAGAACTCAAGGGTCACTCATTAACAAAGGCTCTTGATGATGCAAAAGATACATATTATATAAAGGGGCTCCCGCAAGATGGATAAGCAAGACATTCATCTTAGGACACACGTTTCACTGGCATAGCTCCCAAATCCTCCAATCATTTTATAAACTTACTCTGGTAAACTCTCCCTAGCAACAGACAGAAAGTCGGTCGGATATTCATAGAATTTTAATATTTCAAAAGGAAATCCAAAAAAAAATTTCAAGAGGATAAAATGAATCTCACCTATATTACAATAGGTATTATATATTTAATTCTTCACATTTTAAATTTAAAAACAACTAATATATGAATTTAAATTTTAGACCATTCAAATATGATCGAGCGATCTAGATACATGTTAGTCACGTAGACCAAGAAATACTATGAATAATTGTCCAATAGATAAGTGATTACATACATCTGTTAGAATAATAATACAAGTGTGAGTAAGTGAGAAAATAGTCATACTTTAAATAGAAATGTGGAGACTTGAACATATATAAGTAAGAGAATCCAGTAAGCATCTAATCAAATGACACTATGTCATATTTTTAAGATAATTTTAAAATATTTCATTTTTTTTAAATCGTTATGATTTAATTAAATACATGTATTAAGTAAAAGTGTTTGTACTCTATGTACATAAAAATTTAATAAATAAAAATTTCAGTCTATCATTATTAAAAAACCAAAAATCAATCAAACCTCATCTAGTACATTATTTCTAATGAATTATTTACATGTGTTTTATTCAAAAACTTGCAACTTTCAAAAAGATGCAAATGGAGCAATAGAATTTTGTACTATACCCATAGAAATCAAGTAAGATATGAGGCAATATTGCTTAATAGAGAGATGTTACCTTTGAGTGGAAAATATCCTCTTTTCTGAAGCTGATCAAAGTTTAGATATCCCAACATGCCACAACCACTAGGAGTAAAAAACTTGAACTCAGGAATATTGAATTCTTGAGCAACTTTATATGTAAAATTCATTACACCATCAGAAACTATGCAACTAACAGGAGGCACATTTTGTGAAGAAACAAGCTTTGCTATAAGAGCTCTGAATGAAATCAACCCAACAACAGGCATAGATATGCACAAATCTGGTAAGTCCATTATCCCTCGTTGGTTTTCTGCTGGCAATCCATCAGATATGGTCTCAAATCTAAAATCTGGAAGACCCTTTAAGGAATTTGAGCCATTAGACTTGATCAAACGATCAAAATTATATTTTGTGTGGACAAAGGTTATGTAGAAGCCACTGTGATGGAGGAGTTTTGCTAGTTTTAGCATTGGGTTTATGTGACCTTGTGCTGGGAGAAAAAGTTATATAAAAATAAAGGTAAACAAAAAAACAATAAATTAAAGTGTCATATGAAATAAGTTAGAGAAAATACACGAGTTCACCTAAAAACTATTTCCAAGTCAGATAAAACTCTTTTTCATTTCTTTTATATAATTGTTGAAACACAAGAAAAAATATCATCATTGGAGGTCATCCAAATAAACAGACAACAGTTGGTAATTCCCGAAGAAAGAAAGAGTTTGTGTGAATTAGGATATGTTTAAAATGATTTATTATATGATATTATATCCTAACATAAATATTTAAGCATCTGTGAGACTCTTTTAGAGATACTGCAAAAGCAACTTAAGTTATGTTTATAAGTTGTTTCAATTTATTCGTATAAGCTTTCTAATATAGTTTATAAAAATAACTTAAAACAAATATGAAATTAAGCAATTCACCCTTATAGTTTAATCAATTTTAACTTTATCTTACCTATTATTGACACTTTGTCATATTAGTATTTTTTTCAGTAGCTTATAGTCTGTTAGATACATTCTTTTACTAACATTGCATGAATTTTAGCAAAACTATAAGGCATGTAAAGACCATTTTGTAAAGTCTCATTGCACCTCAAATCACTCTAACTAGACATCTATACGGTGTTTGTACATGGTGGGTTTTACACTGGCGGGAGGCGGAACAAGAAAGGCACACAAAAGTATAAAGAGAAAACCATTCCTGTAAATCATCTCGCACTGGTATGAGATCATGGCACGATTTAGCATTCAATCATACGTTTCCAAGTGGATTAAATGACAAATAGCAGCACGATGGAGAAAAGTTGTAGTGCGATATGACTCGTTGAAACCTACATTATAAAAGGAAGACTCGGAAATTCATGTGTCACTTCTTGAAATTTTTTAGCTATAAATAGTTCTATTATGAGTTGTTAAACCCTCCTTTGATTAGGCCTTTAAATGAATTTATTTTGAGGATGTTTAATCATGTAATTTGTTTTGTACTAATCTATGCAATTGATCATCTAGTATTATTCAATTAAGTTTATGCCTAATGCTATTATATATCGACAAATGTGTAAATAGATTCTAAGTTGTGAATGATTAGTTATTATAATTATTACAACTCAATTTAACTTAATTGTTTAATAGATAATATTTCTAGATAACCTATATTGTCTGCTTGTGATTTAGGGAGTTAACGTTCAGTAAAATCTTCTTTAATTGATACATTAATGATTTAGGGAATTAACTGTGGAACTATGTGTTTGTAGGTTTAACTAAGAAGTGATCACAGTTAAGCAAGTTATGTCTAGACCTATTATAGTTTTGATGATGACAACCAATGAAGATGCAACATGGCTTTGATAACAACTCATGAAGACGTAAATTGACTTTGATGGCAATAAATTGTTAAGGAAAGAAAGTGTTAAAATTGTTTCAAGAGGTAAAAGGTGCACAAGATAATTTGATCATGCTTTTTCTATAAATAAAGCCAAAGAGTTAAGGTTTAATGATCATCGTGACATCCTTTGATGATGGAGTCTGGCTTGAAGATATCTTAAACCTCATCTCCAAGAAGACTCGAGAAAATTACTTATGTGGCTGGTGTATTTGACAAAGACATGAAGCTTTAGAGTATCAAAGAGTGAAAGTGTGAAAGCTCGTTTGATCGTGTCTGAGTGATCAGTATTTTGTAAAAACACAATAGCGTTTTTGTAAAAAAAAATATGGTTAAATCACACACTACTAAAACTATTTTTAAAGCCTCTATTGCTCAAAGAAAAAAACCTAAAATTGTTCTAGAGTCTAGCCAAATGAGTTGTATACTCACAGAATGATTAGGACATGCCTTCTGAACTATCCAATCGATTGGACCATATACCCAATCGATTGAATATGAGAAAATGAGTCTATAAGCGATTCTGATAGTGTTTTAATGAAGGGTAATGACTCTCAATCAAATCTTTTCAAAATGGGCACAAATAATTGATTATTTAGGTTATCCAATCGATTGGATAATTCATTTTGCCCATGGATCATTTTCTTTTTTGAATCTACCTTTGGCCTATAAATAGTGGTCTCTCCCTTCACTTTTCATATCTAGAAATGCGAGTTATCTCACCTTCCTCCTTTTCTCTCTAAAATATTTTTTCTTTCTCCCACATAAATTTGACCATAGTGCTTTCAGAAAGGTTGTTGTGCTTAAGGAAGCTTGTTCAAGAAAGGGTAATATTGTAAATTCATCGAGAGTTATTTTACCTCTTGAGTGAATTTTTCTTCCTTAGGAAGTTTTGGTCTGGGTTCGAAGCAAAACATGTTAAGAGCTTTGGTTGGGGCATTTAGTATTAAGTCTTCGTTTGGTTCGTGAGCTGAGCCACTTAAGGAAGAACTCTCTTTATGGGTTCTTGAATATAACTGGTGAAAAATATTCTTATAGATTCTTGGTCTCATCTCGGTGTAAAAGCTCAGTTGATTCGAGATCAGTCTGGTGTAAAATTTCAGTTTGGTTCGTGGTCAGCCCGTGTAAAACCTCGGTTCGGATCAAGGGATAGTCTATTCAAAACTCTGCATTGTTTTGATATAAGTTCGTATAAAATATATGTTTAGCTTGGGAAATAACTGCTAGAAGCTTCGTTCTTTTTTTTAAATAGGACTAACCGCATCATTCCATTGTTTACTGTTTGGTTGGAAGTAAACCTCAAACTTTAGTTTTTTTTTATATAAGGGGTTCGTGAGTTTAACCTTTTAAAAGATCATAAATATTATTGAAAACTATAAAAATTAGTTCTTGGGGAGAGGAGTAGGTCATCTATTTTCCCTTATCTATTTACTATCCTCATTTTTTCTTTACATTTTTTACGCTGCAATATTCAAACATTTTCTTAAAAACATTCTTGAACAGTGATTTAGAAGAAGAAAAATATTTTAAACCAATATTTTCGAACTCCCACAATCACCACACCCCCTCTTGTGTATGGAGTCACATATTTTCAAACATCTGATCTTGGACCCGATACATGACTTACACATCACGTTGAAGAGACTCTTGAGATTTCTACCGTGCAGTAGCCACTTCTTTCTTAAGGCCTTTCAAAGCATTGATTTGTTCATCCTTCTTCCATTGAAGGACTTTCTAATCCACTTCAAATTCATGACATACTTCGGCCGCATCTTCATAAGCCTTCTTCCAACGTTTATCTCCCTTAGCAAGAGAAGCCTTCAACCTCATTATCTAAGCAACCAAAGTTAAAGAAGTATTGTATTGATTTACCTCTTCCTGCAAAGAGTCGGCAAGCTCGGAATTTACCTGCAGCCCAACCAATTCATTCTCATCCTTATAATTTTCCCCCTCAAGGGCCTCATATTTCTCCTTCGGCTTATCTCGCTCCCTAAAAAGTTTCCCATATCCCAATACATCGTCCTGGCCGGTAGCCACTAATGAAACCAGGAATCCAAACCTAAATAGGGTTCGAGAAGCATCTGTAAAAAGACGCCTCTTGTCATTTAAAGATAAGCTCTGGAAAAAGGCTAGGTCCTCGTTGGCCAAAACAACAATAAATTCCTCTATGGTGCTATT